>CACTHL010000605.1:600000-922144 GCA_902712375.1 Dioscorea dumetorum
TTGAGATTCAGGAAATGCAGAAGATTCCTTATGCATCATCTATTGGGAGTCTAATGTATGCACAAGTATGTACGCGTCCGGATATAGTGTACATTGTTGGTGTGTTAGGCAGATACTTAAGCAATCCGGGAATGGATCATTGGAAAGCAGCTAAAAGAGTTATGAGGTATCTAAAGAGAACAAGGGATTTTATGCTCACATATAGGAGATCAGGGCAATTAGAGGTCATTGGCTACTCTGATTTTGATTTCGCAGGATGCCAAGATAGTAGGCCATCCACTTCTGGCTATGTTTTTCTATTGGCAGGTGGTGCAGTTTCTTGGCGCAGTGGCAAGCAAACTTTGATTGCTTCATCCACTATGGAAGCAGAGTTTGTAGCTTGTTGTGAGGCATCCAACCACGGTATTTGGCTTAGAAATTTTGTCACAAGGTTGCGAATTGTGGAAGGAATTGAAAGACCATTAAAGTTATATTGTGATAATAAGTGAGCCTTCTTATTCTCCAATAACAATAGGAGCTCGACCAAGTCAAAACACATCAACATTAAGTTCCTAGTTGTGAAGGAGAGGGTACAAAGTGGACAGATTTCGATAGAACACTTGGGGACAAAGTCTATGATTGCAGATTCTCTTACAAAGGGTCTTCCATCAAAGGTCTTTCATGAGCACACTGCACACATGGGTATTTTAGATTATGAGGATACTCTAGTTTAGTGGGAGTTTGTCATTTCATTTTCTATGTTTGATTTAATACAAGTACATTACTACATCTTAAATATTTTTATATCAGAAATAAAGATTAGTATTTAGTTGATTACACTTTGTACGATGAGATTTCTAAATGATCTAACTAAGGTGGAGCAGGACCAGTTGGAAATCAACATGTACAAATCATGTTCATGTGTTTTCCATGCTACACTTTTCATAAATGATCTATGTTATTTAGTTATATTAATATTGTGATCATTAATGGGTTTAGTTATGATTGATATAACGAAAACTACTTTGGTCCTATGCTGATATTACTAGTGGACGAGATTGTTTGGATATGCCGTATGTATGTAATGGTGAAAGGTGTTGAGCTCATAAAATTTAACAAATTTTGAGGATATATATGTGGCCGAGTGGGAGATTGTTGGAAAAGATATATATAAAATATATATCTTAATATATATATATATATATATGTGTGTGTGTGTGTGTGTGTGTGTGTGTTTAATCTTGGGGCCACATATATTAAACTGATGTGTTAAACCATTATTTAAATAGCTAATGGCTTGGGCATAATATTCATGAAATATAATGTGTAGATACCCATGAAGTAATATTCAATTCTATGATAGGCTGAATTGAAAATACTGATTATTCAATTCTATGAAGGGTTGAATTGAAAATATTGATTAAAATTCAGTAACTTCCATCCTGAGAGGTTATATGAAGGGTTATGGTCCCCAACTGTAAAGATGTTTTTTGGCGTTTTCTTCTTCATCCCCATTAGAAAACGAAAAGTAAGGAATCTCTCCAAAATCTCTACAAGTTGGAAGACCAGTTACCAATTGAAAGATCATTCAAACTCCTCACAGATCCGATGGATTCATCAGGTACGCTTCCGCCTCTATTTCATCTTGAATCTTGCATGGTTTTGGGTTAGATCCTTAGATCTATATGAATGTATTTATTCTATCACTTCAATCATTCTAATATGGTTTTCAGTTAGTCTTCAATCAACCACATGTGATCTATAATAAATCTTTATTCAATTTAGATTTTCAACTTAATTTGTAACTCGCCCGATTTAGCTTTAATCAAGGATAGCCTTCAATCAATTCAATAGGTAATTTCCAAATATACTTTGCTGTCTCATATATCTGTAAATACCAATATAAGCAGTCCATCTCCCACCTTCATCAAATTTTCTTAATTACATATCTTAACAAATAATGCCAATATTTAAAGATACGATAAAGGGATGTAGCTTTATATTGCAACCTTTAACACCTTTGCAATCTTTTGTTGATGAAAAGGGTTTTACAAGCAAAGAGAAAAACAGAACCATAGACTTAGATGGTAGATGAGTTAGTGAGGTATAATATAAGTTCAGTGAAAATTTTATGAGAACTACCTTATAATTATTTTTTTTAATAATCTTATTTTTTTTAAAAATGCCTTTTGATATAGAAATTGTTATAAATATCTTCGTGAAAATAAACAATTCGCCCTCCAATGCTTGTTTCTAATCTAATGTATATTATGTGCAGATGTATATAACTTTATGTTATGCAGATGCAACATGGATTTGTTGGGTGAAATATTTACCAAAAATATTATTGGCTTATTGTAACATAATATTTGACTTAATTCAATAGCAAAAACTAAAAGAATATTAAAAATTAAAATCAAATTTAAACAAATAAGATTTAGAAGTTTTACATAGCCTTTGGTTTTAAGTTTTTTTTATTTTTTCCTTTTTCCTTATAATTTGTTTTCAATTTCAGTAACATAAATGCCCTTGTAATTTTGAGATTATAGCATTCTAAACTCAAACATCAATAATAAAATAAGACTGATTAAATAGAAAAAGACTATCAAATATAATTTCAATTTAAAAATTAATAACTACAAAGCCAACAATAACCTTTTATATATATATATATATATATATAAGTGTGTGTTTGGTTGGCAGTAATGATTCCCCCATAGGGAAATTATTGCTTACACATTCTTATACCTTTGTTTGGTTGGGTTTTTTGAGAGGTAATCATCCCTATGGTGGTCATCATTAATTCCACAGGATAATGAACAATTCACCGCATATTGGGGGAATGAAAATGACTATTCTGTCCTTGTGAAACACAGAAAAAACGCAAAAAATGACTATTGATAGTTATTTGTAAGTAATTTTCAATTATATATTAATTAGTAATAATAAAATAAACATTTATATTTTCATTATTTTATAAATAATAATTTTTGAAATAAATATCATTTGAAATTAATTAAAAAATTTGAATTACAAAATGAAATTAATAGTTATTTAAAATTAATATTTAATTAAACATTAGTAAATAATAATAAAATAGATATTTATGTTTTCATTATTTTATAAATAATAATTATTTGAAATTAATTTTTAATTAAAAATTAATCAATAATAATAAATAAATATTTATTTTCATTATTTTATAAATAATAATTATTTGAAATAAATATCATTTATTTATGCAAAGGGTAAAAAGGTAATTTTAGCACAACTCCACTTTTAACTTTTTCATTCGCAATGAATTACTTCTCAAACTAAACAACTTTTTCATTACCATTCTCCACCCATTCTTTCCCCCTCTTTATTATCTCATTTTTCTTTATTCCATTATGGTAATTCAAATGCTATGTAAGTAACCATTATTTAGGTACGCTATTGTGTTTAACCATTAAATTGTTTTTAAAATTGATCATTTCATAGCTCATTGAAATACCTTGAAGTTTCATTCTTTGAAATAAGTGTATAATTATATTAAACATATAAAATATAAATAAATATATTTCTAAATGTATGTGGCACCTTTTTTTGGTAGGTGAGACTTCAGCATCCACTATCAGTCATCTGTATTATTTGTAATTGTTATTTTACATGTTGCGTCAAATAATATGTGCTTTATTAAAGGACTTCAACTATATCATTTTATGTCTGCATATTATATTTTTCTGCTGAATGTCATGATTTCTACATGTGGAATAAAAGGAAGCGATACAAAAAATAGTGTCTTCCAACATGAGATTGAGTCAACAACTGTTAAATGCCGCAAATAATATGAACACTTCCACACACATGGTATATGAAAGTGATGTTCAGTGTATTGATAAACTATATGCATGAATCATTATTTGTTCCATAGTTTATGTAAATTGTTGCTCATGAAAGATGGTTTGTGCAGTAAGAGAAATGTTATGATTGAGGAGATGGTTGTCATGTTTTTAAATATTATCTCACACCATGTTAAAAATAGAGTAATTAAATTTGTGCAGTAAGAAAAATGTCATGGCTAGGGAGATCGTAATTACTTTATGTTTATATGTTATATTTTCCATGTTGTTTTAAAGTCAATTATTTTTTGTCTTGGTGTCTTGTTTAACAAACTTGAACCTATCTCCACGAATTGAAATGATTCTTTATGAAAGTGGTTTAAGATAACAACTCGAATTGGACGCACTTTTTTCTCTAAAAAAAAATCCTAATCAATGTTTCATAAGTAATAACATTTTTTTTCAACATAAAATTGTTTTGGCACATTAAATGAAACACATATCAGAGTAAATGTGCGTAAAGCTAATTGACCAAGATATTGAATAAGAAAATTTGAAATCACTACCAGCGTCTGTAGCCAAGATATGTACTTCATATATATCTTATTAAGTTGGGAGGGTTTAGCTCATGAAGGTCGAGTTTTTAGAGATGCAGTTACAAAGCCTAATGGATCAAAGGTTCCAAATGGTAACTAAAATATGTTCTCATTACTTTTGTAAATTATTCTTAATAACAAAATGGTCCCCTATACCATTGGCTAATGGTATATATTCATTCACATGTTAGGTTTTTACTATTTTGTTAATTTTGGTTATGCAAAATACCTTGGCTTTCTTGCATCTTTTTGAAGACAATGCTATCATTTGAGTTCTTGGGTTGATGGACATCATCCACACTCGGCATAAGAAATTTTTAATATGAAACATGCTAGTGCAAGAAATGTAATAGAGAAGAGTTTGGTCTTCCAAAAATTCGTTGGAAAATCTTAGATAGTCCAATAATATAACAACTCAAAAGAGTATAATCAATGCATGCTACCTACTAAACAAATTGCATTAGAAGAGAGATGGACAACAGAAGCTGAAGTTGATAATTTAATGTTGGGGAATAACACGGAATATGATATTGACTACCTCACAGTTATTGATCCAACAGATTAATGGACTTAATTTAGGAATCACATGTCTTTGAACATATTTAATGTATGGCAGTCAAGTTGATTTTGATAATTAATATCTCTGTACTCAAACCCACACTTTCTATGTAGTGGTCTTTGTAATAATTATAATAATTGCTTTTGTATATTGATCTTTTTTTGTCCAATAGTTGTTTATGTAATCATACAATTTTATGATCTTATATGCCAATAGTAAAATTTCTATTTGCTTGACATAATTTTATTGACTTCATTTTTTTCAAGAATGGATATTGGTGAATCTCAATATAGGGAAAGGAGACAGAACAAACATTATTGGGCAATAGAAGAAGATAAGGCCGCCTTATCTTCTTCTATTGTCCACAAATATTATATGGGTAAGTGAGAATGGATTTCGGAATGGAAACCTATTTCAATTAAAGAGAATGATAAAGGTGAAGTTCCTATGGACTGCATTGAAGGCCATACCAAACATTAAATCATGTGATAATGTTAAGGAGAAAGATTGCAGCTATTGTTGATCTTCTTTGCATTAGTGGTTTTGTTTGGAACCACGAAAATAACATTATTGAGTGTGAGAAATGCTTATATGATAAATATGTCAAGGTAATTATAATTAAATTTGCCACTTATGTAAACAAATTGATTTGTTACTTATGATGTTGATTTTTTTTTTACTGCAATGTAAAATTACAAAGAAGCTAGTGGGCTTGGGAAATCTTTTCCTTCTTCAATGCTCATGGCCCTAGTATACACAAAATTAAGATAGTGTGGATGGTAATGCAAGGGATGATTTGGGAGATGATGTAGGTCAATATATGCTTGATAACGCTAGTGGAGGAAGTCAGGAAGTGGCGGAAGTTCCTGAAGTTGTGGAAAATGGTGAAAGTGATATGACTTCTACCATTTCCTGTGTTCATTTGCAGAAAGTGTTTCTTCCATGAAGTGTTCATTTTTCCACTAATGGTATTCATTTCGGTGTAAGTGGTGTTTCTTCTTAAGGGTCTTTGGAAGTGGGGGGAAGTGAGCACTCACTTCCCCCACTTCGGTGTAAAAAATGCTGAAGTGAGTTATAACTAAAACTCACTTCAGTTTGAAGTGGGGGAAGTGGCCACTTCCCCACTTCATAGGAAAAAAACATCAGAAGTGGAGGAAGTCAGTCCACTGCCCCCCACTTACACCCAAATGAACACGCCCTTAGCTTCCAAGAGATGATTTTCTTATCCCCATGCAAGAACTTGTTGACCATTCAACAACCATCACTTCAAAAAAATAATGGCTCAAAAACATCGATATCTAAGGAGTGGAAGAAAGAGGTCTTGCCAAGGACCCAACTCTCAAGGCAATTTTCTGATAGTGTTCAACAAATTTATGAAAATGGTTGGTCTTGGATTTAAGGTAATGACCGAATGCACATTTCGAGATGCCAACACTTTTTCTCTCATGGAAGCATCTTGTAAAAAAGTTGAAGAAAAAGAAAGTACCAAGTGAAATAACATGTTTTGAGACATGTGAAATGAGAAAAAAGCTACACTTTGGTCATTTTATTTTAGTGAGGGTGTCATTTCATCCACCTAAAATGTAAGCTACATTTGTATGAATGTTGTTTTCAGGTTTGGTGCTTGTGTGCATGAAGAATTATGAACTATGGCAATACTTGACTTACTTATAGGTTGTTTTTTTAATTTAAGCTTGTTAAATTACAACTTCATAATAGAGTTGTATTATGAGTAGTTGTTCATCTAGAGTAACAAGTATAAGTTGGATTATGTTTGTTATGGTATAAGTTTGATTCCATTTTGCTGGAGAAATTGGTTATCTTTATACATTTCATTTTCAATCATTGACTATTGATCTTGGGTAGGTAGTTGCTATTTCTGCAATTTGAATTATGATTGCATATTTTTACAGTCATATGCATACAAAACTAGAAGTTCATATTCATTTAGGCATCCTTTTTCATGATGGGATCCTATGTTTATTTTTCCCATTCTGAAGTGTAATGAACTCTTGTATGCCCATCAGCGCTCACAATTATTGTTTGCATTATGCAATTGGGGCTTACAGCTCAAAGTACGCTTTACATCATGAGTTTCACCGCTGAGGACTACAATTGGTCAAGAGGTTATGAATCTCACCTCCAGTTGGCTCAAAAGAAAATTAACAAGCAATTTGTGGTCGTCGACATTTCTAGCACATCAAATCTTCAAGCACTTCAATTTAGGAGGATTTCGTAATTTAGAGTTTCGTTTCTATTCTACCAAATTTCATCATCTATCCAGATAATGCTAGACATTATGTCAAGGTCACTATGCTAGGAAGATGTGAACCTTAGCAGCTCTTAATGCATCAAAATGATATCGATGTTGTCCTTACACCAGAGGCATTGAGAAGCAGCTACAATTGTGGAGAGCACACATGATGCCTACTAATTGGAAGCGCACCTAACTCACTATACATGGCAACTGTAAGGGTTGATGACCTTACACTTGGTCAGCGGGCATACAGTATCACATAGACCAAGCCACGAGGGCGCACAGCTGCGTGGATTTGGTAGCGCGTGCAGGTGGCGCGGCGCTTGTGTTGTGTCGGGACCAAGGGCGGGTGAAATACCCCGCATGATCATGGGCTGAGACCGTGAGGCGCGCGCGCGCTGGACCGTGGGCGTGCGAGTGGCCGATGAGCGCGTGGGGCAGGCGCGCCCCTAACCAAGAGTCAAGTGTCGCAGGACTTCATCATGTAGAGTGTTGGATCTCTAGCAAGTCTAGGCGGGGCGGGACATTTGATCAGCCCGGTTGACCGAGAGCTGATTCCAGATCTGACAAGGCATTACACAGGCGTATGCAAGTAGGCACGTGGCCGGGAGCGTTGCCGAGACAGGGGCGAGGATGGCACGCGGTATTACCGCGCGTGACCGGTACTGCTGCGCGCTATGACCAAGGGTGGCTGGTTAAAGCCACAGTCGAATCAGAGGACACTGCAAGCTAAGTGAAGTCAGGGAATTCACGCCAGACCGGTATTGGGCATGGGGCTCAATCAACCTTGGATTTGGGGTAGCTCTTGTAATAGGGTCAAATGTGTCTTTGGGAGAAGACAAGGCCACTTGGTGTTGGTTTTGGCCATGGTTGTAAACATTTCTCAATCTAAGAGAGTTTTATGTTTTTCTCTCTCAAAATGGGTTTCATAGTGTTGTGTTTCTCGTACCGAGGAGTTTTCCGGATTTGCTCGCTTCTTCTTATTTTCGCTGTGCTTTGTAATGCAAACAGGATTCACTAACTGTTCTTGCAAGGAAAGGCTGACCTGTTGCTATGGTGCATGTCAGGTGCCGCACGGCCGAAGGTGATCGGTTGAGGCCGTGACAGCTGGTATCAGAGCTACAAGTTTGTGGCTTGAAGCGAAGCGCGAGAAGACACACAGGTGAAGACGGTGGAGATGGCGACTAGCAAGAAGGATCGTTTGGATCGCCTTGAGGAAACAGCAGAGCGCTTGGAGAACGTCGTCGGGAGTGTCGACGATCAGCTCGAGAACCTGTTGAAGACGGTGGAAGATCTTGCGCTCGGATACCGCGAGAGCCATATGACTATTTAGATCTTGAAGATGAAGGTACAGTCGCTGGAGGCCGAGGTCGGCCAACTCAAGGAAGCTAGCGCTTCACCGGTCTTGTGGGAGGCGCCCACGAGAGTGAAGGCCCCCGAACCTTCCCCATTTGATGGCGCACGGAGTGCCAAGACACTGGAGAACTTTCTTTGGGACATGGATCAGTACTTTAAGGCTGCAAGGGTACCGGGCCATGAGCAAGTCCCGTTGGCCGGGATGTACCTTACTGGCGATGCGAAGCTATGGTGGCGAACTCATCAGCAAGAAGACGCTCAGGCGGGTTGGACAAGTTCGAACTCGTGGGTCGAGTTGAAGAAGGAATTGCGGGAGCAATTCTTGTCTGGCAACACTGCTTGGGTAGCTCGTACAAATCTGAAGAAGCTACGGCAGACAGGCACTGTCCGGGAGTATGTGAAGGAGTTTTCATCCTTGATGCTGGATATCAGGGACATGTCCGAGGAGGACAAATTGTTTAACTTCCTTACGGGACTCCAGAGTTGGGCCCAGATCGAGGTACGGAGACAGGGCGATCATTGCAGCTGAAGCACTGGTGGACTTGCGAACCTTACCCGGTGGAGAGGGTGAGAAGGCGAAGTTCAAATCCAAAGACAAGAAGCCAATCGAGAGAAGGGCCGGAGATGGGTTCCAGAGGAGGAAGCCCAACGGCCAGGCCAGATGGAATAGACCCAGGGATGATGGGAAAGCAGCGAGTGGTTCCGGCAAGATGAGTGGATATTTCATTTGCAAAGGACCACATATGGCAAAGGATTGCCCTAA
This sequence comes from Dioscorea dumetorum, assembly GCA_902712375.1. Lineage (NCBI taxonomy): Eukaryota > Viridiplantae > Streptophyta > Magnoliopsida > Dioscoreales > Dioscoreaceae > Dioscorea > Dioscorea dumetorum. The sequence continues at coordinate 609,332 of CACTHL010000605.1, forward strand.
GCGCGAGAAAATGGCCGCGTTTAGAAATGAACCAAAAAGTGATTCGGAGGACCCAGCAAGAGTGAGTCCTTTACAACTGCTGGGTGCCTTGAAGACTGTCAAGGGTGACGGGGCGGTGAATTCTCTTATCTATGTGGAGCTGACCCTGAATGGAAAGGCCATAACAGGGATGGTGGACACAGGCGCAACTCACACATTTATCAGGAAGGATGTGGCCACTCGGTTAGGACTGAGCGTAGGGACGCACACGAGCCGAGTGAAAGCAGTCAACTCTCAGGCACTGGCGGTGACTGGGAAGATCTCTGGCGTAACCGTTCACATGGGCGGATGGCAAGGGAAGATTGATCTGCTGGCGGTCACATTAGATGATTTTGTGTTGATACTGGGGATGAGTTCCTCAAGTCTATGAAGGCCGCTGTTGTTCCACATTTGGGTGATCTTCTTATTATGGATGAGAAGAACCCATGCTTTGTAGCGGGAGTGGCTGCAAAGGAGAAGAAAGGGAAGGAACCGATGCTTTCTGCGCACCAGGTGGTGCAAGGGCTCAAACATGGAGAGCCCACATATGTTGCTGCTCTATTGGAAATGCAGGATGATCTGGTGAGTGATCCACCCTCAGCAGTGGCTGAAGTCTTCACGGAGTTTCAAGACGTGATGCCGCCGGAACTACCCCGTGAACTCCCACCCCGGCGGGCAATAGATCACCAGATTGAGTTGATGCCGGGCTGCAAACCCCCTGTCCGGGCTCCCTATCGTATGTCTCCGTTGGAGTTGGCGGAACTGAGGAGACAACTGACCGAGCTTCTTGATAGTGGCTTCATTCAGCCGTCAAAGGCTCCGTATGGTGCACCGGTATTGTTCCATAAGAAGCAGGATGGCGCTCTTCGACTGTGTGTGGACTACCAGGCTTTGAACAAGATCACGGTCAAGAACAAGTACCCAATTCCTCTCATACAGGACATGTTCGATCGCTTGGCGAAGGCAACATATTTTTCCAAGCTGGATCTACCCTCGGGGTACTGGCAAGTCAGGATCGCAGAGGGAGACGAGTCCAAAACGGCGTGTGTGACACGCTATGGTTCGTTTGAATTCCTTGTAATGCCGTTTGGCTTGACTAATGCTCCGGCAACCTTTTGCCACTTAATGAATCAGGTGTTTTCAGATTACATCGATGAGTTTGTGGTGGTGTACTTGGATGATGTTGTCATTTATAGTGAATCCATGGAGGATCACCTTGTTCATCTGAAGCAGGTACTATCAAGATTGAGGGAGTATCATCTATATGTGAAGCAGGAGAAATGTCATTTCGCTCAGCAGGAAATTAAGTTCCTTGGGCACGTCATTTCTCGGGGTGAAGTCCGAATGGATCGGGCTAGGGTGGCTGCGATTTTGGACTGGCCTGCACCGTCCAAGGTACCGGAGTTACGATTTTGGACTAGCCAACTACTATCGCCGGTTTATCCAGGGATATTCAAGGAAGGTCGTGCCGCTCACCGATTTGTTGAAGAAGGACCAGCCGTGGGGCTGGGCGGAGAGGCAACAGGCTGCATTTGACAAGATCAAGAGTGCAATTGCAAGTGAACCAGTTTTAGCATTGCCAACTTCAAAGAACCTTTCGAGGTCCACACCGATGCGTCAGACAAGGCCGTTGGCGGTGTCCTTGTTCGAGAGTTGGAAGCTGAAAGATGCGGAGCAGCGCTATTCGGCGCATGAGCGGGAGATGCTCGCCGTTGTTCATTGCTTACAGGTATGGAGAGTGTACCTTCTGAGCACTAGGTTTCTTGTCAAAACAGATAATATTGCCAATACATTCTTTGCTACTCAAAAGAAGCTGTCGGCTAGACAAGCTCGTTGGCAAGAGTTCTTGCAGGAATATGACTTTGAATGGCAGCACAAACTGGGGAGACATAACCAGGTGGCGGATGCGTTGAGTCGCAAGCAGATGGTTGAGTATGTGGCTGCGTTGGCGCAAGTGGAGAATGACTTGCAAAGTCGTATCGAGGAGGTAGCAAAGACGGACAGTCAGTATTTGAAGCTGATCAAAGATATCCAAGACGGAGTCGTGCGCAAGTACTGGGTGGAGAATGGGCTTCTCTACGCTAAAGGCGACAGACTCTATGTGCCGAAAGGAGTGAAGATTCGGCAAGAGCTCCTTAGAGAGCATCACGATGTTCCATGGGCGGGACATCCCGGTCGTGAGCGAATGAAGGCCTTGCTCACAAGACATTATTATTGGCCGGATATGGGCGAAGACATTGAAGCATATGTGAAGACGTGTTTCGTATGCCAACAAGACAAGTCGGAAAGAAGATGGGAGGCCGGTCTTCTCCAGCCGTTGAGTATACCGGAAAGGCCATGGCCGTCAATTTCCACGAACTTTATCTCCGGATTTCCTAAGGTGGAAGGGATGTCGACAGTGATGGTGGTCGCGGACCGATTCACAAAGTATGCGGTATTCATACCCGCACCGGTAGTGTGTTCAGCAGAAGTGGCTGCTGAGCTGTTCCTGAAGCATGTGGTGAAGCACTTTGGGGTACCGGAAGACATCATAAGCGATCGAGATGCTCGCTTTACTGGGCGGTTCTGGACGGCGTTGTTCGGGTTGTTGGGCACAGAGTTGAAGTTTTCAACAGCGAAACATCCGCAAACGGATGGACAGATAGAGAGGATCAATGCTCTGTCGGAAGAGTATCTCCGGCACTATTACTCCTTCAGAGGTTTCGAAGAGGAGGACAGGAGGGAAATGTCCTGCCGCGTATCATTTTGCTATTGATCGACAAGAGATGATGGAGAATGTTCGGGATAGCCTCGCCAATGCGGCTCGCCGGATGAAGAAGTATGCAGATCAAGGGAGAAGTCCTTTGGAGTTCCAAGTAGGGGACAAGGTCTGGTTGAAGCTCACTCCACAGGTGTGGAAGAAGTTACATCGGAAGAATGTACAGAAAGGCTTAATCACGAGGTATGATGGGCCTTTCGTTATTGTCCAGCGGCTGGGCAACGTGGCAAATCGTTTGGATCTCCCCGATCGGCTGAAACTCCATCGAGGGCGAAGAAGAGTCGGGCTCCGCCGACTATTCGCAAGGAGTTCAGCAGGGTGGCTGAGCGGATCCTAGACCGAAGAGTAGAAGGCCAAAGCAAGAAGAACCGAAGGGTGTTCTTCCTTGTCCAATGGAAGGACTTGCCTAAGTCAGAGGCAAGCTGGGACCGCGATACTACTCTTTGGCAGTTCGAGGAGTTGGTGGAAGACTTCTTGAGTTCGAGACCGACGAGGACGTCGGGTTCAACTAGTGGGGGTGGTTTGTAAGGGTTTATGACCTTACACTTTGTCAGCGGGCATACAGTATCACATAGACCAAGCCACGAGGGCACACAGCTGCGTGGATTTGGTAGCGCGCGCAGGTGGCGCGGCGCTTGTGTTGTGTCGAGACCAAGGGCGGGTGAAATACCCCGCATGATCATGGGCTGAGACCGTGGGCGTGCACGTGGCCGATGAGCGCGTGGGGCAGGCGCGCCCCTAACCAAGAGTCAAGTGTCGCAGGACTTCATCATGTAGAGTGTTGGATCTCTAGCAAGTCTAGGCGGGGCGGGACACTTGATCAGCCCGGTTGACCGAGAGCTGATTCCGGATCTGACAAGGCATTACACAGGCGTATGCAAGTAGGCACGTGGCCGGGAGCGTTGCCGAGCCAGGGGCGAGGATGGCACGCGGTATTACCGCGCGTGACCGGTACTACTGCGCGTTGTGACCAAGGGTGACTGGTTAAACCTACAGTCGAGTTAGAGGACACTGCAAGCTAAGTGAAGTCAGGGAATTCACGCCAGACCGGTATTGGGCATGGGGCTCAATCAACCTTGGATTTGATGTAGCTCTTGTAATAGGGTCAAATGTGTCTTTGGGAGAAGACAAGGCCACTTGGTGTTTTTTTTTGCCATGGTTGTAAACATTTCTCAATCTAAGAGAGTTTTATGTTTTTCTCTCTCAAAACGGGTTTCATTGTGTCGTGTTTCTCGTATCGAGGAGTTTTCCGGATTTGCTCGCTTCTTCTTATTTTCGCTGTGCTTTGTAATGCAAACAGGATTCACTAACTGTTCTTGCAAGGAAAGGCTGACCTGTCGCTATGGTGCATGTCAGGTGCCGCACGGCCGAAGGTGATCGGTTGAGGCCGTGACAGCAACCATCTCATTATGGAGAACAAGACAATGAAGGTCTATGTGGAGCAAAAAGCCTTCCTCCACTATACTCACTTTTTCCTGATCTCACCATTACAATGTCGGCTATGACAGTGCATATGAAAAAACTGAACACTAGATGCATTATTATTCTTTTGGAGACCGACAACGAGCGAACATCCTTAATTATGAATTAATGATTGAGTTTGTGGAAGAAGATTTTATCACGAAGCACAATATCATCAACCTCATGGAAGCTTGACTTCTTTTGTGCATGGGTGATATAAAAATAAGAGTGAGCTTAGATAAAAATCACTTTGTAAAAAGTAATTCTACTTTAGAATAATGATGTAGTCAAAAACTACTTTAGAATGACTTCAGGATAATGATGTAAAAACTAGTGAAAAGCTATTTTAGACTAGCCTTATCATGATGTGGCATGTCAAACCAACAATAGTGTAATCTCCTTGAGAAGCTTGTTAGCATTCTTATTATGAATGAAAAAAACCAATTTTGAGTAAACAACTTATAGTCTCCCAAGCTTCCATCCTAACCTTATTTCCCTAGTGATATGCCCCTTGTGTACCCGCAAGTGCACGGATCGTACAAATAATAAAGTGTACCCGAATGAGTCTAGTAGTCGAATCCACAGGGACTGGTGTAGCTTTCAGTACTTTTTCTTCTTCTAATATCTAGCCAAATAGAGAATTAGTGGTGAAAATAACTAAAAGTCAGTAAGGGCAGACGAATGAAAGAGGATAGTAAAACAGAGGGAATTTTAGCAAGATGACACTAATTAGGAGTAGCGCCCCATATCAATCCCTTGGTGTCGTTTGTAAATACTCTCTAGCAATGCTTTCAGGTACTTCCTATAAAGCCTATGTGTGCTCTAAAAGGCTTGTTACAACTATGGTGTGATCAACGTCGAGGATTATGATGATAACTGCGGGAATCAAGCACTTATAGGATAGTAATCACCATATGGCAATCACCCTAAGCCCATCAACACACACTAAGTTTTGTAATTATACTACACTAATCAAGCACATTAAGTAATGCAACACAAGATTTAACATGACAATTAAAATAACTCCATAAACATTGCAAGGAAAATATTCAAATACAAAACTACAACCAAGTTCAACGATCTAGGGTACTTGAGACGGTTATCCCTCATAGTTTCACACAACATTGAATTAACAGCAAAATCAATTACATAAAAGCCCATAAACTTCCTATGCCCTTGCATCAATGGTTGTACTCTGAGAATCTACACTGTAGACGAAGCTCCACTCGTAGATATGGCCATCATCCATTGCTCTACTTCCTTCCCAAGGAATGGTGAATGATGCTGATGGACCTACCCCTCTTCTCCAAATGTTGCTCAGCCAAAAGTCCCTTCAAACTTAATTTTCGGTGCTTAAAACGATACTCTCGACCCAAGCACGGGCATGCTTGGGCCATGCTTCAGGGCGTGCACTTTACGGGCAGATATTGAGTTCAACAACTTTCTAAAACCTCGCCAGACAGTGAAGTACACGGGTTCCAACAAGCCCGTGCTTGGGCGGTGCTCTCATTTGCACACCATTGCTCTGGGGTCCGTGACTGTGTTTCAATGTTCTCAACTCCTCTTGAAAGTCCTGTAAACTGCATAGCCAAAGAACACGCCCGTGCTTAGGTCGTGCTTGTCTTGACGGGTTATGCTTTGAGTCCTTTTGTGCTGAATCATCTCAAAATTTCCTATAATTGCTCGAAGACCTGTTAATCTACATAATAATACAAAATACGATAAATAGCACCGATCTAAGGAAAATAATAGCTAGAGGGCAAGCCAAAAATAGGTATGACATGGATAAAATGTACATCTAAAATGCACTTATCACCTAGCTTTCTTTGCACAACTTCGATAACTCTCACACTTTATTAGCTATTGATTCCTCTCACAAGCAATTGGGTGGCCTCTACTTCAGTAAAATAAGCTGCTTTATGATTGATATGAAGAAAATGTAGCATATTATTCGACCTTTCAAAGAAAATGGAATAGACCATCAATTTGTCTTTGATTGCAGTAATTCAATTACAATCCATTAATACTTTTATAAATTGAATTATGTTATCATCAACGATGAACTTACAATTCTAGGAATCAGAAATCCTTAGGAAACACTCAACAATGTGATAGCTTGTTGATGCTGAAGTCCGTCCCACTTGGGATCAAATAGGGAGGGTTAATTATTCTCTTTTCTTAAATTTAGAATATTTAATTACAATAATAATTTAGGAGCAATAATTAAAAGTTAATTTGAAAAATTAAGTATATTAACTAAAGTGTATAATTGGTATCAATGGTCTTTGTGTCAATTGACACTCTAGTCCCCTGTGGGATTTTTTTTATAAAAAAAAATGTATAATTGGTTAAAAGGAATTATTACATTTTAACATTTTTATACAACAATAAAATTATTTTAACAATAATAGCTACATTAAGGGAAGTGGTCAATTGTAAATATTAAATTGGACCATAGTTAAAAAAACTTATTTAATTTAAATATTTAATTATAATAATTAAAGTGAGCATACATAGTAGAGATATTTTATAAATGAGTAATTTATTTATTACAAAACATATGTAGTTTTTGTAAATATTAATATCATTTTATTTATATTAATGACACTAAAATAATTTTACTATATTATCTTAGACTCTAACAATAAAATTGAAATTTTGAAACACTTATTGTTTGCAAAGCAATAATCTCGTGGAAAAATATTTGACTCTTATCCAGAAAATCAAAGATTGAACTCCCTCTAAATAACTTTTATGAGAAAAAATTCATCAAAATATGAATTGTACACATTTAAAAATAGCATTTATCAAAGTGGTAATTACTAAAACAAACCCCTAAGTTTGTGAAATGGCCAAAAAGACCCCGTTAATTTGGCAATCCTTAAAAACCCATTCCTTTTAAACATAATATTTTCTAACCCCCCAAATCATATAATGATGGTTAATAAAGTTATTTTTGAATTTTATGGACGAAATTGCCCATTGCATGAGAAGTCGTGGCACTCCAACATCTTCCTTGTCATCGACATCGTCAACGGTGACATCCCCTCCCTCGCGGTCGACCCCGCCAAGGTGCTCACCTACTTCCCAGCCTCCTCCATCTCCATCGTCTCCGTGGGCAACGAGGTCCTCAACTTCGACGATTCCTACCTCACTTCCCAACTCCTCTCGGCGATGCAAAACCTTCACTCCGCCCTCTCCACCGCCCTATCTGTCAAGATCTCCATCGTCCACACCATGGCGGTGCTCGCCCAATCCGATCCCCATCCACCGGTGCCTTCCACTCCGATCTCGTCCCCGTCCTCAAAGGAGTCCTAGGGTTTCCAAGATCAACTACATGAACATGTTCGACGCCCAGGTCGACGCCGTGTAGGCGGCATTAAACGCCACCGGATTCCCCGCGATGGAGATCGTGGTGGCGGAGACCGGTTGGCCATACAAAGGCTCTCTCTGTTTAAGAATTGAGGTTTCTTTTTAAAAATGTATGTCTTTGTTTAAATATTGCAGTTTTTGTTTAACAAACTCGACTTTGCTTAACAACCAATATCTCTCTGTTTAAAAACTTATATTTTCGCTTAAATATTGCGGTTTCTCTTTAAGAAACTCTGTCTCTGTTTAACAAGTGATATCTCTCTGTTTAAGAATTAAATTAAAATGATTTAAAAAAAAACACTTGAAACCTAACACCTTAAAAATCTAATTGGATCAAAGAATGTGATCAGGTCCCAATGACATCATGATCATCTTGGTCAACTCAAACACATTAATGACGATTCACTTTACATGCAAAGGGAGAAGAGCTTGATTTAATGTGATCAGGTCCCAATGACATCATGATCATCTTGGTCAACTCAAACACATTAATGACGATTCACTTTACATGCAAAGGGAGAAGAGCTTCATTTAATGTGATCAGGCCCCAATGACATCATGATCATCTTGGTCAACTCAAACACATTAATGACGATTCACTTTACATGCAAAGGGAGAAAAGCTTCATTTAATGCCATTTAAAGCTTCACATTCTTCAAAGACCCTCTCTGTTTAAGAATTGAGGTTTCTGTTTAAAAACGTATGTCTCCGTTTAAATACTGAGGTTTCTATTTAACAAACTTAGCTCTGTTTAACAAGTGATATCTCTCTGTTTAAGAATTGAGATTTCTGTTTAAAAACTTATATTTTCGCTTAAATATTTCCGCTCAAACACATTAATGATGATTCACTTTACATGCAAAGGGAGAAGAGCTTTATTTAATGCCACTTTAAAGCTTCACATTCTTCAAAGACCCTCACCATCACCCATGCAATGCAATGCCATGCCATGCATGCATGCAAACAAACAACATCATGACAAGCTTTGCCCTCCTTGTAACAATGGTTGCTTCTCTTCTCCTTGTTTCAACCTCTTCAAACTCTTTGCCAACTCTTTTGCAAGTGAAAGCTTCATTTTCTCATGATCCTTTGAATTTGCTGGAGAACTGGAGCTTTGACAACACTGATTATTGTTCATGGACTGGAATAACTTGTGATGGTGACGTGGTCATCGGTGTTAACCTCTCGTCAACGTCACTGGAAGGTGGTGTCTCGCCGTCACTCGGTTTGCTCACTGCCTTGTAAGTTCTTGACCCCCGTACAGCTCTGCGAAGCGCAACATAGGTGACTCGCCACAAATTGAAGACTTGATTCAAGGTATCATAGACAGTTTTGTTTTGTTTTACATTTTCGTACGTGTACACGATCGAAATAGTTTTTCGATTGTTATGATTTGTTTAATGTTTGTAATGTACGTTTCCCCTTTCATTTAATATAGTTGCAGTTTTACAAATGAAATTTTTGTTTAAAAAATGAGTTTTAGTTTAAAAAATTATGTATCCGTTTAAATATTGTGGTTTCTCTTTAAGAAACTCGGTCTCTGTTTAACAAGTGATATCTCTCTGTTTAAGAATTGAGGTTTCCGTTTAAAAACTTATATTTCTGCTTAAAACTTTATGAATACTGTTGAATTTATTTTAGATATTTAGATAAGCATCAAAAATTTAATTCTATTTTCTTTAAAAAAATTTAAAATGTAATAAATGTTATTATATAATAAGATTTTGATCATTGATACATTACTATCAAATATTCTAACATTCATGAACATGAATTTAACATCCATTTCAATTGATTGCATATATATATATATATAGATGAATCATGTGAAAGAATATTAATTCTCAAGAATGGATTTAGCTTGTTTTTTTTTTGTATTAAGATGTTTAGGTTGTTCCATGGTTAACTAGTTTGATCAAAATTTTAAACATAAACATAATAATTTAAACGGAAAAGACAGTTTTTAAATGAAAACTTGATTGAGTTAGACAGAGACTGGGATAATTAAACAATAAGGCAAAAAAAATGCACACTCATATGCATAAAAGGTCAGACATGATGTGATTGGGAGGTATTTTTCCCGTTATTTGCATGGGCAAAAATGAAATTTCATAACATGGACCCACTTGAAGTAACTGATAGGGGGTGAAAAGGAATGTAAACTGTAAAGGAAGGGCTATCCAGGGTGTGCAAAAGTTGGAGGGGGTTTTTAGAAAGTTTTGAAATTTCTGAGGGGTGAACAGTTATTTTTCCCTTTATCAAATTCTCCTCGTCAATGTTATCTTATTATTATTATCTTTTAAAATTTCAATTATCAAGTTCTAGATCGGATGCATTTCTTGGGTTGACTGATTGATCTAATCATGAATTTGTAGGTGCACAAATATGCACAAACATTAAATATTTTATTCTGTCGCAAAACGGGGCTGTAAAAGAACAAATGATTTTTAAATTCATAGTCTAAGCCCATTTTGAGTTTGAAATTTCAGATTAATGTTAATCCAAATTATTATTTGATCAAATTGAATGAAAATCTTAAAGATATACCTACAACAAAATAGCAAAATTGGGTACAATGCAAATTTGATAATCAAATGCTTTTCTAATATAACAAAAAAAAAAAGGACAGCTAGGGAGCTAAGAAAAGTCCCGGCAAAAATCCCACGCCTTAGGGGAGCAAATCAAATCATTAGGACAAAATTGTGATTCGGGCTGCATGCTAGGGGCTTTCCGGTACTCTAAACCCTCTTGTTCTTTAATCTACGGCCTTGCAACGTGGCACTCATCTATTCGTTGAGCTTCTCTAGTCTACTCCCACTTCGACACCTTATCCCGGTCCTTTTTTATTCCTTTTGGAATAATCTGTCCTTTTTATTCTCAAAAAATCGCTATAAATTCAAGAGAGGCGTAAACATCTGGTTCGTTCTTCGGTCTGAGAACGGAAAAGAAAAGATTCGATCCATTTTGCTTCATCTTTTGGGGATCGAATTTGTTCTTCGATTGGTCCTTGGACTCATCTGCATATAGCGCTTGCTGGGAAGCCCTTTTCGCATCATGAAATGTGAGGGTTTTCTGTTCTTTTCTTGGTATTTCTTGTGTTTTCTTGACGATCTGGTGGACCAGTGCTGTTGGGCCTTGGTTATGCGTTTTCTTTGTGTTTTATATTTTAGATGTAGGATTTTGCGATTTTCTCTGGTTGTTTGATCTGATTCTTGGTGATGTTTGTTCCTTGTGTTATTTATTTTTTCTGGGCTTTGATTTTTGATTTTTTCCTGCTTGATTCCGAGATTTCTGATAGTCTTTATTCGGCATTTTGAGGTTATTTAATAGTTTAACCTTTTAGATTTTTCTTCATCTGATGTTATCTGGGATTTTGCTGTTACTATCTTGCTAATTGATATGCTTGATTGATCTCTTCACTAATATGATGAATAATCTTCGGTTGAATTTGAGTTTTCCCTTTTTTTTTTCTTATTGAATCTTTTGTTCTTTTGCAGGTTTGGGTTTGATTTTTTTTTTCCCCATGATTCTCTTGAACTGAAGAAGGAGGGGTGGATATGGCTGGTATTTAAGGGTTTGAGATGGTGATAAGTGACAACGAGAGAGAGCACGCTGGTTGGCGTTCATGAAGTTTGGGCCATGACTGTGCACCGGCGTGCTCTATCTCGCTGTCATTCTGTCTCATCCGCCACCAACTAGCCTGACTCACCTTCCTCGCTTCCTTTTGTCTTTTCATGTTTTCTTAGGGCATTGCTCTTGCTGGAATTACTTACTGACGAAAGAATGGGAGATTCAGTTGTATTCAGACAGTTATTTCATCTGAAGGTGAACTCTCCAGGCCTTGTGCTACAAATAAATCATGTAGCTAAGTTCCTTTTGATGATTTATGCTCTCATTTCATGCATTATGCATAAGATTGCAAGTTGTTTTATTAGGTTGATTTCATCTTCTCTTAGCTGTTTTATTGAAATCTTTCTTTTCTTTAGCTGTTATTTGATCTGCTGTTGCTAGTACGGTTTACAATTTCCATGACCTGATTTTACTTATCTTTCTGTGAAATAGATTATTATTTCATCCAATATCTGCCTGCATATTTCTTGTTATAATAATGGTAATAAAATTTAAAACTATCCGGAAAAATTTTTCAAGTTGTGCAACAATCAACTATCACTTATCTTTAGGACTTATTTCTGCCCCCATCACTCGGTATGCAAAGATGAATGTGGGAATAACTTCGAGGATACAATGAAGCCAATGCTTAACTTCGCCTTACACGTTGCTGTGCCGCCAAACATAATTAGGTGGCTGTAATTGTTTTGATCTTTTGCATGATGTAGATTATAAAGAATTTGGATCATTAAGGAAACATGAAACAATACAATGAGTTATTCTTTCTCAAAATGGTTTTTAACAAGTCTTTATGTAGCTTTGCAAGTGTTTTTTCACTTTGGGACATAACATTGAGGGAAAGGATACTATTAAAATAGGAATCATTATCTACCATAAGTACCCATGTTTGAATGCACAATTATTAGAATGGGAATGGATAGTGTAGAGTTCATTGCCCCAAAACTTGGGGGAATAGGGAGGAATGAACTTTCTTGATGATGAAAAAACACCTTTGGCCCCAGTTAAAATTTAATTAAATAAAAATCATTCCCCTAAATAATTAATTATGATGATTAAAGTAAATAAAAATTGAGTAATTTATTGTTAAATTTGTATAATTAAATTAAATAATAATCAGCGTGAATCATTTCACATATATATCTTTAATTTTAGTAAGTAACGTGAAATGGCATTTTTGACCCAAATGGAGATTTAATTAGATCAATAATTAATATAAGTATTTAATTATGATAATTAAAGTACAATTACACTTTTGCTTATAGATAATTAATTCAATAAAATCATTAATTTGAATAGTTAATTAAAGTAATCAAAGTGCATGGATAATAATGAAAATGAGATATTTAATTTAAATATTTAATTATAATAATTATTTTGAATAATGATATTTAAAATATTTTATAAAAAAAATTATCATTAAACATTGCTCACCGTTTTATTTATGGATATTTAATTTTGTATATTTAAAAAATGAAAATAACTTTATCATATCTTTTCTTTCTAATTTTTTCATCTCAATGAAATATCTTTCAAACCAACCATAATTTTCATTCCCATTCTTATGTCAGTTTCCATTCTATTCCCATTATGCTAACCAAACGCTCCTTCTCTCACTTTGTGTCTTTCCATCATTAGACACAAACTTTAGGTAATTGTTTTTCATTGTTAGACTTAATTTTTAATTAATTGTCTTTTCATGATAAGATTAAGTGTCATTTGATTATAAGACAACTTTTTATTTTGAAACTACATCAATAATGTTCCACCATTTTCAAAATTTCAAATTTCAATGTCTCTATCAATTCTGTGCACAAATGAAGTAAAGTTTGAACTTTCACTCGATAAATGTGTTATTGCTATTCTAAATTGTATGGCATTGAAAGGAAATGATATTGATAGGTTAGCTAAGGGCCTAAGGCTAGAGGAAGGGCAATGAGGGATACGGGGAGTGTTAGGTGTATAGAAGTGTATAAAATAAAGTGTCAATGAAGAAATAAGAGATTAAGAAAAGATGGTGAGGATAATTTTGGAGGTCGTTTAATGTGGATTGTGAGAGTAATATATGTTGCATGCTAGTAATACTAAGATTAGTGATAAGATTAAGTATGTGAGGAATATTAGAGTTAGTGAAATTAAGGATACTCTTACAAAGATTAAAGTAGAGAAGAGTGTAGGTCCAGATGTTGTTTTAGTAGAATTGGAAAATTCTTAGGAGATGAGGGATATCATGGTTGAGTAGATTATTTAATAGGATGCCATGTTTTAGAAAAATGCTAGATGAATGAAGAAAGAGTATTCTAGTACCCATCTATAAAAATATAAGTGACATTTAGCGTTGTCATAACTATCGTGTGATTAAATTTATAAATCATACATGAAGTTTTGGGAGAGAGTAATAAGTAAAGGTTGAGACATGCAACCGATTCTTTTTAAATCAATTTGGTTTTAAGGTTACCTAGTCAAGCAATTTATACATTAAAACAGTTGATGGAGAAGTATAGGGGTAGGAAAAATGATTTGTACGTGATTTTCATTGATCCTAAAACAACATATGATAGGGTAACCAAGGAGGTGCTTTAGTGGGTTTTAAAAAAGGAGGTTACTACTAGATACATAGTTTTAATAAAAGATGTGCATGATATCTCCGTAAGCATTAAAACTGCAGGGGGAGAGACTAGAGGCCTATTGCTATTGGTCTACATGAAGGTTCTGCGTTAAATTCTTATTTGTTTGCTTTAGTTATAGGTGAATTGACTAAGAAATTTTAAAATTAGATCCCTTGGTGTATGGTTTTTGCCAATGATGTGATCTTAATTGATGAAAATAGTGAATGTGTCAACTTAAAGTTGAAAACGTGGAGGAACACTCTCGATGTCAAGGGTTTTATGTTAAGTAAGGTAATTATGGAATATCTAAAATTAAATTTCAGTAATAGTGCAGGTTGAAATGAGGAAGGGGTTAGGTTGGCTGATATTGAGATTGGTAGAAGTAGAGATTTTCAATAACTAGCATTGATTATCCTTGATAATCCATGTCATGTACTACAATCCATTATTTCCAATATACATTTCACTATATGCTTTTGATATTGTAGCTTCATTGTCACAATGTAAGATTGGTGGCTTTAGTTTGGGCCATAACGGAATTCTATAAAGTAAATCTCTTGACCTTTATATTTCTGGACTGGTAGATGCTAAAGCTATAAATTTCATTGCCATGGTTAAATTTGCTTTAAATGATTGTTTTTGGAACTCCAAAATATATAGCCCCCACCAATTGTAAAACTCAAACTTGTAATAGAGGCATAATTTGTACTATTTGAGTTCCAGTTAGCATCTGTAAACCCTTCTGGAACTAAAAGAATACCCAAATTATAGGTATCAAAGTTTATAATGCGCACAAGGTAATTTAGAGTTCTATGGACCGCATACAAATTTATTTTACTTGGATTACATGCAACCCAACTTAGCATCCTAACAACAAAATTAATACCTAACTTGGTATACAAAGTAACATATATGAGACATCGAAAAACTCTAGCACATTCCAATTATGCTACCACCTTGCTTTCATTTGGTATCAACCTCAGATGAGAACCATAAGGCGTATGTATAAACATAAAAGCTGACTTACCAAACTTTGTTGCTGCCATTTGATTGTAATTCAATTGAACTTTTTTGTGTTCCCAACCTGCTCCAACTAATTACCAAACACATAAAAACAAGTGATGACATTTTTACTATTAGTAAATTTACAATATACATATTAATTTGTCTAATTGATTAATCTTTTATCCATTAGCTAGAACAAGAGCTCAACGTCATACAACTTTTGGAGCCATTGTTTAGTTGTTTATTTTAATCTATGCAAAGACTTAATGAGCCAACTCACTTCCTTCATGACTAGAAACCTAAACCCTTTAGTTTGTTCCAAATATGCTTTTGTATCCAACTTAACATTAGAGAATACTGTTTTAACGTGAGTTTGACGAATTGCCAATTCATGAAATGATGCAAGTGCTGGGAGAACTCTGATTGTAATTATCCATGCTACTGCTGCATATTTTTTGAACTAGTCAATTCCTTTTTGTGTAGACCCTTTGGTCATAAGCCTAGCTTCAAACTCATTAATGATTTCATTAATTTTCATTTTTTAAATCCACTTACAACTTATTGGCTTGGATCAAGTGTGAAGGTTAACCAATTTCTAGGGTTTATTAGCCATAATTGAGCCCATCTCATCTTTTATTACTTCCCTCTAGACAAAAGCATCTCAAGACTTCATAGCTCCATAAGTTAGAGGGTTTTCATTACCTTTTACGGTAAAATAGTAAGATAAGCATTGACAAATTTCTTCTGTTGTACCCTTCGAGGCTCAAAATAATCTTTGTCATTTGATTTTCATTTTCTGCGATGTTACTACTTACAGTTGCTTGTGTTGTAGGTCATGGGATTGGATTGAACTTTAGTCCATAAAAGATAGCGGCTCTTGATTTTGTAACGATATTGACAAAATATGAATCGTTAAATTCTATTAGCATAAAATGATATGTTTTACTATGTTCTGCATATCCTAGAAATATACATTTAATTGCTTTTTCACCCAACTTTCTTCTTTGGTTTGGAACTTTTGCTATGGCTCAGCATCCCCACGCTATTAAATAATTAAGCTTTCTTTTTTTCCCATCTATTCAAGAACTCATTAGGGATAGTTTTACTCCTATTGTTTGATATTTTCTTTCATATGAGGCAGGCTGTTAATACAGCTTCACCCTAAAATTCTTTCCTAAGTCATAATTAGAAAGCATAGCATTAACCATTTCGGTTAAAACTCGATTTTCTCATTCTGCTGTATCATGATGTTATATTGTGTACAGAGCTAAAGTTTCATGAATTATTCTAGTAGAATCGTAAAACATAGGAGTATAATCCACCTCCTCTATCACTAAACACAATTTAATAAATGATTTACAATGTGATTGAACTCTAATTTTATGAGTCCTTTACTTCTTCATGATTTCATCTTGAGAGCGCAACAAATAAACATTGAAAATGTTTAGACCAAGTAAACGGAGTGCTATGCGGTTTACAAACATTGGTATGTATTATTGCAAGCAATTTAGAGTTTCTGTGGGCATTTAGAAATGAATTTCCTGTCATTTAGTAACCATGCAAGTTTTACATATGTCAGGACTTTTATCAAATGCAAGAATTAAACACAAATTAACAATATTTTTCATTGTTCTAAAATGAACATAACCTAAATGATTATGCAATAAACTTGATAATAAATTACTAACAAAAACATTATAAGAAAAGGAGCCCAAAAAATAATCTGAACTGGAAGAATTATTATTAATATCAAGTTTAAACATGCTTTTATACAAAAAACCACTTACCATGTACAGTCCATTTTTTGTAAGAATGAACAGCCTCAAATATTAATTTAAAGCCAAACTTATGAAGAGGGCCTCAGACAATATATTTCCTAATTTATGGTATAAAATTGATATCATTCAATACTAGAACTCCAAAAGTAAACATAGATTCAACAATGCCCTTTCCTTTCACTCATGTAGTGGAAGAATTCCCCAGGTATAACACTTTCATCGGTAACAGATTTAATTGACTTGAAGAAATTATTATCCTTATTATCCCTCAATACAATTTGTGTTGCATCATTTTTAATCCACTATGCTCCATCATCTTGGAGAAGGTTGATAACAGAAATCATGGCAATAAACTTTTTATTGTTCAAATGTTGTGTCTGACTTCTCAAAAATTTACATTCAGCCTTGATATGTCCTACTTTTTTGCAACGAAAATATGAGCATTCTTTTCCTTTTTGTTTTTTTGACCATGAGCATTACTATTGAAACAACATTTGCTTTTCATGTTAGAAACCAGCTTGCCCATTACCAAACCTTTGGAATCTTAGGATGCTGTACTTCATGATTATTATTCTTCTCATCTTGTTTGAGTTTATCCTAGTTGCGATATTCTTCCTCTATTCCAATTTTTAATTTGGTTTCCAAGGTCCTCACCGGCATCTCTTTCTTATGCTAAAGAATTCTTTTTTAATTTTTTTATATTAGTTTCTTTACATGAAGGAGGAAATTTGCTAATTACATAAGACACGTCACTAGCCTCATCCATGTTAATATTAAATTGCTGAAAGGATTAACAATGAGTTCAAACTCATGAAATTGATCTATAAGAGAGCGACCATATACTAAAATGACACTATTAATTACTTCGTACTTGCATCTTCAACCATGTTTTTTGCATTCAGTTTGTTCCAAAATTGTTAGTGTCATTCTAATATGCCTGAAACAATCTGAGATTGTGTTAAGAATGTGACCCATGCAGATGCAGTTGTCATTATCCCAATTTTTTTTCAACCACATCTTGTCCATAGTTGGTTCTTCATTTTCCTTCTGCACTATTGTGGTCAAAACATGGGCGTCCTTGAGATTAGGAAGGAAAAAATGCAACTTTCTTTGCCAGTGAATAAAATTTCGCTCTTAAAGCAGTCTAACTTGGCAACATCAGTAGCTATTTGTTTTTGGGAAGCCATTTTTGTCAAATTTCATACATAATAGATAAGTCTTAAAAATGTTAGATCAATGGTATTAAATTTAAAAAAGAAAAACTGGTAAAATTGACATAAGATTGTGCAACAACTATCGCTATATTCAAGGCTTATTTTGCCCTCGCCACTTGATATGTAAAGAGAAATGCGTGAATAGTCTCAAGGATATGATGAAGCTAACATTTTAACTTTGCTTTACACTAGCGATGTTTGACCGCGATACATGACTAGAGGGTTGCAGAGTTGTCATGATTTGCTGCAGCGCCAGTAGACTATAAAGAATTTGTGTTATTAAATAAACAATAGGAAACTCAATAAGTTATTTTGCTTTTCTCAAAATGGTCTTTAGAGGTATATATATCTACTTGTGAGTGTCTTTTCTCTTTGGGACATAACTTTTACTTGGTGTCTTATCATCATTGGATGCAACCATTTGTAACGTGCCCTTTTTCATTAGACACAACCTTTAGTTAAATGTCTTTTGATTGTAAGGCACAACACTTCCTTTGATCTTTTATTACACGTATTGGATGAATTGAATAATTAATTCATGTTATATCTGGATGTATAAAGTTTTAACTGATGAATATATCCCTATATATATATAATCTGTGTTTGCCTGATTGCAGGGCAAATTATTTCACCGTATGTTTTTAAATTACTGTCATCAAGGTTGACAGCTATATATAAATTAAAGCGTTGCCGCTTGTCTTGACTTATACTACCAAGCTCTCTGTAAGAAAGTCTGTCTCAAGTATACCAGTTGTTTTGGTGAAGTATTTTTTTTATTATTTTTTTTTTGTTTTGGTAATGGAGCATAATGGAGGCCAAGATGTTAAAAGATAAGGGCTAGAGTACATCTTTGTTGTTAAGTAGGACCATAGGGCAATAGGTTTATGAGTACTCTTGTGGTGAGTTCCATAGGGCTAGAGTACATCTTTGTGCATGATATCAGTTGCTGTTTTATTAGCAGCTACATGCAAGCTATCTTAGCTGAACTTTTTATTTGACAACATAAAAATGGATTTGTTTGGTTTGGTTAACTCACAATTTCTAGAATTTTGGCTAATTATCCCAAAGCCTGTGTTTGAGTATTAGACAATCCTATGAATAGTAATTCTCTTGACATTACTGACATCTTTGTTAGCAATGCTTATTGTTTATGGTTCTCAAATCTTGTTTCTTCCCGTTCATGAGCTAGGCAGCAGGAAAACCTTCATGCTACATTTTCAGAAAGTACATCGGTGGCATTTTTAACTTATTATTTCTTTTGAGAATACCAAGAAGCAATCAAGGTGGCTAAAGAAAAACCATGTACTTTATGCAGACAGTTAGGTGGTGTTCAGTTTCCATTGGAATAAGCTTTTAGAATTTGGATTTGTATTGTAGTAAAACTTTTATCCTTATTGGTCATGTGATTTGATTTGATTAATAATAACTAAACAAATGATTTTCAATTCAAGTTGTATTGATCTAATTAATAGTTTATAGTAATTTATAATTATTGATTTATTTAATATGAATTAGTGTTATTTTAATCTAATGAATCATCATATAGAAAGAGAACTATTACAGATTTTATCCCGACTCTTTTTTGTCTAACAAAGCTTCACATATAAACTAATCCCATAATGCTCTCAAGTCAATCACTAACTTATGTCAATTAGGAGTTCAACTCATTAGAGGCAGGCTGGTATAAAGTTTCAATCAAGGGAGGTGGGGAAAAGCACTTTAGTTTGTCGTAGTTAGGAGTTAAGTTATTTGGAAAACATGGTGCCAAAGAAGCAAACTCACATTTGGTACATATGCATCGACCTATGCCTCTAAGCTTCATTCTAGTTGACAGTTGGATCCTATCTGTACAAAATTCTTGTGCCATCTGTTCAACGTATATTGGCATATAGTAAAAATCATAGAATTAGGATTTTGCCATAAAACTTGCTTATCTTAACAAATGATAGTAAAGAACTATATTGGTTGTTCAATTGTAAATCTTTGAGACGTTATCTTTATGTTAATGTTGTTTAGCCTAGTCATATATTCAAATCATTGATTTCAGGCAACCTAGAAGACTTCTAAGAAATCTGGGAAGCAATGAAAATAGATTACATAAATAATGGTGGTTTGCACCTTGAACCATTACATAGCGGATGCCATTATAACACAACGAATGAAATGGTAGACATCTCTTTGAACCATACATCCATAGGAAGTGAGAAATAATAATTTCCATGCAACCATTTCAATTCTTTTTTTCTCGATATAGGGTTGACACGTGAAGGCCATGTGTCCCATATCTTCATGAGTGCTTCAGAGTCAAGTCCCTAACCCCTTGAAGCGACACCATTTCACACTCACATAAGTAGGACCTATCAAGAGTACCCCAGTCATTTGGTACTCACAACGAAAATTCATTTATAGGCTTATTAAGAGTTATTGCTCACCCTAAATATCGTAGCGAGTTTCAAACACTATTACTTTCTTGGGATAAATCAATTATCATAGTGCTTCCATCACTTCTTATAAGGTACTTTAACTCGTTGAACTCAAAACTTAATGTTATACTAAGCGTTGATTTGAGGTTCTCTTATTGGTGATGAGAATGAATGGATTTAAGTCGCATCCCTTTTGAAAATCTCTCAATTAGGTCCCTTTATAATTCTTTTGTTAAAAGATCTGCCAAATTATAATGCGAACGTACAAAATCTATTATAATTACACCTCTAGAGTTTAAATCTCTCACGTAACTATGTCTAAGACTAATATGCCTTGATTTTGCATTATATACTTGACTATACGCCTTAGCTAAAGTAGCCTCACTATCACAATGGATATAAACAGGTGCAATAGGTTTAGTAACTAATAGAATATCAAACATTAAATCTCTTAACTATTCCGCTTCTTTTGCCACAAATTCGGCGGCTATTGTGGAGTCTATAATACAATTTATTTTTTGATCCCCAAGAAACCGCACCACATCCAAGCATAAAAATCCATCCACTAGTTGAGGAATGATCTTCACTATTAGTAATCCAACTAGCATCTGTATTCCCCTCTAAAACATAAGGATATTCACAATTGTTAATGTCATAATCAATAGTTATTCTAGCATATTCCAATTGTGAAATTAGATCACTATTATTAATTGTGAACTTCATGCTCGAGTCAAATGGAGTAGAAACTGTCACACAATCATAATGATTGAACTTTGTAAGAACTTTTTACATATGATGAGATTGAGAAAGTGTTATACTTTCTTGATCTCTTACAATCTTTATACCTATGATAACATTTGCCTCTTCTATATCAGACATTTTAAATTTTTTTTGATAAAAAATCTTTAGTATTCTCAACTTGTTTCAAATCTATACCAAATATTAACGTGTCATCCACATATAAACAATTAATAACACTTTGTTCACCATTAAACTTATTATAGACACATTTATCAGATCCATTAATCTTATATCCATTAGCAATAAAAACCTCATCAGATTTTTGATGCCATTGTTTTGGTGTTTGTTTAAGTCCATACAAAGATCTAATTAGTTTGCATACTTTTTTTTTTTTGACCGGGTAAAACAAACTTTTTTAGTTGTTCCATATATACCTCTTCATCTAGTTCACCATTTAAAAAAACTGTCTTGACATCCATTTGGTGAATTACAAGATTATGAATGGATGTAAGAGCAATGAGTACTCTTATAGTAGTTATTCTAGCAACCGGTGAGTAAGTATTGAAATAATGAATATCATGCTTTTGTGTAAAGCCTTTAGCTACTAGCCTTGCCTTGAATCTATCTATTGTTCCATCCACCTTTATTTTCTTTTTGAAAATCCATTTGCATTTAATAGTTTTAGATCCTAATGGAAGATCAACTAATATCCAAGTATTATTTCCCATTATAGATTTAGCTTCATCATTAATAGTCTCTTTCTAAAACAAAGCATCATGAGACTTCATAGCCTCATCAAAAGTCTTTGGATCTTCTCCATGTTGAAGCAAAAAGATTTTTGACTACTAATTTCTTCTCTAGTTCCTTCTACTAGATACATAAAATAATCATCACCAAAGTTTTTTGTTTTTCTTTGTCTCTTGCTTCTACGAAGCTCAACAATTTCAATGTCATTTTAGTGATTATTGAAAATCATTTGGTCTTCATTTTGGTCCACTACGGTATTATTTCCAACTTTAGGAATAGATTGGAACCTATTTTTCATTAAAAATAGCATCTCTTGATTCGATGATTGTGTTTTCTGAAATCAAATCATTGTGTTCAAGAACCATGAATCTATATGCTTTGCTATTGTGTGCATAACCCAAAAATATACATTCAAGTCCCTTATTACCTAACTTTTTTCCTTTTAGGTTATGGAACTTTTACAATAGTTCTACATCCCCAAACTCTAAGATAGTTAAGGTTTGGCTTTCTTTTATTCCAAAATTCATATGGAGTAATTTTGTTCTTTTTGTCAAGAACACGAATAAGAATATGGCAAACCGTAAGTATTGTTTCACCCCAATAGCCATAAATAACTCAAACCAACCTTTGTTAGCATTGAGTTAACTATTTCAATTATCACTCGGTTTTTTCTCTCTGTTATACCATTTTGTTGTGGTGCATATGGAGCTGTAATTTCATGAACAATACCGGTGGATTCAAAATACTTAGAATTATAGTATTATAGTATTCATCACCCCTATCAGACTTTAATCGCTTGATAAATGTCTCATAATGAAGTTCAACACATTTATAAATTTTGAATTTATCAAAGGCTTCATCCTTAGAACTCAATAAAAATACATTACAATATCTATTATAATCATTAATAAAAGTAATATAATACTTTTTACCACCTTTTGTAAGTGAATTATGTAGATCTCCATATCACTATGAATGAGTTCTAATATGTTTGTAGTCCTTTCAACATTTGGAAAAGGATTTCTTGTGATCATAATTAGCATACAAGCATCACATTTTTTGTTATCTTTTTCTACAAAAGGAATTAAATCCAATTTTACCATTTCATGCATTCTTTTGAAGTGCACATGTCATGCCATAGAAATTCATTTGATTCAAGCATATAAGAAGAAATTTGATCTTTATTAATATTCAACTTGAGCATCCCATTACAAAGATAATCCTTCCTAGCAAATATTCTACCTTTTGAGAGGATGAAATTATCTCCCTCAAATACAAGTTTAATCCCAAACTTATTAAGTAACCCATAAAATATAATATTTTTCTTCACTTCGGGTACATAGTACACATTGGTAAGAGTTAGTTTCTTACCATATGTGAACATAAATTCTCTACTACCTATACCTAGTACATTAGCGGTAGTTGCATTCCCCATGTAAACAACCATTCCTTCTAGTATGGTCTCTATGGATTTGAATTGAGATTTGTCTTTGCACACATGCTTAGTACATCCGGAGTCCATCCATCAAGCATATTATTCATCAATCATGTTGATCTAGGTGATAACCACAACTAGGTTGCCTTCTCCACCAATTGGTATATTTCCTTTTGACTTCTTGAAGAGTCAACAATCCCTCTTGAAATGGCTAGGTTTGTTACAAAAATAACATGCATTTTCTTGCTGCTTTTTATTCTTTTGTTGCTTACCGCCATGAAGTGGTCTCTTAGAAGCATGTTAAGAAGAATTTCCTTCTTCCACAATATGAACCTTGTTTAAGGGTTCCTTATGATTCATTTGAATCTGAATCCAAAAATCTTTTTCAATTCGAAAAGACTTAGCCAATTCATTAAGGTAGGATTTGTTTAGAGGGATTTGGATTTACATATAACTTGAGTTACTGAGTTTTTGAAAATCCAGTGTTTGTTTTACAGGATTTTAAAAACCCATGTAACTCGAAATACATCTAATAAGGGATTTGGCTTTACGTTCAAATTGGCTGTAAAACGAAATCCTTTATCTTTTTGCTCCCTCACATGTGACCTGTATGTGACTAATTAAGAAAAGACAAATATTATTAAATACTTATGAATAGTAAAAACCTTATAAATTCTAATAATAAATTTAATAATTTATTTAATAATTAAAAATATTAAATAACTTGTTAAAATTAGATGAAATCTTAGAAATATAATTTTTGTGGGGTTAATAATTAAATTCAAAATTTGAAAATATACTAAAATTTTAATAAATTTATAATGAATTTAAATTTAACAGTTAAAGTAATTAATATGCACTTAAAATTATTAAAATAATATTAAATTATTATAATATAGTATTTTCAGATACATCTAACCAAACACTAGATTTGACTTACTGAATTTCAAAATCCAGGTATTTCCAGTTACACTGTAATTAAAAATCCACTGCATTTAAAATTACATTCAACCAAACGCCACATAAGAGGAATGTCTTTCTTTTCATGTTTTAGACTTCTTTTAAAGGCCATCCAAGAATGAGGAAGTTTGTCAATGATTGTTGAGACCACAATTGTCTCATCCTTGTTTAAATCATGTAACTTAAAATGGTTTAAGATTCTTTCCAACTCATTAAATTGCTCCATAACTGATCTATCATCATTCATTTTAAAACTATTAAAGTAAGAGACAAGAAATTTCTTGCTTGTAGCATCATCCTTAATGTATTTTGTCCCAAGCTTTTCCCATAAATCCTTTGCCGTCTTCTATCCATGATAAATATCTGACAAAGAGTCTGACATAGTGTTGAGGAGGTGCCCACAACAAATTTCATCATCAATTTCCCATTTTTGACGTCTCCTTTGGTCGGAAATAGTATCATCATCATCTTCATCATCATCATGCTTTTAAGGCTTTGGAGTGTTGAGGACATATGTGATTTGGAGAGAGACTAAGAGAAAGTGAATCCGCTTTTGCCAACGTAGAAAGTTTTCTCCATCAAATTTTTCAAGCTTTACGAAATCGATGACCAAACTCTTCAAAGTTGATGTCATTTGTTGTAGAATAGTAATTCTCTTTTAGATTGTTGTAGAATTTTGAGACACTCAACAAAGAAGAGTACAAATACACACTTTGAATTCTAGGCGTGAAATACTTTTCTATAAGAAAATTAGCCCTTTACAATGTGTGCCAAGGATGAATGCTAAGCCTTTAAAATACAGAGAATCCTCTTATATGTTGCACACAATAAAGTAAGCATTAGAGAATGAATAATGTGTTTGTTGTTGCACTTTGAGAGAAGTTTTCCAAAAGTTCTATATATCTTTTAATTCAACAATTAAGTGTTCTTAAATAGAATTAAAATTTGGAAGTTCTAACTACCCTTTTAACATGAAAAGATGTAATAACACTAGTATAACTCTTTTTATTACACCAAAGTGTCTTCTAATTACATGTAACTCTTTTATTATACAAAGATATGCATCTAAACTTTCTTAACTTCCTAATTGATGAAAATGTGTTTTCTAACCACTATAACTACTATAGGACATAAAAAGATATTATAATAATAAAGTTACAATATTAAAAATATTATAACAGAATATAGTAGGACTTGATAGACTATCGACCATGGATATCATTAATATCCTGATTATTTGATGATTGAAGTCTTGTGTGTAGTTTTTGCTCCTATTGTTTTCATACACAAATGAATGTAATGAATATGAAATTCTCAAGTGCGTCAAAGAACTTGGTGTCGGAAATATAATCCTTTTCAATAATGCTCAAAATATTGTGGTAGCTACTCTAATTGCTCTTTGGAGATCAAACTGACCATCATGCCCAATATGCATTTCTTGACACATCCTATTTCATTAGTAGTTTATTGGATTAATATATATTGTTGAAAGCAGGTAATTATTCCTAAACTTAAGAGGATTCCATTTTTATTTCATTGCTGCATTTATTTTCCATGGTTATTCTATGACCAAGGTAATGATCATGCATTTTTCCAACTTGAATACATCTAACATGTTTGGATCTATTCCGCAATCATTTCAATAAAGCTTAAAAAGTTTTTATTGTTACCCGCATAATTTTTTCCATCGTATTACTTGTAATTTTTTATTAATTATTTTATTTTTTTAAATGCACACTTTATCATCCCAAACCCAGTATAGTGGATCTATAGTGCAGATAAACAGTTACACATTCACAAGGTGGAGATCCTATAAGCATGCAAGGCCTCGTAATCTGTCTCACAATTGAAAATACAATAATTTAATATAATCTCAAATTACAAATATAAAAAATATAGTGTCTGAATACATGATTTTAAATCTAGAACAAGATTGATATGGTAAATTTACACCATGAGGACATCGTCTACTCAAAAGGCAGCTATGCTATTTGTCAAACTACTACTTCTGATCTAAAAAAGAGTTAATAAGAGGATTATAATTTTGATAGCCTAGGAAGCAATCTACTTAAGCAAATATTTGAGTTTATGTAAAGTTCTAAATAGGGGTGGTAACGGGGCGGGGACGGGGAGTCTCCCCGTCCTCGTCCTCGTCCACGGGGATCCCCATATACCTATAAATTTTAATTGTTTTTAAAAAAA
The DNA here is from genome assembly GCA_902712375.1 of Dioscorea dumetorum. NCBI lineage: Eukaryota > Viridiplantae > Streptophyta > Magnoliopsida > Dioscoreales > Dioscoreaceae > Dioscorea > Dioscorea dumetorum. The sequence continues at coordinate 635,682 of CACTHL010000605.1, forward strand.
AAAATTTTAATACTAATACACACTAACACATGAAAAAATATAAAAATAATTCAAAATAAATCTCAACAAACCAACATATAAAAATTTACAAAAACAAAATATTCCAAATATTCATCAGTATAGGCTATAGAGAAAAAGATGAAATTTAGAATTTATACAAGTACAATACTATAATCTAATACAAATAAGATACTCCAAATATAAAGCCTCATTGTCCTAGAATTATATGACACGTGCATGCGGTCCGGAGAGCTTCCTTTGTGCAAATCAAAAAGCCAATCAAGTCGATTACCACAATCTAAAACCTATACATAACAAATTCAATCAAATCCTAAAAGATAAATTAAGCAAAAAATAAATTCTATTAAAATATCAATGTATATAACGTTTAAACTTTAAACATTGAATATTTAATACCTTACCCCTCTTCATCGAATCAGATCCAATATATATATATATAATTTAAATAAAATGGAAAAAAAAAAACCGGGGCGGGGATAGCAATCCCCGCCCCCGCCCCGTTTACTAAACGGGGACGGATTGGCCCCCGTCCCCGTCCCCGGGGAGGGGGGGAATCGGGGAATCCCCGTCCCCGTCGGGTCGGGTCCCCGCGGGGCTCGGGGATTCCCCGCCCCGTTACCACCCCTAGTTCTAAAAAGCACCTAAGAGTGTAATAATTATATGAATAATAGAATGTAATAATTATAAAAAATGCAAACAGAGTAGTGTAATAAAAATCTAATTATGAATTAAATTCCTACCAGGTATATGTCACCCAAATTTACTATGACTTTTATTTTACGTTGGTGGTGGCCCAATCAGAATATTAGAAGTCGTTTATTTTACTTTGACGACTCAACTTAGAATATTAGAGGCTAAAACTTTCTCTTTGGTGACCCGAATTAAAATATCAAATACTGTTATTATTTCACAAATTATGGGTGCAAGATTATACATTGTCCAAAATTTCATGTTTACAAGGTCAATTTTTGACCCTATTGACAGGGGTAGTATATAGTTCATTTAGAGATTAAAAGTAATCAAAATTAGGTACTCCCTATGGTCCTTTGTGTTTGTCTCATTTTAGAAGCTTTATTGGTCATTTTTACATGTCCATCTTGGAAATTTATGAAGTATTAAACAGTTTTTCAAATTTACCCTTCATATTTAATGTACTTCTACATCTCTCAATAAATCATATTCAATTATGTTTTATGAAATCATATTTCAAATAAGGGTAATCTTAGAAAGTCAATAGAATTTGTTATAAATTTTAGATTGTCAACTAACTTTATAACTTTTTAAATTCATGTGAATAAGTTAAAATGGACAAGTATATAAAGGACTGAAGGGAATTGTTTAGAGATAATAACAAACATTGCCCAAGTAGCAATAATTAATTCTTTTTGTCAAACCGACAATCATATCAAAATTTCTAAATTCTGTTATGAAAAAAAATGTAGAATTCCCCCTGATGCCACTTTATAGAAAAAGTAGCTCATTTTTCGCCAAAAATAATAAATAGGCAAATAAATTAATAAATTAATGAGAATTAAGTGAATTAATAACAATAATCAAATAATTATATGAATAATCAATTACTTGAAAAAACAATTAGTTAAATATATAGACGATTAATTAAAAGCACAGATAATTAGATAAGTAACAATAAATAATTACTTAATAACTATATAATAATTGAATAAGAAATCCATAAATAAATAATTCAATTATTTTTAAAAATAAATTAATTAATGAAAAATAAAGGAATATATACGTAGATAAATAACTAATTTATTGAACCAATAATTCCGTGAATAATCAGGTATCTAAATAATAATTTAATAAACAAATGAATCAATGTTGAAAATTTAAAATTTAATGACATTAATGTATATGTGGATTTACTTATTAATATCCGTCAAAAATAGAAAATAACCTAAAATGAGAACCAATGGATTTTCTGCCAAAGATCCTATTTTCTGCCGTTTGGTTCGCGGTAATGATATATTATCAAGGTAATGAAATTACCATGATAATGAGGTCAAGAATGTTATATGCCCGGGAATGTTGTGGTAATGTGAGATTACTGTGTTTGGTTGAGAACTTATATTACTAGTAATTTTTCATTACCATGTTTGGTTAGTCATGGTAATCACCTCAGTAATATGTCAAATTTACCTAAATACCCCTACATATAAAATTTTAAAATTTTTAACTTAAAATATTTAGATAAATAAATAATTAAATTATAATATATATATATATATATATATATATATATATATATATATATATATATATATATATATATATTATAATTTAATTATTTATTTATCTAACTACTTTAAATTAAAATTTTCAAAATTTTATTGTAGGGGTGTTTAGGTAAATTTATTTAATATATAATAATTATATATATAATTAAATAATTAAATATTAAATAAATTTACCTAAACACCCCTATATATAAAATTTTAAAAATTTAAATTTAAATTATTTAGATAAATAAATAATTAAATTATATATATATATATATATATATATATATATATATATTATGTTATAAATATTTTAATAAAAATGGAACAAAACTTTGATAATAACTATAATATGAAATTAAATTAAATAAGTGGGGGTATAATTGGAAAAAATAAAATTTGCAAATTACCACCTCATTTGGTAATATTTCACTATTGGTAATCTGACATTACCATTCACATTACCATTGCTACAGTAACCAAATATGGTAGTGTTTTCACATTACCGTGAACCAAACGGCCCTTAAATGCAATAAGGTCAAACGCCACTCATGAAAATATGGTTGTAGATGGTTTAAAAAAATTGCTTGCAAAAATGAAGAAATCTAGCATCAATTAGCTTGGAAAACTTAGAACCCATAAAAAAGGATAGATCTAGGATTTTTCTTCATGGGGGAAAACTAATATTGAATACGTATATGAAAAATACATAATGAAACACAAGTTTTTATCATATGAAAGTAACATATTACAATTGCTTTTTGTGTTTTAATAGTTCGAAAACAATATAGGATTTTTTCCTTATCACTACTACAAGATATATCTTTTTCTATATAAGTAATCAAAAAATAATTCATCCAAAAATCTCCCATTCGGTTGAGACAGCTATTTTTTTATAATTTCCATTGTAGAAAAAAACCTCTTTTAACTGATGCACAGTAGAAACGGGAAATATCAAAGTTAATTTCACAAGTATACCAATGGGTACATAAGGTGTTTTTTGTCTCAACAAGTTTTATAGAAAGATCATTGATACCTTTTAGGTTTTTAAACTCATCATAAGATCTTAAATCAATAATGTAAGTCTCAAGTTAATTGTTAAGAATCAATGTTCAAAAAAACGGTTGGCGCTAGTTGGGCGGTCAGTCCCCTTCTAGCGCCCAGAGAGCCTAGGCGATGCCTAGGCGGTTTTACCTTTTTAGAAAATATATATTTATAATATAATTTTAATTCTATATAATACCCAAATAGACATTTACCAACAAAGCAACAACCAAATTAATGCATAACAATCAAATAAGAATACAAGAGCTTCCAAAATCCAAACAACTCTAAAACAAAAACTTATCATAAAAACATCCATATAAAACTTAGGCATCTATCTCTTCTTAAAAACTTAGGCATATATATATTATTATAGTTTATACAAAATAATATAATTTTTTGATTCCTAAAAATCCAATTAATTAAGCGTATATACTAAATAAAATTAATACCTCTATGTTCCGCATACACTATTAAAATATATTAAATAACTAAAAAAATTTTAATGGTTACTAAGTTAATATATATATATCAAAAAATTAAACCGTAACGTAACGACTTAGTCGCCTAAGAAAGTTAATGATTCTAAACCCAAGAAAGTTAAACTTAAAAACATATAATTTTAAATTTTTTTATTAAAGCCACCCGGCCTCGCCGTCCGGCCCGCCTAGGTGGTGATCGGGCGTCCGTTTTTTAGATGAAAAGCCAACGCCGATTTTTCACCGTTTTTTCGCAAAAACGGGTCGGCCCGCCACCTTCCAACGCCCAGGCTCCGTCTAGGCTGATTTTTCAAACACTATTAAGAATAAAAAGTTTTGTCTCAAAAGACTCAGATGGATAAATTTGAGCAAGGAAAATTAGTTTTTCCTTATAAAAAGTTGCACAAGAATCACAATGATTTAAAAAAGCAACACAAAGAAATTACTCCATATTCACCTCATTGAATCAATTCTTGAGCCTTTGAAGTTGCATTTGTCATGTAAAAAAACTCAATTTGATAATAATGCAGATTTGTCATTTTATAGGTGTTGCGTCATGGTCTGTTTTGAGTTACAAATATTTTATCCATATTGGGACAACAATAATGTTCTTTTTGCAAAATGAAGAGATCTTATCATATAAAGATTCCCATCCACCATCTCTCATTGTTTGTAGTCGTTGCTTAGTAACTTTAGCTAAAGCCATTGCATTCACAATATTTTGATCACTTATGTGTATTGCCATTGACAATTCATTTGTAATTCCGAAAACACTTTTCATTAAATGCAAATTGAAAACAAACTCAAAAGATTGCACCAAATCTAGTAAGGTGTGAGCTTTAGCTCTTTGCTCGAAGCTAATACCATCCTCCACAATAATTTCAAAGCATATCAATAATGGAACAAAACATAATGATCAAATTAATCAAAGATCCATAATGCGCACCTGATTTTGTGTCACTGGCCCATTGAAAACTTGCTACTTGATTTAAACCTCTTCCTATAGAAAGTTTACTAAATAGTAATGCCTCCACAATCTTATTATGTTGTTTCTCTCAAGGAGTATCTCAGTATTTACATGAAGGACAAAGAGTAATGCAATTTGAACATGATTCTTTGCAGTGACAAGTACTAATTGAAGTTAATGAGCAAAACAATGAACATAATTAGTAGATGCCTGCAGTTTCATTATTAAAGTTTTAAAACCATTAAATGCCATGTGTGTTTAGGATGCCTTGAATCAAATCTTCAATCTGTGGCGAGTCGACTATATTGCGCTTCACAGAGCTGTCTGGGGGGGCAACGACGCCCTCGGTGGGGGTTCAGGGGCAACGCCGCCAAAGCTTACGGTGTATATCATGTACCGTATCTGTTTTTTATTATGGGTTTCTGTTCCTTTGGGCCTTTTTTGGGTCTAGTCCGGTTGATGTTTTAGTAGTGTATATATATACACCTATACATGTAAACACACATAATTTTTTCTGTTCTTCCAAACCCTAATAAAATTCTGATTTTCCCAAATCTGTGTTTCTTTTTTGATTGTTCATCTGTGTCATTGCGATCTGGAACAATAAACTGCTATCAGAGCTAGGGTTTGGATCTCGCAACAAGACGTCTGCGTTGAACATCAAGATCAACAAGTTCACTGGAAGAAATAGTTTCAGTCTATGACAGATCAAGATGCGGGCTCTGTTAATGCAACAGGGTTTGTGGAGTCCGTTGATGAAGACAAAATCGTATCCTGTTGATATAGAGTCGATGAGTCTGGAGGAAAAGGCTCACTCAACAATTATATTGTGCCTCGCGAATGATGTTTTCACTGAGATCGCCGATAAAAAAACTGTTGCAGGTTTGTGGGTTAAACTTGAAAGTCTCTATCTGACGAAGTCTTTAACCAACAAGTTGCTCCTGAAGCAACATCTGTTCAGTCTGCGTATGCAGGAAGGTACTCCTCTTCGAGAACATTTAGATCAATTAAACATGATTCTTCTTAATCTACGCAATATTGATGTTAAAATTGAGGATGAGGATGCTACGTTGATTTTGCTAGTGTCTCTACCTTTGTAGTATGAGAACTTTGTTCAATATTTTATTGTCTGCATAGATATTGTGACTCTAGAAGAAATACGATTATCACTGCATACAAGAGAGCTGCGCCATAAGGCGACTGGGAATGTTACAGATAATCAGGCTACTGAATTAGTTGTCAGCAGTATTAAGGGAAAATTTGGGAACAAGAAGCTTGGAGGCAAGAAACAGTTCTCCAAAGGTCCCAAGTTAGATGATATCTGTAACTATTGCAAGGAGAAGGGTCACTGGAAATCTGAATGTCCTAAAAAGAGGAAACAACAAGAAAAACAACAGGCTTCAGTTTTAGTTACAGAAAAGGAAGCGGTACAATCTGAGGAAGATCTGACCCTGATTGCAGATGAATCAACACATCACTCTGATGTGTGGATTCTTGATTCTGGGGCATCCTATCACATATGTCCAAACAGGGAATGGTTTACGACATATGAGTTAATAGATGGCGGAAATGTCTTGATGAGTAATAGCTCTGTCTGTAAGGTTGTTGGGATCGGTTCTATTAAGATCAAGACACATGTTGGCAAAATTGTTACACTGAACCAAGTCAGGCATGTTCCACAGATGACAAAGAATCTAATATCACTTAGTGTTCTTGACAGTAAGGGTTTCAGTTTCAGAGGAGAAGGTGGAGCAGTATGCATCAGTAATGGTTCTTCAATAGTTCTCAAAGGAGTTAAGCATGGTACCTTGTATATCTTACAAGGTTCTACACTAACAAGTTCCTCCACTACTGCTGTTACATCCTCTGAAGATCGCAGGTCTGACTTGACTAAGCTGTGGCACTTTAGGCTTGGTCATATGAGCAAAAAGGGGATGCAGATTCTCTCGAAGCGTGATCTTCTTGACGACCACAAGGTCACCAGTCTTGGATTTTGTGAACATTGTACTTTCGGCAAACTACATCGCAAGAAGTTTGGGAAGGCAATTCACAGAACAAAAGGCACACTAAATTATATCCATTCTGACTGGTTGGGTCCTTCACGAGTTGAATCTTTGGGAGGTTGTCGGTACTTCTTATCCATGATTAATGATTACTCAAGGATGACTTGGGTAATTGTTATGAAGGAAAAGGGCGAAGCTTTCAAGAACTTCAAGCAATGGAAGGCCTTAGTGGAGAATCAAATAGGAAAGAAGATCAAAAGGCTAAGAACTGATAATGGTCTGGAATTATGCTCAAAGGGGTTTGATGAGTGCTACAAAGATGAAGGAATTGCTCGGCATCGCACAGTTCGAGACACACCACAGCAAAATGATGTAGCAAAACGCATGAACAAAACACTTCTAGAAAGGGCACAGTGTATACTCTTCAATGCTGGATTGCCAAGGGGATTCTAGGCTGAAGCAGTAAGCACACCTTGCTTCCTAATCAATCGTGCATCTCATACAAGTGTAGACTGCAAGATACCTTATGAAGTGTGGTCTGGTACGTCTCCTAATTACTCAAGTTTGAAGGCTTTTGGTTGCACTGCTTATTATCATGTTAGTGAGGGCAAGTTAGAACCAAGGGCTAAAAAGGGAGTGGTTTTGGGATATGGAGTTGGGGTTAAAGGGTATAGAATCTGGTCACCTTCAGAAAAGAAAGTTATACTTAGCAGAAGTGTAATTTTTGATGAAAACTCTATACTAAACCCTTCTGTAAAGATTGTTGTTGAAGAAAGTGCAGGTGTTGACAAACAGGTGGAGCTAGAAGTCATCCAAATGGCCATGAATCACATCAGAAAGTTGATGATCGTCAACAACTATCTTTTGAAGCTGAACCTGAACTTGAACCTATGGCAGAACATGATTCATCAGAAAGCTCAGCACCTATATTCCCTACTGCAGCAGAAACTCAACAGCATGGTATTGCTTATGATCGTGCGAGGAGAGTGGGAGTTCAACCTCCCAGTAGGTATCGAGACTTTGTAAATTATGCACTTCAGGTTGCTGAGGAGATGGTTTCTTCTGAGCCTTCCACCTACAGAGAAGCTGTTTCAATCAGTGAGTCAGTTCAATGGCTTGCTGCAATGGGTGAAGAAATAGAGTCATTACACAAGAACTCCACTTGGGAGTTGGTCAGACGGCCACCAGAGATGAAGGTTGTGACTTGTAAATGGATCTTTAAAAAGAAGGAAGGAATTTCCCCCAACTGAGGGCATCAAGTATAAAGCATGTGTTGTTGCAAGAGGGTTCACTCAAAGAGAAGGAGTGTATTACATTGAGATTTTCTCACCAGTGGTTAGACACACCTCTATCAGGGTGGTACTAGCAATGGTTGCACATCGGAACTTAGAACTTGAGCAGCTAGACGTGAAGACAGCTTTTCTACATGAAAAGCTAGAAGAAGAGATATATATGACTCAGCCAGAAGGATTCTATGTTCTTGGAAAAGAAGATTATGTATGCAAGTTGAAGAAATCTTTGTATGGATTAAAGCAGTCTCCAAGGCAGTGATATGAAAGGTTTGACAGTTACATGATTGAGCTCGACTACAACAGAAGTCAGTATAATTGTTGTGTATATCACAACAAACTTGAAGATGGTTCCATGATCTACTTGATTTTGTATGTAGATGATATGCTCATAATAGCGAGGAACAAAGCTGATATACAGAAGTTGAAAGGTCTTCTCAGTGCAGAGTTTGAGATGAAAAACTTAGGTGCAGCACAGAAAATTCTGTGAATGGAGATTTCCAAGGATAGAGATCAAAAGAAGCTTTTCTTATCGCAGAAGAGCTATATTGAGAAGATACTATCTAGATTTGGCATGTCTACCGCAAAGCCTCTGAATACCCCAAGTGCGGCGAATGCTCAACTATCTGTTACATTAGCACCACACTCAGAAGCTGAGATGGAGTATATGGCTAAGGTTCCTTACTCTAGTGCAGTGGACAGTCTGATGTATGCCATGGTCTGCACTAGACCTGATCTGGCACACGCAGTTAGTGTTGTTAGCAGGTTTATGGCTAATCCTGGGAAATAGCATTGGCTTGCTGTGAAGCGAAATTTTTGTTATCTGAGAGGTACGTCTGATGTTGGTCTCATCTTTGGAGGTGAGACAGAGTGTTTGGTTATAGGATATTCAAATTCTGATTATGCTGGAGATGTTAATAGTAGGAGGTCGATGGCTGGCTATGTTTTCACTCTTGGGCAGTCTGTAGTTAGCTGGAAAGCAACTCTACAACCAACAGTGACTCTGTCTACTTCTAAAGTAGAGTATATGGCACTAACAGAGGCTGCTAAAGAGGGAATTTGGTTAAAGGGATTAGTTGGAGATCTTGGCCTACTTCAGGAGCATGCTAAAATATATTGTGACAGTCTCAGTGCAATATGTTTAGCCAAGGATCAAGTCCATCATGAAATGACCAAACACATTGATGTCAGGTACCACTTCTTGAGATCTGAAACAAGGATTAAGGTGAAGAAGATTGGCACTGCTGACAACCCTGCTGATATGCTCACCAAGCCAGTCCCTCATAGTAAGTTCAAACATTGTTTGGATTTACTAAATGTTCTGAGTTTCTGATGGCTTGTTATGGGCATTCTGATGGTACTTAGAGAAACTTCTGATGGTGAATGAAGACTCTAGGTACGTCTGGCACTTTCATTAGTGCATCTGTTACATTTGTTTTTTGAGAAGTTCAAGTCAAGGTGGAGATTTGTTTAAGATGCCTTAAATCAAGTCTTCAATTTGTGGCGAGTCGACTATGTTGCACTTCGCATAGCTGTCCGGGGGGGCAGCAATGCCCCCGGTGGGGGTTCGGGGGCAACGCCCCCGAAGCTTACGATATATATCAGGTACCGTATCTGTTTTTTATTATGGGTTTCTGTTCTTTTGGACCTTTTTTGGGTCCAGCTCGGTTGATGTTTGGTAGTATATATATACACACTTATACATGTAAACACAATTTTTTCTGCTCTTCTAAACCCTAATAAAATTCTGATTTCCCAAAATTTGTGTTTCCTTTCTTGATTGTTCATCTGTGTATTTGCGATCTGGAACAAAACTGTGTATGTTACTTGCTCTCCCATAGTATCACTGTTGCAAGCAATGAGGAGCTAGTATGGTGTAGCAATCGAAAGACTAAAGGGTTGATCGCTACAAGCAAATTCACTAATTTTATAATGGCTTAACTGAAAATGCAATAATTTAGGATTTCATTAAATTCAAATCAGTAGCTATCATGATAAGGTTTACTCTTATTTCGAAAGGCTTCTCTACCGTTTTCGTTGCATTGTTTATTAATTTATAGTAAGTCTAAACCTTATCATAATCATTACCCATTCAACTTATCACAACCCATTTAGAATTTTCCTGCTAACACATGTCTTCCATTACCAAAGTTTATAAGGAATAGAAAAATGTTGAGGAGAGGAGTTAGAGGAAGAAGGGAGGAAGGAGAAGGAAGAAGGAAGGAAGTGGACGAGAGAAGAAATATGGGGAATAGGGAAAATTTGGGAAGGAATTCTCTGCCTTTTTCGTTACATTATTTGTTAATTCATTATAAAACTGAAGCTTATTATGATAATATTCATTTTCTCTTGGAAAACTATAGCGTTATCAGAGAAGTGTTGCGGAAAGGAGTGAAAGGAGAAGAGCACCGGAGGAAGAAGAAGAAAGCTACTATATAAGAGAACAGATGCTGAAAGGGAGAAGATTTGGAAAGGATTCTCCTCTTTTTTTGTTTCATTGTTCATTGACTTATAGTAAGACTAAATCTTATCATGGTAATTGTCACAGTCTCAACCGATCACTTTCGGCCATACGGCACCTGACATGCACCAAGCAGCAAGTCATCTTTCTTTGTTAGAACAATAATGAAACAACACATGTTCGCAACACAAGCACATCACATAAAAAACGAGCAAAATCATAAAACATTCACTGTACGAAAAGACGACACAAGAAACCAGTTTTAAAGAAAGAAAAACATAAACTCTCTTACATTTGAGAAAAATTTACAATCATGGCCAAAGATCCTCATCAAGAGGTATTGCCCCCTCCCAAAGATATAATCGACCCTATTACAAGAGCTACCCCAAATACCCAAGGTTAATTAAGTCCCTTGTCCAATACCCAATACAGGTCTGGCGAGAAGTCACGGACTTCTACTTAGCTTGCAGTGTTCTCCGACGTTACTGTAGCTTCAGCCAGCCATCCTTGGTCACAGCGCGCAGCAGTATCTGTCATGCGCGGTAATACCACGTGTCATCCTCGCCCTTGGTTTGACCACGCTCTCTCCCGCGTGCCCACTTGCATACGCCTGCGTAATCCCTTAGCAAATCCGAAATCAGCCTCTGGGTCTCTTGGTATGATCAAGTGTCCCGCCCCGCCTAAATTAGAGATCCACTCTCTAAATAATCTAAGTTTGCAACACTTGACTCTTGGTATGGGTGCGTCTGCCCCACATGCTTGTTGGCTACGTGCACACCCACGGTCCAGTGCGCGCGCCTCACGGTCTCTGCACATGATCGCGCCGGATATTCCACACATTCTTGGTCAGGACACAACATATGTCTCACACTCCTCTGCGTGCTACTCAATCCACACGGCTGTGCGTCTTCATATCTTGGTCTATGTTAAATTGTCCTCTTAATGATCAAATGTAAAGGCACCAACCCTTACAATAACTACCAATACAACCTATCACGCCCCATTTAAAACATTCCCACTAACACACGTCTTTTATTACAAACTCTATCAAGAACAAAGAAGTATCGAGGAAGAAGACGAAAAGAAATTGATGAGAGAAAGATTTGGGGGAAGGGAGTAGTGTTGGAAGGATTCTCTGTCCTTTTAGTTGCATTATTCATTAATTTAAAAATGGCTAAAGCTTATCATGATAACAACACATAAGACTTATCATGACCTTTTTCAAAACGTTTCCTCCAACACACGTATTCTGCTAACGAAATATATTAGGAACAGTGAAGGATTTAGGAGAGTAGTAAGTGGAGAGGAGGACAAAAAGAAGTAAAGGGAGTGGAGTGATAAGAGATGTGTTCGATTAAAAATTATTTTACTACCAAATCCTGTTCCATGAAGATTTTGATAATGGACCCAAAGATGTCCCACTTTGCGTGACAAGATGAATGTGACACTCCCATATATATAGCAAATAAAAACTATTGACGCCTTCAACAGAAAGGTAGATACATTGTTTTTATATATTTCGGTAGATTGGCATGCTTACCGCTCAATCACATCACTTGTGTGACCTAGCTTTTGATTTTCTTTTGCATTTGCTTTTATTGAAATTTAATAATGTTTATTGCTTTCATAAGCTTGCTAATCATGGTCTTTCTTTTATTATTATTTTATTATATAACAAAGCCGGAGTTTAATTTAGTTATTAATAAAAGAAAGAAAAAGCGAAATCCTTAGGCCTGTGGGCAATGCCGAAGGCGTACAATAAAGAAAAATTCAAAAGCGGACTAGAAAGTGAATTTGGTGGGTATAATAACTGCATATAAATAATTTTTATGCTTTACAAATTTCCACATGAAAATGCACATCATCACACAAGTGACTCAATAGAAGCAATATATACCTATAGGCAAACAAACATCAGGAGGACTCCCTAGACTACAGAGAAAGACAACAAACAACTGCATGCAAACCGAAAAGAAGTCCACTGGGCAGCTACTACAATTCACTTGATCAGGTTCACGTGAACCTCAAAGAAGTGCACTGGACAGAGGCATCACCACGAGAGGGCATTGCAAGCTCCAAGTGTCCCAGAGAGAGAGAAGGCAAAGAGAACAAATCTGAAGGTCCTGCATCCCAGCTCTTCATGGATGCTCCTGTGCCATCAGGCCCACCCCATCCTACATGACCCACATGTTGCACATTTGTAGGGAACCCAATCTCCATCTCCACCTCCCCATCTCCTTCTCTGTAAATGAACAACTGAGGTAAACTCTTGATGCTCTTTTTCAGCCTCTGGAGCCCTGCAGAGAAGTTCGGCGCAAATGTGCTATCCCCTGCACCAACATCTTTTTCCAAGAATGATATTAGTTTTGGGTTATTTTTTGTTCGTTTTATTAAAGAGAACTGATGTTATTACTTGTAGCTGATGGTGGTGGCGGTGGCAGTGGCGGAGGCGGCGTTGGAACTGGAACCGGTTGGAATCTTTTCGGTTGGTTTCGAACCACAGAGACGCTTGACTGTGAAACGCAGCCCGCCGCAAAAGGAAGAGTGACCAGCCGCTCCATCAAGTCTTTCATGGCTCATGAACGTGAAGGAAAGACAGTGTGCATAAAACGAAAGATATAAGGATGTGAGAAAGATGAGAGGGTAGTTGTGAAGTTGGATGATTGTTGATGGGATGTGTAGTTTTGGGTTATATATTTATTGGTTGATGTTTGTCTTTGTTAGCAAGTATGCATGATTTTTCCTTGCGGAGAGGGAGATATCAAGGCTTGTAAAAGGGACTAGGGTGCATGGATGGTTGAGTTGGGTTGGGTGCTTTGGTTGGGTGGTTGGTACCTGTCTTTCCCCGGTTGTTATTTTAATGTGGGTAAAAACAAATAAGAGGTGGTGCGGGGGTATATGATTATGGGTTTTTGTGGGTTTATATGAAAGTAGAAAAGGCATGCCTAGAATATCATAGGTTAGTTATTTCTGATGAACTAGAGGAAAACAAAGATAACTTTCCATGATTGGACTCTACTGCTAACCATTATCTGAATTTCTTAACCAAACCCTTACCTAATATGAAGATAGGTTTTGTAACTTTCCGGTAAAGTTGTTCCACCTTGGTTGGTGGTGGCCATATTGCCATTTGATGCATAACATTGCTTGTTAGGTGAGGAATCCATTCAGTCTGAACATCAAAGCTACCAAGTAATGAATTACATTTGCTTTTTTGTGTAGATTAGTAATCTTTCCTCCTTTATTTTTAACAAAGAATCGATGATTTATCCATTTAATTAACCTCCAGTGAGAAATGAGCACAATTTGTATGAAGATGAGCACTGTAGATTTTGTATGGGTCCACAAGTATTTAGGAAAATTTTCCTTATTTTCAAATGTGGGGAAGGCCTTATCAGAAATTAAATTGAGATAATTAGTATTTTCGTAAACATGAGATCAGCATTCCAACACATTCTCATGCTTTATAACTTTCTAGTATAAAATAATATCTAAAGAGTTGCATATGTAATTTACCTTTTAGCTGGATTTGTATAAATTAATTATTTAAAGCGATTCACAAGGAAAACCATGAGATAATCAATATTTGGGTCAGGATGCATGGCAAAATAAAAATAAAAATAAAAAAAATGAAGATCTGCTACACGGTAAAATATAGCCTACCATACAGATTAAGTACCTTTTACAGTAAAATTTAGCCTACCATACAGATTGGATTTGAATGAATCTCCATCTTAAAATGAGGATGAATGGCTGCTGCAACAAAAGAGAATAACAAAACTGGGAAGAACAAGAAAAAGGGTATGGAAGACAAACAAATCAGGAGCTACAAATTACAAGGGAGGATAGAAGTATGATGAAACAGAAAATCCAAGAAACAGCAGGCCCCCGATGGTTGCAACAGTGCCCTGAGAGATTTTGGATGCTAGCATGCTTCCCCCAACAACAGCTATTGATGTGCATATTGTGTGCCCTACCGTTGCCCCCATAGCCACTCCTACAGCATTCTTGTGCGTTGCTAGCTGTGTGATAACGTTAATGTCAGTATAGACTGCCACAGAACCAAGAAACGTAACAGTACTTTAAATATGCCAACTGCAACCATAATAGCAGCAAATGCAACCAGATATATAGCACAGCCTCTGGTTCTGGGTAAGGCGAAAGTTACCTTGCTTAGAAGGAAATACCAAATAGAAGAAAAAAATTAATCTGGAAAGAAATGGGTGCTTTTAGTGTGGACCACATATGATAAGTAAATTAAAGAATATGTTAAGGTCGTACCTTGATGAGAATTGATTCTACTAAAATATTCTTGTTGATGAAGAACAACCATCCGTTGTTATTTTGGTATGTTCAGCTAGATATGCCCATCCTAAATCTACATTTTTTTTCCCTTTAATTTACAAACAACAAACTTAAGACAATTTGACATGGGCAGGCACAGCAATCTATGAAGTCCATGTCCATGATCCTTCAAATTTTTCCACAAAAGTCAATCGAGTTAGCAAGTTATCACTACACAAATTTACCCACTAGACATATTATGGAGACCATTTCAACTCTCGCATCAACAAAAATTACTAGTACTACTGTGGGTACTAACCCCAGATAAAGCCCAGCCAAAATTTAAATTGTTAAACAAGGGTCACAATATTAACTGAAGGCAATGGAAGAGCCCGGAACCAACAGAATATGCCATTTAAGGAAGCCAAATTAACAAAAACAATAGTTTTTATTTTTCCATAAAAAAATATGATAGACTCATGGAAATTAAGTTCAGTAAGAATGACAATTTACCGCAATTGTTGCTATCTGGCTACGGTCACCCCATTCAGCTAGAAATGTCAATATAAAGGACTGCATTTCCACCAAAATAAAATGTAATAAGATAACACAAAAAGAAGGTACTCCTGACATGAAAAATGGAAGGCACTCAAGAGATGGCAAGCACTACACTAAACTCATAGGATAAGAAAGGAACAGAAACAAATATTAATACAGCTCTCATTCATCCTTATCCTTGCATATAAACAAGGGGAAAAAATATGTCAAATGTACCTCCAAGAAAATTGGTGTGCAAAACCTTGAAAATACACGTCGAAATATTGTTTTTCCTTGGCCTGCCTCTAGTTTTTCTTCTACCTGAAAGAATCCAGTCAATAATAGATTGTATCAAAAAAAAAAAAAAAATTTTGATGAAGCATACACCTAATTGCTAGGATATTGCAGGCAGCAGTTTAAGAGATGAAATAGAAGAAAATAATTTCGTTTAGGTCTAAGTTGACAACTTGAAATAATACAACGAAGAAAATAAAATGAAGATATTCACAGAACACCAGTGTCTGTCCAGAGGCATTTTTCTTTTAGTTTCCGTTTCTTAAACATCTATCCTATTCAAAATCAACTTAGAGAGCCACATACAAGAATTTGAATTCCTCATCTCCAGAATATCGTTGTTGGGTGCATATCACTAGCAAAACATGGTAACACATAAAATGCATATAGTCTCTATAAGAAAAAAACATTCATTAATATTTAATCAACCAATTCTATGGCCATTGCAATTTACAGTGTACCAATTTGTCACCTAAGCATGAAAAAGAAAAGTCTACATAAAAGAGTGGATGGTTAGAACATAAATGCACAGTGATTATTTATTAGTAGCATATGTTGTTTATAGCATAACCAACTGTGAAAGAATCACCATCAAAATAAGAGCCTAAAATAGAACAAGTAATTATAGGTATTAGCACATAGTATTTGGAATTGGTGGTTTCCTAAGCATTTCTGATAGAAACTAGGATGCATCAGGTTATGATTATTGGGCAATATGTTTGAAATAAAGTGAAAAACAAACTCCAAACAAAAATGAAAAATATATGTAATTCATGATGCTAAGATAAGCTGTGTTCTGTAAATAGTAGAGTAAAAATAATATACAAGAAAAAGATTAAAAAGGAAACTGGATGTTTGGTTAAGGAATAAGTGTGTGTGATTAATGGAATTTTATCAAATATTGGCTCAGAAAGAAAATTTTCGTTTGAACTGATGAAAGTTTGATTTAATTAATACTGACAAAATTTAAATATTAAAAATTTACCTTTCTAAATGAGAATGAGTTTTTATAAATAATAATATTTTTTGAAGTTAAGTATTAAATACATTCAGTTAAATAATTAAAATACCATAAAAATGCCTTTATAAGATGCTATAAGATGTTGAGTTAAGGAAAGGATATTTATCCACCTAGCCAAACAAAGTAAAGAAAGGTATAAAGATAGTTATGAATAACTCACAGTCATACATATTGAACAAAATCAGAAAGAAACTTAAAAGCATGCTTAGAAATAGCAAATGTAACATCATAAGTTACAAAGGAAAGGAACACTTGCCTCTTCCATTTCCTTCTTTTGCGACGCCTTTGAATCTGACCTCGAAGCAATGTAGAGCAACCGTAACCCAAAGAATGTATATAGTACTGAGTTAAAAGAAAGAAAGAGACTTAGAAAGAGAGAGAGAGAGAGAGGCAAGCTAAAAGAGTTATGCTGAATAGAAAATGGAATATAACTTACTAACATAACATATTGACAATTCATCACAATAGTTTCCTTTGAGTTCATCAAATAAAACGATTGCAACAAATAAGCGTTAGCAATAGTTCTTAAGGATATAGTCACTAGGCTGAATTCATTCTTGTCAAGAGATTATAAACAAGAGGGTTTCATTAAGGCTGGATAACCTTGATAATGAAATAAAATAGTAATTGACCTTTTTGATAGTTAATACACATAACATATTACTCCAACTATCACCACACAGTGTGAGTAGAGTAATATTTTACGATGTGGAGAGATTATAAACAAGAGGGTTTCATTCGGGCCAAGTAACCTTGATGATGGAATTGAACAGTAATTGACCTTTGTGATGGTTAATCGACATCAACATTCTACTACTCCAACTATCACCACATAGAATGAGTAGAATAGCCTGCAAGTAGCCCATCAATATACTTACATATGGAAGAACCCTACCTAACGCTCTTTTATCTAGGATATAGATCACCAAAACTAAAAATAGGCAATTATCTTATTAGACACAATAGACAGCCTTAACAAATTCCGGGGGGGTGGCTGGAACAGGACAAAAAAGTTAAAAAAACGATGGCCAGTGAGTGTCATGTTGCATGAAATAGGATGTGGAGTGAAAAAGAACACAAAGATGAAAAAAAACAAGGAATATTGACGAGTGGTTACTGTTTTTCAGTTCAAACTATATAGATCCAAAAGCAGAAGGAATCCGACAGTAAAGTTTCAAAAGTTGGGTCCATACTATGATAAGCTTTTCTAACCACATAATACATTTCCATGGCACCAAGTAAGATGTCACCATTAATAGCACTATCAATAAGTGGACCATCGATAGATGTGATACAGGTTAGCAAAAAACAGTATTTTACTTTATTTTTATTCAATTTGCGTTGACAAAGGCCATTGTACCTGTAGCAGCACTGTTAGTGTGCTTTCTCGAAATCAAGTTGGGCACGATCCTTCCAAGTCCAGTTGACAATACCTAAATACAAAGAAGTTATGGATTAATCAAAAAAAAGATAAGGAAAACCTAAAATCAAACACAAGAGTGAAAAAAAGTACATTTAGATGACAAGAAAAGGGAAGGGCATAAGAAAATAAATGAATTCAACTACAAAAACATAAAAAGTAAAGTTATGGCCCTTTTCTTTGTAAGTTTGAAGAAGAAAAAGACATACCGTCATTATGATAAGAGCAGAAAGGGCTCCTGAAAGGACAATTGACTTGGGATGCCGCATCGCCATAAGAGCAGCAATTATAAATGTCTCATCTCCAATCTGAAAGCAGAAACCCCATAAATTTAACCATAAGAAATCAGCAACTCTAAAATAAAATTAACTCCAGTGAGAATAAAGCAATGCAATGACAAACAAACCTCACTAACAACAATCATGGTAAATAAAGCAAGTCAGTGGCAAACAAACCTCGCTAACAATGATCATGGACAAACTAGCAAAGAAGGCATCAAAGAGCCCTAATTCTGATCCCGCTATGGGAAATCCAATATCCGCACCACCAGAAGCAGTTCGTTGGATTGAATGCAAAAACATCTGTATGAAAATTTGAATAAAAATTTAAGAAAAATCAGCTAGAAGATTGAAAATTTCAACAAAAAAAATAAAAATTCCACGCACTCTGCTTCTCCGATCCAAGGATCTCGCCGATTCTTCTGACGAGTTTTCAGTGCTATCTTCAATACTCAATGCCTAAACTCCCACACAAAAAACAGCAAAACACTCAATCAGGACTTCGATCCAATACGTCCATTCCATAACAAAGGGGTAAATTTCACCAAAATCCCAAATCTAATCAGAAACAAAAGTACCTGAGCTGAAACCAAGACCGATTCAAAGAGAAGGACCATAAGAACAAGAGCAATTGAAGCCATCCCCAACCTAGGGTTTCCAGGGCTTGAACCCATTACGATTAGAGAAGAAAAGCTTCAGATTTAGAACAATCAAGCCACAGATTAGGGATTTGAGAGATATTGGAAGGAAATTGGAGGAATTGAGGAGGAGATCTCAAGGTGCCGAGCTGGAGGAGGAGCTCGCGAGCTTGCGAGCAGGACCCCGGAATGGCGCCGGTGTCTGGCGCCGCTTTTAAAACACGTAACTATACTAGATGAATTTATTAAAATGCCCTTCTCTTAGTTGAGTAATCACCAGCCTGGCACCGTTTCTCGCGGCCGACTCGAATTCGGAATTTGCAATTACACCCTCTTAATGTTTCCTTTTCTTGATTTGAAAATCAGCCATATGGTTTCGAATTTAAAATCTTGTTATATTACTAAGCGAAAGTCAGCTAAGGATGTTCGTTTTTGTCATTATGTTTAAAAAAATCATTTTAATTTATGCACCAAATGAAAATTTTCACTTTGGTCTTTCCCACATGTATATATTGTATTTTAAGGTATTATTTTCATTTTATATTAAATTATAGTGTTATCTGCAAGGGCACGGATACGGAGACACGACACAGACACGGCATAACGCGGTAATTTATAAAAATTAAAAACACGGATATTGTACGATATGGTAATAAAAAAATATTATATTACAATAGTAAATATACTTTTACAATAGTAAATATATTTTTTTTTAATATAAAATACTCATTATAAATGTAAATAATTATACTTCAACATTGAAGTAACAATGGTAAATACATTAATATCAAAAGCACTTCCTTCCTGTTCAATTTGAAGATAAAACATGCAAAACAAAACAAAAATAAAACATGTGAAACAAAACAAGCTTTCAAAGTTCAACACATAACACTAGAATTAATTTTCCATATCTCCTTCATTGCTAAAAAAATATTTTCTCCATCTCTAGTTCATCAAGAGATGAGTTAGCAACTTCATGAACACCAACACTTTCAAATAAGACAAAGCAATCACCGCCAATGTCCAAATTATTGGATTCTCCTTCATTGTATTGAGGAGATCTTCTTGCAAGTAGTCGAAGATTAATATGTGCAAACAAAATGTGGCTTTTGGTTGAATGTAATTCTAAATGCAATGGATTTCTAATTACAGTGTAACTAGAAATATCTGGATTTTAAAATTCAGTAAAGTCAAATTTAGTATTTGGTTAGATGTATCTAAAAATACTATATTATAATATTTAATATTATTTTGATAATTTTAAGTGCATATTATTTACTTTAATTATTAAATTTAAATTCATTATAAATTTATAAAATTGTTATTATATTTTAAAATTTTTAATTTAATTATTAACCCAACAAAAAGTGAATTTCTAAGATTTTCATCTAATTTTAATAAGTTATTTAATATTTTTAATTATTAAATAAATTATTAAATTTATTATTAAAATTTACAAGTTTTTTACTATTCATAAATGTTTAATGTTTTTCCTTATTTGGTCACATATAGGTCACATGTGAAAGACCAAAAAGATAAAGGATTTCGTTTTACGGCCATTTTGGACGTAAAACCAAATCCCTTATTGGATGTAATTCGAGTTACATGAGTTTTTAAAATCTTGTGAAACAAACAATGAATTTTCAAAAACCCAGTAACTCAAATTATATATAATTCCAAATTCCTCCAAACAAACACTACCTAAATCTTCTGTGCGTTGAGAATTCATCTTGTTTCTCTTAAATGAGTGAATAAAAGAATATATGCTCCAAATTCTTTCACGACATGATGATAAATAAAGTTATCCAAGGAGCTTTAAAGCTTAACTTTGAAGTAAAGGTGTAGATGACCCACAAACAAACCACCAAGACTTGGGCTCTAAATTCCATCTATGTTGGAATGAATCAGAAGATCCAAAAACATCCAAAACTCCCGAAAATCCAGCATGCTCTTGAAAACCATCTTCCTCTCCTTATTAGAATGAAAATATCTTCTTCTTAAACATTCATTTCTTTCTTCCGATATTTCCGTATCTTTATGTGAAGCAAGACGGTTTAGGACCTCATTAAGCCACTCATTAGAATAGTACCCATATATTGGAAATAAATTCATATTTTTATTAATTAAGATTTTATCCATTTAACTTACTATAATATGCATTAAAAAAGTACAAAAATCATGAAGATTATTTTGGATTTAAAGAATGAGCCATGCTATGAAGTGGCGTGCTACTCTTGGTCCATTGATCACTAAGTATCACATTTATAACCTCAGAAAAGATTGTTTTTTCCTCTAATTGTCTATGTTCATACTTGTAGATGGTTATCTTCACCTTTTCAATCATTATATCCCACATCTCATACACCAAGTGAAGTGTTTGTCTATCGGTGTCCATAACCTGAAGCATATCATACATAGGTGTAGTAAAAAAGATGACATAATCTACTTGGTCCCACTATGAATCAGTCAAAATAATTTTCTTCATCTTTGTAGCTTTGGGAACATCATCTTCTTTATAAGAAGACCATTTTTTTATTGATAACCATACTTTGAAGATCTCGTTTAATAAGCTTGAGTCGTTTTAACATGATAATAACCGAGGCAAAGCGAGTTTCCACAATAGCAAGCAATTTCAAAGATACAAAAACATTGAATATTGTCAACTTCATTAAATGATTCATTATAAAATTCCTTATGAAAATAGATCATCACTAATTTTGGTTATCCAATGCAAAACATCATAAGTGATATCATTTTTTTTCAGTTTTTTTAGCGGCATAAATATTTTTTAGAGCAAGATTGAGTGTATGGACTATACAAGGTGTCCAAAAAATATGTGAATATTGTGTCTCCACCAATGATCCAGCAGCCTTACAAACTGGTGCATTGTCGATTATTACTTGAACAACATTATAAGCTCTAATTTCAACTATATAGCATCTTTAATCAATGTTGCTACATAATATTTATATTTGTACTTACCTTCACAATTAACACTTTTTTAAAAAATGGCCTCACCTTCGAAGCAACCATAAAATTTATTAACGGCCTTCTTTATGCATCAGTTCATCCATCACATATAAGACTTACTCTTTTTTCCTTCCATATTCCCTTTATAGGTTGCAACAAATTCTCTATATATGCCTTTTCTTTTTGCAACTATGTAGTTCGCAAAGCATCATACCCTGGAGGTATATAGCCAGAAATCATATTGTTGGCGGCATATGTGATTGCACTCACAAAATAAAGATTTCTTGCAATATGAAAAGGTAACCCTCCAAAATAAAACATCCTAGCAATTTCAGATTCCAAGTTCTCTCGAGTAATTAGGTTAAATTCTTTTTCTAAAGCTCCTTTCTTTTTTTTATACCCTAAGTTCTCTCCTTCATAAGATGTTGCGCCCAAAACAACTTATGCTTGAGAAAAAGATGGTAATGGAATTGTTTTGTATTCTAATTTGAATTCAGCTTCTTCTATTATTTATGCATTTCACTAAAATGATGTGTCACTTTTGCACATACCCGAATCCCATGAACGCTTCAACAAATGAGCTTTGACCCTGGAATATGAACATTTAAAAATGATATTGCAATAGTTACATTTGAAACTTATGTTCCCTCCTCCTGCATTTGTTTTTGATAATTTTGTTACATGTTTCCACAAAACTATGGAACTAATATCATCTTGACTATCAATTGAATCATTATCTTTAGCAATGTTACCACTTGAGCATGAATTAATGTTTGCACTTGAAACTTCAGATTTTGAAGTCATTTTAAGCAACGAAAAAAAACAAACAAACCTTAAGAATAATCCAACTAAAATAAGGAACTCAAATTGAAACAAAAATACAACTAAAATGAGGAACACAATAAGATTAATCTAATGAAAATTATTACAGTAAAAATAAAAACTAACCTATTAAATTAGAACTCCTAAATGAGAGTTGGGAAATTGAGATTTTGAAGAAAAATCACTTTTAAGCTGAAAAATTATAAAAAAAATCCAATATTTATATAATAGAAAATTTTGTAAGAGTGAAAGCAATAAATAATTTTCTATACCTGAAGATTGTGGAGACACTTAAAATGACTGGGATTAAAATGTCTAGACAGAGAGTCGGAGCAGATGGAATGAAGACTGGAAGGAGACGGAGAGCATGAAGATGAGAGAAATCTCTTATGGGTTAATTTTTTTGTAGGTCACTAAGTTTTGAACTTTTTTCATTAAGGTAACCATGTTTTGATTTGTATCAAAACGGTTACTAACTTTTGATTTTGTTTCTCCGGGAGATTACTGGCGAGTGACCATAACCTTTCTGCTGACGTGGCTACCGGAATTTGCCCAGTCAGCATTAGGTTGCCACGCACCATGATGCCATGTCACCCATACGTGGCAACCTAATGCTGACTGGGCAAATTCCGGTAGCCACATCAGCAGAAAGGTTATGGTCACTCGCCAGTAACCTCCCGGAGAAATAAAATCAAAAGTTAGTAACCGTTTTGATACAAATCAAAACATGGTTACCTTAATGAAAAAAGTTCAAAACTTAGTGACCTACAAAAAAATTAATCCAATCTCTTATTGTAGTAGAATTAAAAGCTTGGAGAAGTAAATGTTGTAAAGCTAATGGGAGTCAAATCAACTTTTTAATCTCATTTAAAAAGCTACGGCTCTATTTTTCAAAAGCACCCACTAAAAACAAGTTATTATTTCCTTAGTTTAAAACAATTCATTTCTTTCTTAATATTTATTATTATTGAAAGTTATAATTATATGATACACATTAAAAATCTTATATAGGTTTTAAACAATTTATTTTTTATGATATTTTAATATATTTATGTATATATATATAATTTATTTTTAAAAGAAATATATTAAAAGTTATAATCATCATTTTGAAGAAAATTATTTATTGTATATAGGTAGAATACTCTATTTAGTCCTTGTATTTGACTCAATCTGCCCCTTTAATCCCCCTATTATAATTTGGCCCAAATGGATCCCTCTATTGATGATTTGAGGTAAAATAGGTTCAGTCTATGACGAACGTTCTTTTCTTCGTCTGATGTTGTTGATGTGACATTATGAAAGTTTTATAAAATACCGTATTGAGTCCCTGTATTTGACTCAATTTGCCCCCATTAGTCCCTCTATTGACCTCAATTTACCCCTTTTAGTCCCTCTATTGATAATTTGAGGCAAATTAAGTCCAGCAGATGATCAAGAAAAGAACGTCCATTATGGGTTGGACCTAATTTGCCTCAAATCATTAATAGAGAGACTAATTGGGGTCAAATTATAATACGGGGACTAAAAGAGCAGATTGAGTGAAATACAAGGACTAAATGAGGTATTGTACCTTGTATATACATTAAAAACAATTCAATATACATAACCAATCTAATAACTATAGATTAATGGAAGTCTGATTCTAAATGGGCATCAAGCCGAATCATGTCTTAACTCGAGATCTCATTGGATTTGTGAGGCATACATGCTCTTTGGTGAAATATCCTTGTTTGGTTAAAAGCTATCAACAAGTATCTTCTATTTCACTTTCATAATTGAAATAGTAAGATAGTTCACAATTGATCTTAAATTATATTAGAGCTGTATTTTAGTCTAAAAAAAAAATATTGGTTTATTTTTTTATAGGTTTCTAAATTAAGATATTTTAATATGTCTATTTTTAACCTCTCATATTTTGACTAAATTAAATTTTAAAAATCATGATAATATGTCCAGATTTGGGAAAAAACTTATATATATATATATATATATATATATATATATATATATATATATATATATGGGCCTATAGCTACCAAATAATGGGCCAACTAAGAAGAAAGGCAATCCATTACTAATCCTGAATTATAGTTGAATTAAAAAAATATTTTTTATTCTTATTGTATGTGTTTGTGTGTGTTAAATATTTAAATGTCTATTTTTAACCTCCCATATTTTGATTAAATTAAATTTTAAAAAATCATGATAGAATATCCAGGTTTGGAATATATATATATATATATATATATATATATATATATATAGATCTACAGCTAGCATATAATGGGCTGACTAAGAAGGCAATCCACACGCAAATCGTGAATTATAGTTGAATTAAAATTTTTTTTTTAATTTTATTGTATGTGTTTATGTGTGTTAAATATTTAAATATGACTCAATTAAATTTTAAAAAAATCATGATAAAATATCTGGATTTGAAAAAAAAAATGTGAGCCTCCAGTTAGCAAATAATAGGCAACTACAAAGGTAATCTATCACTAATCCTGAATTATAGCTAAAATAAAAACAAGGGGTGTTTACAATTTTAATATGTTTATTTTAAATCACTCATACTTTAATAAAATTAAATTTTGAAAAATCTCCATAAAATATCCGATTGAAATTAAAAATAAAAATGGGTTTATAGCTAGTAAATAATGGCCCAACTAATATGGCAATTCACCATTAATGTTGAATTATAATTAAAAAAAATTTTATTTTCATTTTGCGTGCAATGTATGTTATATAAATATTTTAATATGTTTATTTTAAATCTCTCATATTTAAATTGAATTAAAATTTCAAATATTTATGATAAAATATATAGATAGTAAAATCAAACTAAAAATGGGCCTACAGTTAATAACCAAACAATGGGTCCAAATAGTAATATAGGTTATAATTAAGTGGAAATTGTTAAAAAAAAACCCCTAAGTTTGCAATATGGCCAAAAACACCCCGTTAATTTTGAAATACCTAAAAACCCCTTTCTTTTAAACACAATGTTTTCCAAACCACCAAAGATTTCAACGGAGGTTAACGGAGTTATTTTTGAATTTTATGGACTAAATTACCCTTTCTTGCATGGGAAGTCGTTACACTGGAATTTTCGAAAAGTGTGGCATTTTTCTTAGGGTAATCCCAAAAGACGTCCGTATACGCTTTTCTTCTCGACTGCACCTATTCAGCTTTTCCCTTTCCGAAGTTGTCTCTGCGTGGACATCATCTGTAACCTTCAATTCTCGAGCTTCTGAATCACTCGTGCGCAAGTATTCAGCGTTTCGTCAGTTTGCGGTAGAAGGTATTGAAGAAGTTGTCATTTGGTTTTATTTGAAGTACTCCATTACACAGAGATATTTGTCGGTTTTCTTTTGTGGTTCTGTTTTTATCGAAAGATGCTGAAGTCTGCAGGGGAATTTCTCAACTGGGGTTTTGTTAGTATGCATGGAGAGTTGTCGGATAGGGTTTTGTTTTGTTTTGTTTTACATTTTCGTCTGTGTACACGATCATCGAAAGAGTTTTTCGATTGTTGTGACTTGTGTAATGGTTATAATGTACGTTTCCCTTTTATTTGATATGGTTGCAGTCTGTAAAATGAGGTTTCCGTGCAATAAATGAGTTTCTGTTTAACAACTTTATTCTCCATTTAACTTTTGTGATTTCCGTTTAAGAAACGAGGCCTCTATTTAACAGATGATATCTCTGTTTAATATTTGAGTTTTCCGCTTAAAAACATATTCCTCTGTTTAACAAGTGTTGTTATCATCGCAGGCTTGTGATTATGGCGGTAAACCTAGTCAATGGGCGATGCTACTTGACATCGGTAGTGGTGACCTTTGCGTAACTGAAGGTCCAAATGACCCCTCACCACTAGGAGATCATCCGGAGGACGCCGTTTGCAGCATTCACTGAGGTGGAAGCTGCATTCTAAGAGAGGACCCTTCTTGATGCTCTTTTGCAGAGGTACGATGGCCGCACCAATAAATTCAGGATTGGGGCAAGCCTGCTGAGTTTCAGGCCTGAGGATATAGCTCTCTTTCTAGGTCTGCGTTGCGATGGAGACGCAGTACTGTTTAAGAAGAAGAAAACACTGTCAGCTTCGAAAGGAGATATTTATCGAAAAGCTACGAGAGACACAGATACTCCATCAAGACCACTCTTCAGAAGCTTGTTGGACAGAGGGGAGAAGAGGAAACTTTTGTCAAACTCTTGATGGTGTACTTCATGGGTACCATCCTCTTCCCAAATACCTCATGCTAAGTTCCCAATTGGATCGTTGATAAGTGCTTAAATGTGTATATTTATTTATAGTATTTTTGTATTAAATTACATGCTTTTGATAAGCCGACACCCGTTTTTGTTGTTAAATTGGTTTTATTTGTGTTACAGGCCCTGAAGAAGCCAAAACGAGCTCGAGAACGTATTTTTAAAGAAATTGACACCAAATACGGTGTTTTTGGAGCTTCATCACTGTAGCAGTACTATAGCATATTAATGTAGCAGGGGTTACTGTAGCACCCCGAGCCGATTTTATGGAAAATTCCTGGGAGCCTTGCGGGCAAGCATGCGCCCGCAAGGCTGCCCGCATAACCCCCGAAATTCAAGTTTTAAAGAGGTGTTAGGGCTAATGAAAGGGGGCTTTTGGGTGAGGTTTTTGGGGAGAGTTTTCTTGAAGCTTGAAGGAGACTCAAATCCGGGGAAGAAGAGGCCTTCTCTCATCAATTGAAGAGTGGAGAGCAAGGGGAGAGTAGAGATTTGGCAAGATCCACTCTCTACTTAACCATTGAAAGCTTGAAGAAGAAGAAGAAGGAAGCCGCCCTCATTGCGGCGTAGGTGGAGGCTCGTGGCAATGATCCAGCTCACCTTTTCATCACTAACAATTGAGGGAGTGTTTTTTATGGCTAGATTAGTTGTTTTTATCATGTGTTTTATGTTATTTGCTTGTATGAACAACTAAGTCTCAAGGTCACCGGACGCCGGTGAACCTTGGGATGAACAAGCTTGTATGGATGCTTTGATTTATATTTAATGCAAATTGTTTGGTTTGTGGTTCATGCTATGTGTGCTTGATTGCCTTGAATTACATGAGAACTCTGTAGTTCAATTCCTAGGTTGTACTTGGAGCGTGGGATACGCCCTTATATTAGAATCACATAGTTTGAAAGGGATACATGTACCTATACGCCTAGGGATTCGGGTATTTGGTACCCTTCCAACCATTAGGTTCAAACCTAAGTACTGAGTTTGACCCTAATCAGATATTTCCCTAGTCGTAGTACAATCATAGAGGGATTTGGTCAGAAGAGAATCTGTCCAATACCTGTATGGGATTAGGGGTTAATCACCTAGGGATTCGGGGTTAACCTACTTTAGGAGTCTCTTGGCCCAAACCACAATTGCAATTTTAACCCTAGCATATGTCTAGCTTTAGTAGTCCCAGGTGGATCCACGTCCGTGACCGTTTTTCCCCTTTGTGATTCTCCACCCATTTCGCCTGTAGTTCGTCTGTCAGTTAGATTTTCTTAAAATCAGTTTGTAGATCTTAACACCCAACCTTGTGTTATTTGGTTAGACAATAAGTGAAGAGGAAGTAAGGGTAGATCCTTGGCCCCGAGGAATATGACCCCTGTGTCACACACAGGGTATTACTTGATGACCCTGTACACTTGCGGGAAGCTCATCAATCGTTGATTATATCGATGATCTATCGGGCATGTGGCGGTCCTCATGGGCGCAGGCGACGCACAAATGGCTTATGGAGGACGCTCCGCAAGTTGCAGCTCGTGTGCAAGCTAGATGCGCGGGGGTGAAGACAAACACGGGGTATATTAATGGTTGCTCGATCGCGCTGAGCATCTGGTTTTACGAGCTGACCGGAACCAGCAAGAAAGTCCGTTTTGGCAATACCCCAAGGATTGTGCTACGGTGAAAATACTTACTGGAAGCAATCGACGATAGGAACCAATTGGTCATCGCTCGAAGGAAAAGAGGTAATAAATAATCAACAATGTGTTTGCAAGTGACAGTTAATGTTTAACCATTGTCTACAGTACTTAAGCATTGTCTTATGTGTTTAACATTTATCTTTAGTGTTTAACATTAGTATTCTATGTTTAAATATGTGTGATACTGTTTAAGTATATATGTAAAATGTTTAAATGTATTTTTTATTGCTTAAATTGAATGATTTTGTTGAGATTGTTTTGTTTACATATATCAGTTTCCTGAGTTGGTCCTGGCGAACGCTGACGAAGAAATATTTTTTTGGGCCAACCGGCGGAGGGATGCTATTGGTCCGGAACCACTTGCTCGAAGGCAAGATGAGAGGCCAACCTCTTCCGTGCGCGCTTGACGACGTTGTTCCCCTACTTCCAACCCAACACGTGCACGCAATCCTCGGCGTTGGATAAACCGTCTCCTAGCCCGCTCGACGGTGACACCCCCCCTGACCGCAGCAGCCCCCTCGACGCCAATAGGCGACGATGTCACTTCAACTCTCTTGCAAGTGTGCCAGCTCTTGATCACCGAGTTCCCTCGCCTTGTCGCTCGGGTTGAGGCATTGGAGGAATGGTCATGATCGACTACGCCGTCCCTCCAAACAAATGAAGTACCTATGACGGAGGA
This sequence comes from Dioscorea dumetorum, assembly GCA_902712375.1. Taxonomy (NCBI): domain Eukaryota; kingdom Viridiplantae; phylum Streptophyta; class Magnoliopsida; order Dioscoreales; family Dioscoreaceae; genus Dioscorea; species Dioscorea dumetorum. The sequence continues at coordinate 665,077 of CACTHL010000605.1, forward strand.
GGCATCGGAATTTGATAACAACGTCTTCATTAGAGTGGCCATCCCAAGACCGCCACGTTTGAAGAGGATTACAAAAAAGACGAAAACAATAATGCCTCTCTGTCGTCCACCTACTGAAGATGAAACAATAGCAGCACCACCATCGGTGGCTGATGTTGGTTTTGAGTCTGTTGCCATTGATGACGTGCCCATCCCATTGGAGAAGATCGTCGACGCTGTTGGTATCACCGCGGTTGAGGTAACCAGCGAAGTCCCCGTCACGGTGTAACCGGCAGCCGACAGTGAAGCATCGAAGGTGGTAGCCACAATCCCTGAGGAACAAGAACCAGCTGAGGGTGAGTCTCCACTTGATGCTGTGGCCATGGACGCTATTGAGAAGATTGTTGACTCTGTTATCAACGAAATCCTGTTCACAAAGGAACCGGCGGCCGACAGTGTCGCATCCTATGTAGGCGAGATCCCACAACAGTAAGAAGCATCTAAAGATAATCCCAAGAAGGCTGTTGATGAGGGGCAAGGGGACGTTACTGAAAACAAAATGAAAGCTATGAACCTTGCCAACCAGCAATAAGAAGTTCGGAAAAACTTTGTTCCGAAGAAGAAAAAATACACTGGACAATCGTGCCTTAACAGACTCGAGCAGGAGTTGATAAAGATCTTCCTCAACTGCTCTATGGACATGTAAGCACTGAATTTTTATGTTAATTTATCCGTTTAAACTTGATAATTATCATTTATGATACGGCTTTACTGTTTAACTTTTTACGTTACTATTTAAATATTAACATTATCGTTTAAGCTTATTATATTCCACTTAAGAGTGTCGGTTATTGTTTAATTATATCCGTTGTCGTTTAACCGCAGGACTGTCTTGTGGAGGAATGATTCAGTGAGCACCACACGGGCCAATCTATACTCGACTGGAAGGAGATGGTGACAGATGATGTGATGGATGCCTTCGTATGTATAATACAAAAGTTGCTGACCAGAGCATCATATCCTTATAAGAAGCACGCATCTATCACACGACCACTGGCGCTGTTTATGTCGAAGAAGGGAGACGCACATGACATGACTTAAGCTATGATCGGAGATGCCACGCGCGACCTGCATAATGTTGACATTGCCATCCTTCCCATAATCTTGAACGACCACTTCCATCTTGTGGTCCTCGACAATAACAGTAAAAAATACAGGCATTAAACTTCATGCTAAAGTGAAGAGGACGATAAAGACACGGCTGCAATGGTAAGTTCTTCGATACATAGATCTCGATTTATAGTGTTTTATAGATGGTCGCTATTCTGATCTCAATTTATATACCTCGGTAGCGGGACCTATTTGACTTCTGTCTCGAATTGGAGTTCGGCGAGACGGTGACCAACATTACCCTCTTGTTCACGACAATGAAACCCAACAACAAAAAAAGGAAGTGTCGACTGCGTCATCTACGTTATCTGGTTTATCGAGCAATTACTCGACGGTGAAAAACTGCGGGTAACGCATACGGATGTCCCTTACCTGAGACTAAAGTATTCTGCTTGGATAATCAGGGAAGTTAGAGCAACCGACATCACTCCGAAAGGGGGGTCTTCGACTGCGGGGAAATAGAATACATATGACATTCTTTGTTTTCAAATGTACAACAGTTTTGTCTTTGTTATTTTAAATTCAATTCATTCTTTGCCAATGACATGTATTTTTTTATACATCACATTATTTGGATAACATTCAATTGTAACGTTTAGGGGTTTGAAGTTTATCTAATGAAGCACTCTCTGTTTAAACAGCTATGTCTCCATTTTAACATATGTGTTACTCGTTAATGATAATCGTCTCTGGTTAACATTCAGTGAATACGTTGACATATGAACGAATGCCAAAATGAAGTTGTCTCTGTTTAAATTACTGTGTCTCGGTTTAAGTATATTAGGTACCGTTTAAGTTTAGGAGTCTCAGTTTAACATGCACTCTCGACGTATAAATATCAGAGGATGACAATGAAATTAGATTTTCTTTATTAAACAAAGTTACATACTTTTAACAAGCCGCAATAGAACTTACAAAAATGAGAACAAAGCGAATAAAAACTGTCAGGGTTCACATTTGCTTAAGATATATGTGTTACCATTTACGAATAAGCCTTTCCCTTAAACGTTCAGTTTGTACTGTTAAAAATCAATGAATGTGGCATGACATATTCTCCCGTTTAAACAGCAGTATCGCTGTTTACATATACATGTTTTAATTTAACGTTAAGCGTCTCGGTTTAACATGCACCGTCCACGTTTAACAAATATCAAAGGGTGACAATGAAGTTAGATTTTCTGAATTAGACAACGTTCCATAAAGAAAGTTCTATTACAATGTAGATACACTAATACCCATCAGGGTTCTTATTTGCAAAATGATAACAACCATAAACAAAGCAAAAAATGTCACTCCGCTCTTTTCTCCGCTTTCATATTCTTGAGTAGCTTCTGCACATGCGCCTTGCGGGTTCTCAGTCCATCGAGTTTTGCAGAACAAAATACTGCTTTTTCAGTCAGTTCTTGGAGCAAATCCTCCAGAAACCACTCCAGAGGATAGATCATCAGCCATGTAATGAAGACTTCAACGATTTAGAAAAGTATGAAATTTTTTAAACATGCATAGAGAAATATCACGGTATGAAGTACATTCAGAGGATAGATCATCGGCAGCAGCGGGTGACGTATTCATCCTCCCAAGGTGTGAATGCCAGAGATCATTGAACGCCACCTCATCAACAGTGTTCTGGGCTTCCATTGCGGTTCTCGTAGAGCCATGACCGGAGAAGGGTGCCATCCACCATGACTGTGGCCACGAAAGCGGGGGTGTGGTCGGGCCTTGCATGAGACCGGAGTACTCCGGCGAGGCCCCTCGTGTCTTCTGGTAATACTCGTCGAGAAGTGACTTATACATTTTGTTGGGTCTGTGTATAATTTATGGATGTGTGTCTTATTTCCGCTTCTTGTTTAAATAGAAATCTAGTTATCGGAAATTTGAACTCTTTCTCGAATCAGACGACAATAAATTTGACCTTCAATTCAAAAATCAAATTTAATTGTATTAAATAGTAATAAATTTACAGTAAAAGGTTACTCTAATTACGTTGTCTCGTCATTAATTTAAAGTCAATTCACTCTTTTCCCAATGACATGGCAGATTTTCCGATGTAAACTTACTTGTGTCCGTTAGATGTATGTATTATTAAATAATTGTCTTTCTTTGCTTGACTTTTTATTGTATTCTGTAAATATTAATGACGTTATTTAACCTTCGGACTCTGTGTTTAGATATTTGAGGACAGATAATGAAATTGATCTTTCTCTGTTGAAAACATATTCATTTACAATGCCTACTAGGCGACAGTGTCATTGGAAGATCTACTATTGTGGCAAGACGTGTGGCAGCGGCTACAATGTAACTCGCGGACCTCCGATGCTTGCGAGTCGATCCTCCTTCATCTAGGACACCCAGGTTGCCTTCTCGTCATAGGCAATCGCAAGCGCAGTTGACGATTGTCGTCCGTAGGCTTCTCATTGTCGGGAATTGCGAATATAGCCTCCTTATACGCCAGCTTGTAATTGTCGACGTTGGTGTCTGCCTGCATTATTGCAGCGTAAGCGTGTTTGCACGTGATACCATATCTTCTAATGAAGTACTCTCTGTTTAAACGGCTATGTCTCCATTTGAACATGTGTGTTACTCGTTAATGGTAATCGTCTTTGTTTAACACTCAGTGTATACATTGAAATATGAACGAATGCCAAAATGAAGTAGTCTCTGTGAAATTACGGTGGCTTAGTTTAAGTATATTTGGTACCATTTAAGTTTACGCGGCTCCGTTTATCATGCACTATCAACGTATAAATATTAAAAGATGACAATGAAATTAGATTTTCTTTATTAAACAAAATTGCATAATTTCAACAAGCTGCAACGGAAATTACAAAATGAAAACGAAGCGAACAAAAACTTTCAGGGTTCTCATTTGCTTAAAATTCAAGTGTAATGATGTCGCTATTTAGATATATGTGTTACCATTTAAGAATAAGCGTTTCTCTTTAACATTCAGTGTGTACTATTAAAAAGCAACGAATACGGCATGACGTATTCTAGATTTAAAAGACAGTGTCTCTGTTTACATATACATAGTACTATTTAACGTTAAGCGTCTCTGTTTAAATATCAAAGGGTGACAATGAAGTTAGATTTTCCGAATTAGACAACGTTCCATAATTAAAGAAAGTTCTATTACAAAGTAGGTACACTAATATAAACAGAAACTGAAAACAACAATATAAACAAAAACTGTCACTCCGCCCTTTCCTTCGCCTTTAGAGGCTAGAGTAGCTTCTGCACATGGGCCTTGCGGTTTCTCACTCCATCGAGTTTTTTAGAAAACAAAATACTTCTTTTTATTCAAGATCTTGGAGCACGTATTCTAGAAACCACTCAAACTCTTGACTGTTGGAGATCTCGTAGGAGCATGAAGGCCCTGTAGTGGAAGGCCCTGCAATAGAAGACGCTGCGGTGGAAGGCCCTGCAATGAAGCCTTCAACGATTTAGAAAATTATGAAATTTTTAAAACATGCATAGAGAAATCTTATGGTATGAATTACCTTCAGAGGATAGATCATCGGCAGCAACGGGAGACGTATTCATCCTCCCAGGATGTGAAGGACAGAGCTCAGTGAACGCTACCTCGACAGCAGCGTTCTGGGCTTCCTTTGAGGTTCTCGCAGAGCCAGGACCAGAGAAGGTGGTACCATCCACCGTGACCATGGCCAAGAAAGCAGGTTTGTGGTCGGGGCCTTCTCTGAGGGTGGAGTAATCCTGCGAGGCCCGGAGTGCCTTCTGGTAATACTCGTTGAGAAGTGACTTATACATTTTGTTGGGTCTATATATAATATCTGGATGTTTCCGCTTCTTGTTTAAATAGAAACCTAGCTATCGGAAGTTTGAACTATTTCTCAAATCAAACAACAATAAATTTGATGTTGATTTTTTGTCGTTTTCATAATTTTCTGTGTACATTTACACTTACGTTTTGAATTCAAAAATCAAATTTAATTGTATTGTATTAATTAATAATAAAGTTGCACTGAAGGTTACTCTAATTACGTTTTCTCATCATTAATTTAAAGTCGATTCACTCTTTTCCCAATGACATGGCAGATTTTTCAATGTAAATTTACTCTTGTTTGTTGAACGTCTGTATTCTTATATACTTGGCTTTCTTTGCTTAACGTTTCATTGTATTATGTAAATATCAATGACTCTGTTTAACATGGAAGACAAGTTATGTAAAATACAACGTCTATGTTTAACTTTGTCTGTCATCCTTTAATAATAACCGTTATTGTTTAACATTAGGTTCCCTTGTTTAAATATTGAGGACAGATAACGAAATGCATTTTTCTCTGTTTAAAATATCAGTGCTTGACAATCAAATAACTTTCGTTTCCTTTAAAAATTATTCATTTACAATGCCTACTCGGGGAGAGTTTCATTGCAAGATCTATGATTGTGACCGGACGCGTGGCAGCGGCTGCAATGTAACTCGCGGACCTCGGACGCTTACGACTAGATCCTCTTTCGTCTAGGACGCCTAGGTTGCCTTCTCATCAAAGGCGCTCGCAAGTGCAGTTCGCGATTGTCGTCCGTAGGCTTCTCATTATCGGGTATTAAGAATATAGCCTCCTTATACGCCAGTTTGTAATTGTTAACGGTGAAGTAGCCGCTAATAAAATGATAAACGTTGGTGTCTGTCTGCATTATTGCAGCGCAAGTGTGTTTGCACGTGATACCATAAACTTGTCATCTGCGACATGAGCAAGTTTTATTGGCAAGGTCTACAGAGTTGCTACACTGGTTAATCACTTCATAACGATTATCGACACAACGTCCAACGTGAAGATTTCGGCTTTCTTTAACAAGTATCTCTACCTTCAAGTGCATGTCTGGGCATAAGTAGGTCTCCCATTTGTTCGCTTCCTCACGGCGATTGCATAACATGCGCATCAACTTGTACCTGTACAATGAAGAACACAAATTGTAAACAAGATTTAGTGAAGACATTTGACAGTTACACGGAAACATATCGTATTAACCTGTAAGATAACAATTTAAAGGCAAAGCCCGAAAGTTAAATACATACAATGATATTTGCACATCAGAGTAAACAGTAAGATAATAAATTAAAGGGTAATGACAAAGCATAAGCGCTAAATAGAATCAACATTCGAATACCTTATCGAGTCGACCATTTTCGTCACCGGTAAATGACGAGCTTCTTTGATCCACGTATTGAACGACTCCGTGACATTTGAATACATCTCGCCCCAGCGTTCACCTCTAAACAAGTAATTCGACCAGTGCGGGATGTCCGACTTATGAATCAACCACTGATAGGCTTCAGGTGATGTGGCATGCAGTTCATTAACGGTATCATCGAATTCTTTAGACGTCAATGCCCATGCAATATGGAAGTATATCGACCAACACTCCTCCCTCAATGCCTTCCCAAGTCTGACATTGACTTTCATAAAGTTGGCCTCCAAGTGTCGAAGGCAGTATACATGTGGGGATGAAGGGAAGACTCTCGCAATGGCGTTCACAAGGCCCTTTGACTTGTCCGACACGAATATAATTATCTTTTCATAATCTCCTTCGTCGTATAAAGCATTACCCAACTTGGAAATGAACCAAGTCCAATTGGCATCGGTCTCGTTGTCGACAATAGCGAAGGCGACGTGGAAGAAACCATTGTTCTCATCTTTGCCTGTGGCACCCAATAGAGTACCCCGATACTTTCCAAGGAGGTGAGTACCATCAACAAACAGCAGCGGCCTGTATGCCCTCTTGAATCCCATAATGCACGCGCTGAAAGAAAAGAATGCACGTTTAAAATGCTCACCGTCTCTTTCCACAGACGCAATGCTATCGGGGTTCGTCTCAACCACCTTATCGACGTACCAAAGCAACAAATCGTAGCTGGATACATTGCTGCCGTCGAGGGTCACCCGGGCATGTTCTTTTCTCAACCAAGCCTGCTTGTATCGAATGTGGACACCATGCTCCCGCAACATGTCCTTCTGAATGTCGATGGCCTTGTACAACGGCAGGTCCTTAAGCTTCTGAATCACTCGTGCGTTTACCCATTTTTTGGACGCTTTCGGGTGTGACACCGAGCCAATTTCACCACCGCAAGTGTGTGATGGGTCCATTGTCTTGATTCTAAAAGTGTTTTTATTATATTCCTTTGATGCGTGAAGGCACCATTGATAACCATTGGCAGCGCATTCCACAGTGACCCGGTATTTTTCGTTTTTTACAAATTTGAAGTCAAAATTCCGTTTGATGGCAAAATTCCAAAGTGCGTCTCTGAAATGTTCAACGCCTTGAAAACGTTGTCCGACATCCAATGGTAAGTGTCTAAATGTAAGTATTTCCATATATGTATTTCATATAACTAGCATGTAGTTTATTAAGAATTTATGCCCTTTTTGCACTTAATTGTGTGCTATTTGATTTGTAGGGTATAAGGAAGCCATGGGGAACACGAGTATACAATGTTGGGTGAAAAGAAGAAGAAAGCGGGCCATGTGCACTGTAGCAGTGAACCCGTTTCATGTTACTATCTAGAGAACTGTGCAGGCAGTATGCAGGCCGTATGGATAGCGAAATTATGGACCTAGTGCCCTACACGACACCCATACGGCCCATATACGGGGCCGTATGGTTCATGGGTATAAAAGGGCATTTTTAGGGCTTTCTTTGGGAGCGAATTTGGGGATTTTTCTGAGGATCAAGTGGAGAGCAATCCGAGGTGAAGAAGGAGAGCAACCATCACCGGAAAGGAGATCTAGGATCTAAGGAGCGTGGAAGCGTTCATTGACCAAGACTTCATATTCTTCATCACCACATCATCTAGGGAGTTTTAATTATGAGTTTGCTTTGTGTTTTGCTCAAACTTGTTGTTTATTTCTTGTTGATGGCACACTAGACCCCTAAGGCCACCGGGTGTTGGTGAACCTTGGGGGGGGGGGAATTTATCATGTATTTTGGATGATTACGTTTTATTTAAATGCTTGGGTTGTTTGAGATTTAATACATTGTTCTTCATGCTTAGAACCACTCCAAGGAGAAATCCGTGGTTCTTTTACGAGTTGTGCATGTAGATGTGACCTACTCACATGTACTAGATCATGAATGGATTAATAGGGGATTCTTGTATCAATACGCCGAGAGATTAGGTATTGGTAGCCCTCCGTATCTCAAGAGTGAGCTTAATATGAGTTTACTCTTATTTTGGGATTTCTTATACGCTTTGCAATCGTATGAATGTTGGTTTGGGAGAGATCCCTATTAGCATTTGTATGGGATTAGATTTCAATCGTCGAGAAATTGGGGTTATGCTATTTTAGAAATCCTTCGGTCTCAATCACCCTAGCATCCTTTGTTCTTCATCCATATACCTTGATTATCCCACCAAGGGGATCCACACCCGTAGGCCTTTGCATTATATTGATCTCCCCATTTGCTTATTGTTTACTTTCTCGCACTCGTCTTTATTTTCGTGTTTAGTTTCAAGACCTTTCACTCAAGATTTGAGGTTAGATAATAGGCAGCGAAGGAGTAATAGGATATCCTTAGCCCCGAGGAATACGATCCTCGTGTCTTCACACGAGGTATTACTTGACGACCCCGTATACTTGCGGGTAATCCACCATCCAACGACAACACTTCAGGTTGTTCTGAAGAGGAAGATAGGCATGCGAGACCGTTAGGGTCGCCAAGAGGTGGAACAGAAGCGCTCCCAGATTCTGAATTCCTGTTAACACTTCAGTTCAAACGAAAACGACCAGGATTTAAATGGTAACTATAAATGATAAACGCTAACAGCGCTAGTTAAATAGAAACTCAATAATGTAAATGGCAGAGAGAATGTTTAAACAGAAACATAATAAGTTAAATGGAGAAGTCAACTTTTAAACTGGAACCTGATTCTGTTAAACAGAGAAGAGGATTATTAAACAACAACGAACATATACAACTAAGTAAACCTTACCACGACAAGAACTCGGTTTTAGTAGGATACGATGGCACATCATCCGTCTCGACAACAAGCCCGACTACATCGCATTTGAAGATGGAGAAAACATGACACATGCACTGGAAGTCGAAATCGTTTTCTATTGGGCAAACAGTTTTATGCCCATCAGGTTTGATAAACTTCACTCTCACACGGGAAATATCGAGACCCCATCGCTCACATATCTCGCCTAACACTGACTCCCAAAGCAGTCAGAGCCGTGAACATCAGCATTCGTCCCTTCCCGTTGTAGCTAGCAATAGCACAAAAACTCTCCATGATATCGGGAAACCGGCAGACCTCAGATCGAACAAACCAAATGAGAAGAAGAAAAAGAAGAAGAAGAAGAAGAAGAAGAAGATGTAATTCGACTTCTAAACTTTCTTTGGCAAAAAGCAAGCATGAAGGGGAAAAAACTCACAATTGTATGTATAACAGGTAGACATGACATGATGTGATCGGGTGGGTTTTTTTCCACCATTTCCAAGGGCAAAAATGGAATTTCATAACAAGAACACATTTGAAGTGACAGATAAGGGGTAGAAGGGAAGTAAACTATAATGGATGAGTTGTCCGGGTTGTGTAAAAGTTGGAGGGGGTTTTTAAGAAGTTTTGAAATTCCCGAGGGGTGAACAGTAATTTTCTCTATAATTAATCTTGTATTATACTGAAGTTAATTTCAACCTTAAATTTTTTTTAATGTTTTATTTTGAATGCATGTTAATTATTTAAAAATATTTATTTTAAACCATAGCATCTTAACTAAATTAAATTTTAGAAAATTATGATAGAAAATTAAAATAAATATTTAAACCAAAACGATCGACTGTATTAACAGTGGGTCGAAATCAAGATTGTCATAGTTAGTTTGGGTATTAATCGAGCAAAGTCTAAAGGACAAGGGTTAAATGTACAACCATAGTTAACTTGACAATGGGCTGGTATTAACAATAAATTATAAAAATATAAATTTTTGCAATAAATAATGGTATAATATATTATAAAATACAATTATAATAATATAAAATTTGTTGTTTAAATTTGATATTTCAATTTATAATATCTTCCAATAAATATTTATAGAGAGTGAAGTTCAAATGAGTCTAAACAAAATGCTTTTTAAAAAACAAAAGATCAACGGCTAGTACTGATCTTTGGGGAGAAACCCCAGATCTTAAAAGGCTTCTCTGGAACCCTCGTAGCCGCCGCGCCTCTCTTCTTCTCTCCACATCTTCAACCCTCATCATCTCTGCTCGCGCCTCTCTTCTCTCCATCTCTCCGCTCTTTATGAGCCTTATAAAACGCCTCCCTCGAACCCTCGCAGCTACCACCTCCCTTATAATGCGCAGCACCTCTCTTTTTCTCTCTACCACTCCACCTCTCATCACCTCCATTTCATCCTCCTACGAACCTCATGCCATAGAAGATCTTCACTCGAACCTCGGCAACCAAAGATTAGACGAAGCTTTACCACCAAAAACCTAGTTCGGCCGTGTTCATGTATATCGAGAGGTGTCCAATCGTATTAGAGGGTGGCGGATATGATATCCAACCGTGTTCATAGCGTATCCTTGTCGGACACCAGCACGACACCAATACGTCGGTGGTTTTACTGTGTCCGTGCTTCCCGGGTGTTTTGAATAGTAGAGGAAATTTAGACAGTTAAGTGCCTTCTTACGTGGTTAACCAGCTAATAAACTATTCCGACTTAGCATCTTTCAAAATTTTGTTATGCTACATCAGTATCTTCCAACTACCGTTGTTAGTGATAATGATTGTGCTTCTATGAATATCAAAATAATTGTTGAATGCGCCTTGCTGATGAACTTATCATTGCAGCAAAGGGCTCTTCCAGCATGTGTGTGTTATTATTTTTTCGTATTGAATATTTAACATTCTTGTTTATTCTCTGCTTATAATTTAACCTGATTTGATGTTTGGAACTTTCTAATTATGCCATCAAGAAGAAGGATGAGATTGAACGAGTTGCCAAGGCAAATCACTAATGTATACCGCAGAAATTTTATTTATGCTTGGCGCCTTAGATTAGGTTTGGCACCATTTTGAGGGCACAATAACTCATGTAGTTATGAATGAATGGTTTTGAGTGAATTAACCTTAAATTTAGCATAAGCCTTTCCTTTCTCAACTTGTTTTAGTTGCCCACTTGAGATAAATGTGAACCTATAGTACATGATAAGAGGATTTATTATCTTTGTATGGTTCCTACACTACATGTAGTAGATTTTTTTTACTTTATGTGACACCTAGCCGAATTAATAAATCTCTACATGATCGATAAACCACTGTTACTTGTGTATCTCCCTACTTTCTTGTATTTAAACAAATCTACAAGTGAGGGGAGCTTTTATATATATAATTTAATCATAACTTTTTTTAATATTTTTATAAGTAAAAAAATACTTTTAAAAAACCGTTTAATTTTTTATTGATAAAAAAATTCAAGACATGTGCTTGCCCTGTTTTGTGTTTGCTGTTCAATGGGTAAAACAAAATGTTTTTGGTTGTTTCTCTTTTAATTTGCACAAGTAATAGACAAAAAATTTCAAAATTATTGTAATATCTTTTCTATTGTTTTAAGTCAGTTTTGCAATTAAACAATTGAAACACAAATATCTTCCATTGATTAATAATTAATTATCAAAATATTTTTTGAGTAAGGAATTATATTTTTAAATAAAATTCACAAAATTTATTTATATAAACTATATAATTTTCATAAAAACATTGTGAGGTATTGCTGTAATTTTTTTTTGTCATGGTTTTGGGATATAAAATTTTATCAAGTTGTTTTACTTAGACGCCTTATTATGTTGTACTCCCAACTTATTTGCAAATCGAATAAAAGATAAAAAATGATTGCATTGGATTTGTACCTCAAAATTTTATGTATCAAATACTCCTTCAAACTGTTGTTTTTTATCATGTACTTACGCTTGTTTCTGAGTTCTTATGAACATACTAGGGAAATAGACATGATAGTAAAGCTGTGTATGTTCAATTGTTTAAGTTCTAAATTTTTAATAATGAGGGCATGTTCTCAAGTAAAAAAAGAAGGATTTCATATATACTTTTATAAGAAATTGTTTTGATTTAATTTGTTGAAATAAAAACAAAGCCCTATGTCATAATTTAGGTAGAATACCCTATTTAGTCTATGTATTTGACTCAATCTTTTCATTTAGTCCCCCCATTATAATTTGACCCCAATTGGTCCCTCTATTGATGATTTGTGGCAAGTTAAGTCAAGCTCATCACGGACGTTCTCTTCTCCATCATGGATAATAATCTAATTATTTAAAAATACCCTATTTAGTCCATGTATTTGACTTAATATGCTACTTTAGTTCCTTCATTGTAATTTGACCCCAATTGGTATTTCTATTAATGATTTGAGACAAATTAAGTCCAACCCATAACGGATGCTCTCTTCTCCATCATGAATAATAATCTAATTGTTTAATAATATTTAAAACTTTCATAATGCCACATCAGCAACATTAGACGGAGAAGAGAACGTCCATCACATACTGGAGTTAATTTGCCTCAAATCATCAATTGAGAGATCAATTGGGATCAAATTATAATAAGGGACTAAAGGGCAGATTGAGTCAAATACAAAGACTAAATAGGGCATTCTATAAAACTTCATCATGCCACATCAGCAACATCACACAGAGAAGAGAACGCCCGTCACGGACTGGACCTAATTTGCCTCAAATCATCAATCGAGGGACCAATTGGGATCAAATTATAATGAGGGGACTAAAGTGGCAGATTGAGTCAAATACAAGGACTAAATAGGATATTCTACTTATAATTTAAGGACCTGATTGCTGAGGATGATAGAATAAAGACGGATAAAATATGATGACTAAATAAGAGTAGAAAAAATATGGAGGTGATAAACTCATATCCTATCTTGTATTTGATGCATACCAGATAAATAATTGGATAACATTTTGTTATCTTATTTTAGATTTGAAGTGGATCAAATAATGACATAATATAATATAAATTTTATGTAAACAAACAAAATATATTTGTTTAAAATAGGGGAATCAAAGAGTAATGCACGATTGATCAAACAGTCAATGGATTTCAGATCATCCACCTAAACCAAGAAGGAAAAAAAGATTAAATCTTGAGGGCTAAAAAACAAAATACAAATAACTAAAATCATCACATCTTCTGTTTGATCTCTGGCTCACCATTTACAACCACGGTAGGAGGTGCTATCAAAATCTTGTCCAATTCCGAGAATCTCTGGGTCACTATCTACTTGATTATTGTTTCATGGTTGATTTTCGGACTTAATTGCATCAAAAAGCAAAGGGATTATCTAGAGTATTTAACCATGAAACAATAATCAAAGTAGATCGTTGAAAATGGCCAGCTTGGAAAATGAAATCTCGCCCAAGAAGTGAGAAAATTGTCCCTCATCAAGTCCTCAGTGAGCTCTGTTCCTCGGTAAGCAATCAACGACCAGCAAGCGGCGAGTTTATTCCGTTCCCCACTTGCCATGGCAAGTGGGGGTCCTTCTCAAAGGCACCCTCCAAACGCTAACCCTGGTTCTAAGCCACTACCCCCTCGTTCATGGGCGAAGGTAGTGGGTTCACTTTGGAAGCAAGCAAAGGAGATTCCGTTGGTTAAAGGCGAAGCATTGGAAAAACTGAAATCCTCCATTTTAGACCTAATCAAATAGATGACGAGTTTCATATGAGAGCGGAGGAAAGATTTGCAAATGCCTTGTACGGAAAATTTTTAGGAAGAGCAACTCCTCTGGATATCGTTAAGACCACCTTGATGAATAAATGGAAGGATTGGGGAGAAACTCATATTGATGACCTTCCTAATGGGTATTTCATTATCCGATGCCCTAATGAGGATGCCCTCCAAAACATTCTCTTCAAAGGACCATGGATGGTGAATGGTTTAGTTCTTCAACTCACACCATGGCAACCTTACTTCCAGCCATCAACGGAAAAACTCTTAACCGCAGCAGTCTGGGTTCAGTTACATCGCTTTCCATTGGAGTTGTGGGACGGAGAGGCACTTGAGTATATAGCTGGACATCTCGGGAAGCTCCTTAAGATAGATGAACAGACGAGTACGCTAGCCCGAGCTCGCTTTGCCTGTATCTACGTCGAATTAGAACTTTCTCAACCCCTGAAGAGGGGATTCTGGGTTGGAAATGAAGGTAGGAAAGTATTTGTACTTATACAGTATGAAAGACTTCCAACCTTTTGCTATTGTTGTGGAATGATCGGCCACGGAACAGATAAGTGTCCACAATACAAAGCTCCTCCTCTTGCTGGTTTGACAAGGGTGTCGGCGAGCAAAGATGCTTCTATCCTGGTGCAAGAGAAGGTTGATAATGGAAAAAAATACCAACTCAGGGCTTGGATCTAATATGGAATTCATGGATTGCGGTGAAATTCCGGAGGGTGAACAGAAGCACAATTTGAATTACGGCTCTTGGATAGTGGTATCCTGAAAACGCCGTGGCCTGGGTTGTGGTGGAGCCGCCGAACAAGGTCCGAGGACGGTGCATGCGTACCCCCGGCAAACTTTCGGTAAAGACCCAATTTCGGATGGATGACACGTGGATTGCTTCAATGGACATGATTCTCCAACCTCCAAGAGTGCAACACGTGGCGGGAGGGCCGGTTTCTCTAGAGGCCGAGGCGGTTTCTTTACCCCTACGGCACTTCAACAGTCCAGCTACCCCTCTGATTATCCAGATTTCAATGTTCATCATGGGAACCCAACGGGTACTTTGCCAGTGCATGGGGACGGGTTAGATGGTGATAGCCATCCAATCAGGCATAAGGATGAAGAGCTATTACATCAAGTGACCAATTTACAAGGCTTGGAATCTCATTGACTTCAGGCTATATAGAAGACGACGCCCTTTATACTAGATAGAGGCAAACAACTGATGGTTGCCGGTGAGACTTCTCATTCTCGCCCTGGTAGCCCTCGGCTGAATGTAGACTCAGAAAGTGAAACAACAGACGAGTTTGAAGAAGAGCCCCCGTTTTTAATGACTCTAGATCAGGGAATGGCTGGATTTAGGAAGGATGCCCTAATTCGAAAAGGAGAAGAAAGGAATGGTAGCTCCCATAAGAAAGGGAGACTAGACATCCTTCTCAAATAATGTCCCTCACCTGCTGGTGATCTCTGTTTTTCTCCTAATTTAAGCTTTCTTTTAGTTGTTTTCGATGATTACAAAATATTTTTGCCGGAATTGTAGGGGACTTTCGAACTTTCGAATCGTGATACTTTCAACAGAAACAAAGCTTTGATCAAGATAGCACGAGGATCCATAGGTTTTGCTCCAAATTTGGTGATTGCTGGAATTGGGCAGCAATCCCAGTGGTGGGACTATCAGGAGGCATAATCATCTTCTCGAGAAATTCCATAGGCCTAGTTACTCCGTTGGCGCATTCTTCCAAGGCTCTTCACCTGGTAATTTCATCCTAGTCTCCTGGGAGTTGGATCCTCATTGTTGTTTACAATGGTCAGATGATCCAAGCCCAGAAAAGGCTCTGGAAAGAACTTTCAGTAATTTCTTTTCTTAATTTGCCTTGGCTTATTTCTGGTGATTTTAATGCTATTAGGAATGAGCATGAGCATAGGGGCGGTCTCTTTAAGAATTATGCTCGTAAAGCTAGGTTCTTTAATGATTTCATCGCTTCTAATGCTTTACTAGACTTTCGATATGTTAAAATGGCTTATACTTGGTGCAACAATCAGCCTAGTTTAGCTCGAAGATGGGCTAGATTCGATCTGTTTTTAGCAAATATTAATTGGATCTCTTCGTTCCACTCTAGCTACACTTCTCACTTAACTCGTATTGCCTCCGATCATGCCCCTATACTCATTACGATCAGGCATAATTTCCTATTCTAAAAGTAAGGTTTTTCAGATTCGACAATTACTGGCTTGAATATCCTCATTGTCTTAATATTGTTAGTTCTGTTCTTAAATGTTCTCCTAAAACTACCCCTATGCATCATTTCTCTTATATCTTGGCTCAAATTCACAAAGATCTTATTAGATGGAGAATTAGGTTGACTCCCTTAGAGGAGGCCATTAAAGATACGGATTTGAAAATTCAGGAGATTGAAAACCAAGAATTGACTCCTATAACCGATCCCCACCAATCCTCTCATCTTAGAATTCTGTACAATAAATATTATGCTCTCTTAAGACAGAAGGCTTCCAAATGGTCCCAGAGGGCCAGACTTCAGTGGCTCAATGAGGGTGATTCCAACACTGCATTTTTCCACAATACTGCTCGGATTCATAAGCGTGCTAACTTTATCTCCAGCATTATTGATGTAAATGGCCTCTTACACCATGACCATTCCAATATTGAGCACTTTTTTCTAAACTTCTATAAGAACCTTTGGGACCAAGTCAGTAACCTTTCCTTCTCTGAGATTAAAAATGCCCTTCCTAATGACCTTCCTTGTCTTACTCATGCCTAGAAAGCTGACTTGATCAAAGACATTTCTATGAATGAACTCCATAGTGCTATGATGTCTCTTCCTTCAGGGAAAAGTCCTGGTCCATATGGCTTCAATGTAGAATTTTATAAATTTTTTTAGAATGATTTGAAGGAAGAGTTACTCTATGTTGTTCAGTATTATCTCATAACTTCTAAATTTCCTACAGCTTGGGGTCACACTTATATCACCCTAATTCCAAAAAAGAATAATCCAAAACATGTTAATGACTACAGGCCTATCTTCCTGTGTAATGTGTACTATAAAGTGATATCTAAAATCCTTGCTAATAGACTTAAGAATGTTATGCCTGATCTTATTAGTAGAGAGCAAAGCGGTTTTGTTCATAGGAGAACTCCTCTTGATGGTATTCTAACCATTTAGGAGATTGTTCACTCCATGAATTCTAGAACCAAAGGCCTCCGATGATGTTGCTCAAGGTAGACATTGAAAAAAGCTTACGATATCATCAATTGGATTGTTATTCTTGCAACCTTAGTCCTTCACTTTGGATCTCGTGGATTAAAGGCTGTATCTCTACTAGCAGCTTCTCAATTCTTATAAATGGACAACCTTCTGCTACCTTTTGCCCGTCTAGAGGCCTTAGACAAGGAGATCCTTTCTCTTCTTTTCTTTTTATTCTTGCCTCTCAAAACCTTTCTAACATTCTAAGGAAGGCCATTAATCTAGATCTGGTTCCTGGTTTTGATGCTAGACTACCTCTTAATTTCAATCATCTGATGTATGCAAATGACCTTATCATCATCACTAGAGCAAATAATAGGATTGCTAAAAATGTTAAATTTTGTCTTGATCTGTACTCCAAATTGTCTGGTCAGTACCCAAATCTTGCCAAATCTGCTGTTCACTTTCCTACTTGGCTTAATACCTCAATTGTTAAGAGTATTGCAAATTGCCTGTCTTTCAAGATCAGATAGTATCCCTTCACATACCTAGGTATTTCTATAAGTCCAACTAGGCTTCCGGTTAGGCATTTTGATTCTATTATTTCCAAAGCCTCTCATAGAACAGCTTTTTGGAACACTCCACACCTATCTCCGGCAGGCAAGATCACACTTATCAACTCTTCTCTGTTAATTTTACCCAGCTATTATCTAGCTGCTTATCTTGTTCCCGATATGGTTTTAGACTAAA
The DNA here is from genome assembly GCA_902712375.1 of Dioscorea dumetorum. Taxonomy (NCBI): domain Eukaryota; kingdom Viridiplantae; phylum Streptophyta; class Magnoliopsida; order Dioscoreales; family Dioscoreaceae; genus Dioscorea; species Dioscorea dumetorum. Next base: position 682,888 of record CACTHL010000605.1, read on the forward strand.
TAACCAAAGTGGCTAGGGAATATTTTTGGCTTAAGGATGGCAATAGAAGTGGTATTCCTTTGATGGCTTGGAGTAACATGAATCTGGAAAAATCTGAGGGGGGCCTTGGAGTTAGAAACTTACGCTATGTAAAGATCTCAATGATGGCCAAAAATGTTTTTGCTTATTTTAACAATCATGAAGCTCCTTGGATCTCTTTACTTAATCTCAAATACGGTAAGATTTCTCCTTGGGCAATTAATATCCCAGGAAAATGTTCTTGGTTTTATCGTTCACTTTGTAAAACAATCGACGGCTTAAAATCTTGTATGACCCTCCAAGACATAAATCCTAGTACTACTTCACTGACCTCAGACCCTTGGTGCTATGATGTCCTTATTTATCTCAAACTGGCTTACATTAACATGAATTTGGATTGGCAGACTAAATATTTCCAACTTCATTAAGAATTCTACCTGGAATATTGTAGGCCTTAAAGAAATGTTGGGAGATCTTTATGACCAGCTAAATATTGTCTTAAATAAAAGGATTAGTAATAATCTGGATAATATCTGGATCTGTCTCCTATCAGTAATTCTTGCAAAATCACTTCCTCAGTATACGCCTTTTTTAATTGCAAGACTTTGAAGCATAGTTGGAATGGTTAGAGGACTATTTGGGCTCTAAATGTGACTCCACGAGCAAAGTTTTTTACTTGGCTCTTCATACATGGCAGGGTTAAAACTTCCCACTATTTGTACACCCTGAACATTGGGCCTGACCTATATTGCGCTCTTTGCAATCTACAGAGTGAAACAATGGTCCATCTGTTTGCAGATTGCTCAAAGGTTCAACTGGTTTGGCTTCATCTTAAGCTTCTTACTGGATGTATAGTTCCTGATAAGAATTCCTTTTTTAACGGAGATTGGCTGGAGATTGGCAGCTCAGTTAATAAACGTTATGATGCTGCGTTATTTGTAGCAGCTATTTGGTTAATTTGGAAGGCTCGGTGCAACTTCATTTTTTGAAAAGCTCCTTTTAATCCTATATGTATTGCTAATCAGGTCGTCTTCCTTGTGCAGGAATGTTATCGAAAGGCCAACTGGAAAATGACTACATTTTTTAACAATTGCATGAACACTGGACCATCCAAATCCTTCTTGCTTTTCGATGCCTCCTGGATTCAAGAGAGTAATATTGGAGGAGGCTTCTTCTTCCTTAACTCAAAATTTCATATATCTATTGCAGGTCTTCAAGAGATAGCTGCTATTTCAAGTTTGATGCTGAGATGCTGGTGCTAAAAATGGCCTTGGAATGTGCAAAGCTTAGAGAAATCAAAGTTGCTGCAATTTTTACTGACTGCTCAAATGTAATACAAGCTATACAGGATAATGAGCTGGGCAATGGCTGGAACAGAATCAATTTGATACAGTGCATTAAGAACCTGATTCTGGAAGTAGACAATCCTTCTGTTTACAATATCCCTAGGGAGTGGAATAGTATTGCGGATGCTCTTGCTGCTAAAGGAAGATCAAGCCCAAATTTATCTCTATTTCATCAAGGTTTGGAAAAGCCTAGATCTAGATGGCTCATGAAAGTTGTTAAAAGTCAAGGCTTTTTCTTCTAATATTTGGATCTTTGTTTTTATTTCCTTGGGCTTTTATTAGCCTGTTGCTTTTTGTTTTCTGTTAGTGTTTGCTGAGTTTTTTTTTAATAAATTTAGCTCTTAGAACTCTTTTTCTTAAAAAAAACCAAAAAATCAAGTAGAGATGTGCATGGGGCATTGGGAGCGGGGAATCCTCCGTCTCTCCCCTGCGGAAATGGGAACGAAGATAGAGAATAAATTTTCTCAATCTCTGTGGTGGGGCAGGGCCGAGGAACTTAGGATTGATGGAACAATGGAGTAGGAAACAACATGCTTATTATTGATAAACATTGGCCTCAATTGGTATTAAATGTTCTTTTGAAGAATGTTCTTTTGAAAGAATGCCGTTTGTTTGACCGAAGTGGGCATCGAAGTGGCCGAGGTGGCCACTTCCAGCCCACTTCGGTTGATTTGAATCCGGAAGTGATGGTTAAAATAAAAAAGTAAAGGTGATATCGGGCTGTTTACTCTAAACAAAATGGATTTAACTATATTGAAAAGAATAGAAATAATCCAAATTGAAGTTCTTTTCAATGACAACTTCTGAGTTCAGCCACTTCGGTGTCTGACTTCAGCTAAAAAAATCCCAAAGTCACGACTTCAGCCTCCCACTTCAGCCCACTTTGTATTATTTTTCAAAGATAAATAAAATAATTGTTAGCATGGTAATGAAATAATTAAATCACTACTCTCACTAATTAATAATTAAGCATAATATATTAACCGATTTAATTTAATTTAATAGCATGGTATTAAATTAATTATGTGGTGTGCAAAATTTTTAATTTAATAAATAAATTATTTATTACCATCGTAATAAAGTAATTAAATCATTTAATTAAATCATATGATGTAATTAAACAAGTGTAAAAAGCATGAAGGGGTAACTTTACCTCCTCACCGAAAAGTGATGAAGTGGGATTTTTCAGATACCTACTTCAACCATCCAAACACAGGAAGTGGTCTCCGAGGTCCAGTTTTCAATTTGAACTAAACACACTGAAGTGGATAGTTCCAGCTGAACTGTTCACTTCCACCGAAGTGCTACTTCCAAACTTCCACCATTTCGGCAATTCACTTCCGAACCAAAAGGCCCCTAAGTGTTGGAATTCGGAGTAGGGATCCCTATCCTCGTGGGGATCCCCGCAGGGTAGAGAGTGGAGACTTCCTCCTCGATTTCGCAACTGAAAGATGGACGGAGAATCCCCACCCAAGATGGGGAGTGAATGGGGAGGGACACTCCATCTCAACCCTGTCCCGCCCGTGCCCATTGCTATAATCGAGTGCATCTTTGCTTCTTACTAGCTTCTATTATTTTGTTAGCTTTAATTGGGGTAATTTTTTGGATAGGTCACCGAACTTTGGACTTTTTTCACTTTGGTTACCGAACTTTAATTTGTATCATTTTGGTCACCAGAAACTCCGCCTCACTGCCGATTCAGAAGGTGATCAGCCCTCCACGTAGGACTCTAGCCAGGTGGGCATCTTTGGTTTTTAGCCTTGCCACGTCGGACATCCACGTCAGCCTCCCCTTTCCTTCCCCTTTCTCATTTTCCTTTCATCTTTTCCAGGTGAAACCGACAGAGAGGCTTCTGACTGTGACTGCCATCACCGGCATCGTGTCCCACTGTAGGATCAACCAAAGCCTCAAGGTCGAGGGTCGTAGGTGATCAGGGGTCGAGGCCGCGGTGTGAAGTTGGTGTCGGATTCTTTGACGATGAAGGATGACCAACAATTGGCGTATAAGAACATCAGAGGATGAAGCACCAAGTTATCGTGAGTTTGTTCTATACTATGACTTTTTTCACGATGAACTACGCACGGGGGGTAATGGGTCAAAATTGGGATTTAGGGTTCCGTGACTGTGATGATTTTTTTTGTTCTCATTCTTTAGTTTTTAGTGCAATTATTCAATATGTTGCATTTAAATACGGAATTTAGGTTTTTTAAATGCCTTATCTTTCATGTGCTTGCCTTTGTGAATTTGGTGATATGGGTCCAGTAGTGGTCCCAAATGAAACAAAAACAAAAAAAAAGAAAAACAACAAAAACATAAGAATATAACAACTGCTCCTCCTATGGACCAGTTGTGATGTTCTCCTGGGAGTGAGTCAATGAACAATTAGTTTTCTATGTTTTGATGGCAGCCTGCTTGTGTAGACCAAGCTTTTGCCTAGGACGAACACGACTTAAGTAAATTATAGAGACTTCACTCCTTGTTATTATTCCCAAGAGGAAAGAAAGGCTTAATTGTCTTTTTCTAGTTGAGATTTATGTTTAATATATTCATAATAACATAGGGCTGCAGGATTCAATATGTATTGCATACTTCCTAGTTTCCCAATAAAATAAGGATCATAATAATTTATTTAACTGATGTGAATCAAAGTATAAGTACAAATTACCCCCAACTTTTAACTGTTTGCAAAATATTAAAAAAAAAAGAAATTTAGAGGAGCAAACCTAGAGTAATGGACTCTTATACTCTGGATGCTTGAAGATCAACAGTTAAAACCTTATAGAGTTTGAAGACTTCATTCTCAATACAAATTGAGAAAGAAGATGTTCAAATTCTGTAAAAACCTGTTTCCAGAAAACCATGCTTCATATTTGACAGATATGATCCATGGTTCACAGGTAAAGGAAAGAACCTACAATAAATAAATAAATAAACAAATAAAAGCAAACAAACTATGCACATACCTGCATCATTGGCTCTATTCTACTCCTCCATGTTCACAATGGTATTTCTTCTTTGTTAATCTAATGTGCTTCATGGAAAAAAGGCCAGCATTGAACAATGAGAGCAACTGTTTGGTTAGCAAAAGTGTCTTCATGTGAAAGTATACATTTTAAAGGTATAATCACTAGTTGAATGAAAACAAGGTAGCTGCCTAGCAACCATACTAATCCAGAATCATGTTCAGCAGGGAAAAAAACAACTTGTTAAGGTTTTAAGATCAACACTAAATAGAAGAAAAAAAAAGGGTTCTAGGACAACAAAAGCTTAGGCAGTAAAATTTTGTCAAGAGTTTCAAAACAAGTTAATAATAATGTAATATGGGTAATAGGACAACAAAAGCAAACAAGTTCATCTAATTATAACACCATGATCATTGACTGATTTAAAATGAAGGAATTATTTGTCAGCATCTTGGTTTAATGTTATTTCATTCTTTAATGTTGACCCCACATATTTCACAATATGTAATTTTATTTTCTTTTTGATGTCATGTGAGATTATTTGTTCTTGTGTGGTAACAGATTTCCTGTTCACAAGTTTATAGTTTTCAGTAAACATGAAGTAGCACTTGCCAATGTGAATTTTATTATTAAATGTTCCATCTACTGATTTGACAACCTCAATTGCTTTCTTCTCATTCATGCACTTAACATCTCATAGTTAGTTTTTCATCTGGAGATGGACACTTTGCTCATAAGACTTGATTGAAAATTGGAGTGGAGGCAAACTTTTTTTTTTTTCTTTTTCCAGTGCGTACTTGATTAAATTATTTCATTCCATACTCATATGAAAATAAATGCCATCTTATTTCTTATGTGGTTCATGAATTTATTTATTTTGTTTTGTCCATGTTGTGTACTATTTTTGCTTGTTTTCTTTTTTATGGTGCTCATGGTGGTGTCCTGAAAACTTAAACCCATAGGGCCTCCAAAATGCAATAAAACAACTATTTCCTAATAGTGAACATAGGTTTTGTGTGAGGCACATACACACAAATTTCAGAAAGAAATTCAGAGGGAAAGCCCTTAAGGACCAGTTGTGGAATTGTGCAAGATCTAGTTATATTCATGCTTTTAACTTAGCCATGGATGTCCTTAAGGGTATGTCTGAAGAGGCTCACACATTCTTGAGTGGCATTAGTGTAGAACATTGGAGTAGGTCACATTTTAAAACTGAGTTTAGGTGTGACATGCTACTAAACAACCTTTGTGAGTGCTTTAACGACCGATATTGGTGGCTAGAACAAAGGGCATAATCGGTATGAATGAAATTATTAGGACCCAGTTGATGAGTAGAATACAAAGAAAAAGAGATGCCATCCAAAAATGTCCCACAGAATATTGTCCAAAAATACTCGAACAAGTTGGAAAAATGTAAGCAAGCGAGTTGGGGGTGTAAGACAACATGGTCTCGGTGGTGACAAGTACCGGGTAGTGAGCCACGATGGACAATTCATTGTAGACAACAAATAGAGGACATGCACATGTAGGAGGTGGCAACTAAGTGGGATTCCATGCTTTGTCATGCCATCTCAGCCCTCTATTATAACAAATGCAAACCCGAGGACTTCTTAAATGACTGCTATAAGAAAGAAACCTTCCTTGCAACATATAGTCACCTTCTAAGCCCAACACAAGATAGCAATTGTTGGCCCAAAAGTGATCAACCTTAGATCATATCACCAGAGCCTGCAAATAAGAACAGGGGCAAGAAACCATTGATTAGGAGAAGAGATGCAGATGAAGAACACACTGGCTTCTCAAAGGGTAAAGTAAGCAGGAAAGGTGTAACTATGAAATGCAGCATTTGTGGGACTGCAGGGCACAAGAAGAGATACCATGGAGTCCAGGTAAGTCATATGTGTGTTCTTATTCCAATTGGGTATTAATATGCTCATACATAATATAATCTTGAAACCCAGGGGATTAGCAAAAAAGCACCTGCTCAGTTGGAGTCAATGCAAAACACTGCAAGTGTAAGTGACACAGGACAACCTTGTTAAGGGTTTTATGCTTGTGTGATTTATAGTGAATTGCTTACATTAAATACTGGTATTTTGGTCTGTACTAAATTATACACATTTAATACTGGTTTTTTTGTAGGGTGGTGACCAGGAGCAGGACCCTATGGCTGAAATTGACCCTGCAGTATTAGAAGAACATTTTATAGAGGTAGTCCACAATTTATGGCACACATTAAATTTCATCTAATCCTAACTGGTTTAAATGTAATTAACATTAGGCTGATATGCTAAGGAGAGACAGTGAGCCCACCTCTTCAGCTATAGGTGAGAGGGTTGCAGATGAGCCAATGGTACAGGTCAGCAATTAAATAACATTGTCCAATTTTTTCCTTATGCTCAGTAAGTCCTGCTTTCATTATGCAGATGATTGACATACCAGTTGAAGTCATCCCAAGACCAACAGCAGGGGGTGAGGGCCCCATGGCAGCTGGGGACATCCCATTAACATCAGGTTCACAGGTATTGCACTAAAAACATATGATCAGTGATAGGCTCTATTTTATTTAATGACTGTGAATAACCTTGTGTAAATTAATTCATGTGTACAAACATTGGATACAACAAACTTGCCTGTTGAATTGCATTCCACACCTTTAGAAGAAGTGAGGGATGCTATAGTGAGGTCACATAAAATCCCAATAAGAAGGGGAAGCAAGCATCACCTATTGAAAAGTCAAGCAAGAAAACAATTTCCTGCAAGACCACCCCAGTTGAGAGTCCAAGATGTCCAAGGAGATAAATCACAAGATACCCAAGGAGATGTAGAAGACAAGAGCAAGACAGGTGGTGTTGTGAAGAAAAGAAAGGCATGGCTCCCACCAGGTATTGGAGGTAGTGGCACTGGTGGACCATATGGAAGACCATCATAGTTCTTGTGGGTGCACAATTCCTTTGTTTGTATCACTTATAGGTTCCAGACAGCTAGTTATTTTTTTGTTCTGCTTGCACTGTTGTATTTTTCTTTCTTTTTTTTTGTTGTTCAGTTTTGGTTTATGTGATATAAAGGAAAATACTACTTCCACTTAACAAACTGGTTAAAAATGTACTGAACTCATTTTGTTTAATGAGAAAGTTTATGTATTTTGCTATTCTCTTCCACCATTTGAATATGTGTTAAACTGGTTAAACTGATCAGCATTCGAGTGTTTTTTGTCAGACCTTTGTTAACTGGACAGTGCAGCTATTTTATTTCAGTTTAGTTTTCCTGAATATGTGTTATGTTTATTTGTTTTCATAGTACCATTAAAACATGAGGAGGTATATTATGGTATATTATGATGCCTGAATGCATTTCAGGATTCTCTGGTTTTCAGAATTTTTAGTTTTCCTGCTGGTTATGTTTATTTCAGTTTAGTTTTCCTGAATGCATTTCAGAATTTGACTGAATGCAAATTGAGGATTTTCAGAATTTTTTTTGTTTGGGTCCTGTTAAATTATATTGTGTGTTAATCAAAGCAACAACAATTTGCAAACAATTATTTGGTAATGAAATTATACTGTGTCAAAAATTAGTAATGAAATTGAGGATTTTCAAAGAATCCGACACCAATTTCACACCGCGGCCTCGACCACTGATCACCTACGACCCTCGACCTTGAGGCTTCGGTTGATCTTGCAGTGGGACACGATGCTGGTGATGGCAGTCACAGTCGGGAGCCTCTCCGTCGATCTCACCTGGAAAAGATGAAAGCAAAATGAGAAAGGGGAAGAGAAAGGGAAGGCTAACGTGGATGTCCGACGTGGCAAGGCTAAAAACCAAAGATGCCAACCTGGCTAGAGTCCTACGTGGAGGGCTGATCACCTTCTGAATCAGCAGTGAGGTGGAGTTTCCGGTGGTCACGTGTATAGCTACCATCGGAAAACCCACCAGTAACCTCCCGGTGTAAGCAAATCTATCTACGGTGACCAAAATGATACAAATTAAAGTTCGGTAACCAAAGTGAAAAAAGTCCAAAGTTCGGTGACCTACCCAAAAAATTGCCCGCTTTAATTGCTTGTGGGCATGAACCAGTTCCCTTTAAACGTTGTGTGATTGAGTTCCACACGCATTAGACTTTGAATGGAATTATATAGAATATGATAAAATACGCCCAAAGATAATCCAAATTGTAGTCTTCTGCATGGTCCCACCATGAATGTTCTTGGGATAAGTTCAAGGTTGCCCATTACAAAATTGTAAAAAACATTAAGCAGAAATAAAATGCATAATAAGAACAAAATTTAATCCGAGAATTTCATTGAAACAGACAGCAAAATTGATATATGTTTAATCCTATGCTGATAAGAGACTCAGAAAATCTTATTTAATAAGCATTTTTAATTTGACGTGTAATACCACTTAAATTAACTCATACATTCACTTAAGTTCATACCAAAACAGGTCATCCATGTAAAAATGTTATTATTTCTCCTTTTTCAATTTTAGTTTTATTGGGATTACTGCCCTACAAATACAGTTCATCAATATCAAACATTGGAACCGGACAATTTACACAATAATTTTAGTATGACGTCTCAAATATAGTGAAGACATGACAAATATTTTTAGGCTCACTGCACTGACAGCAACAGATCCCTTCATGGGATCCAGCTGAAAAAAAAATGAATTATTGTCAAGAACCGTACTAGGCCGCCCGAGTCCAAACATTAGGCCGGCTGTACATTGACTAAAACATACATGACATCTCAAACCAAATGCAGCAGTACATTTTGTTCTACTCATCCTGCAGAACATTTTAAACAGGTAAAAATATCTTAACAGGAAACAGAACCAAACTTTGTTATTTCACTCTTATCCAGAGTCCTATGATAACAACTTGTTGGCCAGGGTGTACAATAACTAAACAAGCTCATTAATAAGAGCCAGGTTCTACATTCTTATACCTCTCTGGCTGGTTGGTGTGGCTCATCTTCCCAGCTCAAGATGGTGGAAGTATGTAATTCATTCCATTCTCTTCTTTGTTTGTTTCTTTCTATGTTTCTGTATCCAAAACAGAAACGCTAATGGTGTATATGTTGCTTCAGCAAAAGGTGGTACTCAAAATTTTGGCCATGAATGATGAGAAGACCAAACAGAAAGCAATGGAAGCTGTTGCGGATATCTATGGTATGCATACATTAACATTTGCATCCATATATTTGAGCTTTGAGTTTCTTTGATTGTGAAATAACCTGTGGATGTGTGTGCATTGAAACAGGGATAAACTCGATCGCAATTGATCTGAAAGAGCAGAAGATGACGATCATAGGCGAGATGGACACAGTTGCCATTGCTAAAAAGCTCAAGAAAATCGGGAAGATTGATATAATAACAGTTGGACCAGCTAAAGAAGAGAAGAAAGAGGAGAAGAAAGAGGAGAAAAAAGAGGAGAAAAAGGATGAAAAAAAAGATGACAAGAAAGTCGAGAAAAAGGATGAAAAGAAGGAAGAGAAAAAGCAGTGAAAGGTACAAGTATAGATTTATTTTGCAAGATAATCTCAGATCATCGTATATCTGTATACCTGTCCTGTATGCGGAAAGAAGTGAGACAACTAAGATATTTGCAGAGCGCGCACGCATGTTCTGTGACGCATTGCAGCTCAGCATGAAATAAATTTTAATTGATGATCAAGAAAGCCACCAGACTGCAAATTGGAATTCTTTATTTCTGATTGTTTTGGTGGCATCATGCCCGCAACCAAAAAAAAATATATAAAATGAAAGCATCATGATAGCTATGAGCAGCCAGCCACAGCATCTTGCATTTTCATGTTAGGTGTGAGAACACTTGAAAAGAATTAGCTGTCTTTAGACTTTAGGGAGATCAGACAATATAACAACCATGTTAGGACAGCTCACCAAAACATGATAGCACCTCAAAATGGCTGTTCCAACTTAATCAATTAATGCTATAATACGTAAGGAGAACCAAGTCAGGGGCAGGTACTGTTAATTAAAATTTACAAACACTCACCATGTCACCAGCGTATTCCTTCTAAGTCTCTGGCAAGAGTTCATAATAGTAAGCTCACAGACACTGGAAAATACTCTTCAGGCTGCTGAATCTGCCGTCAGGTCCATCATATGATGTTTTCACTTTTACTTGCTGCATCAAACACAGTTCTTAATTTAATGAAAGTAATGATCAAACACTTGCCCTCCATACAGTAATCAATCAAGGATATTCCTCCTTCCCGACCCGGTCAATAAACACACCTGGACTGAAGGAACCTCTGAAGTCATGACATCATTGGCACGCAATTTTTTAGCTAGATTAAGGATTTTTTCCTGAAGAAAAAGCTTCGAGCTCTGAAACCTTTGGATGCCAACTGCTGAAGGGTGGGCTCTCTTTTAACAACTTGAGGGCAGATTGGTACTCATACGCCATGCCCTGCACGAAAAAAAAAATTTATCACAACAGTTTACAAAAAAGAATTATTCAAAATTTTACAAAATCAAGTTCCATTATTTAATCTGATTAAAACCAAAACAAGCTACCATCCCTTAAAAGAAAGAATTTCTAATCTTCTCAAACATATCACGCTAGATACATACATATTAGTTTCTGAGCAGCCATGCTTTTAAAAAAAATCTTAATTTAGCATTTAAATGATAAAGCTGGAAAAACATGAAATAGCCACAGCAGGCCTGTTCTTTATATCTGAAATAGGACCCAAAAGTATGTGCATATAGGCAAAAGCAGCAGGAGGTTGTTGGACCAATCAGCACGCCTATTACACTATTATGAACAAGTCCTTCTAGTAACTTATGTTTAGAGGTGCGCATGGTATCAACCAAGTGAGGATATTTGCTTAGCATAATTTGAAAAGCAGTAGGCAGCCAACAAAAAACCTGTGTCAAGTTAATAAGCCAAATACATGATTTAAGCCATTTTATACAGCAAAAATTACTTGCATGCTCTAATAAGCTCGTAAAAAATTATATTCACTTTTACGCCGTAACAAGACTTATCTGCTTGTATACCCCTATGTATTAAAGGCATCTTAAAAATTATATAAACAAGAAATTTAAAGGAGAACTCCATACGCTCTTCCCCTCTCCCAAGCTGGATGAAGAGAACAAAGTGATGATGGGTGCTTTATGTTAGATGTATATATACACTCTTATATGTATACGTATTCGTTCATGTATATTTGTACATCTATAGTACCGTATTTGGTACTGTATTTGCCTATATGCACACACTCTTCATTAGTAATGACATGTGTGTGTGAGAATTACATGGAATCCTTCTCTATCATGGTATCAGATGGCGAGGTTTGATCCCTCCAGCCTTCTTTCCGGCAGTCCTTCGTCAACCCCTCCGGCAGCTCACCTTCTCTTCTTCCGCAACACTAGCAACCCGGCCTTCTTCTTCTTCAGCCACACTGCAACCCCACCTTCTTCTTCTTTAGCAACAACACCGCAGTCCAGCAGCCCCACCTTCTTCTTTAGCAACAACACCGCAGTCCGGCAGCCCCACCTTCTTCTTCAGCACCGGCAGCCCCACCTTCTTCTTCAGCAACAACACCGCAGTCCAGCAGCCCCACCTTCTTCTTCAGCAACAACACCGCAGTCCGGTAACCCCACCTTCCTCTTCTTCTTCTTCTTCAGCACCGGCAGCCCCACTTTTTTCTTCTTCCTCAACACCATCAGCCCCACCTTCTTCTTTTTCAACGACACCACAGCTCGGCAGCCCCATCTTCTTCTTCTTCTTCAACCGCACTGCAGCACCACGGCTGTCCGCCAAAGCTACCGTGCACTGCTGCTCCTTCGGCTGTGTTGCTACCGAACGCTCACTCCAGCGATCTTCAGACAACGTGTTGGCGTATTTTCCAACTCCCAACAATCACCCGTGGAGAAGCCTTTTTTCATTTTTAAAACTTATCTGAATGCTATACAAGCCAGCTGCATAGCATTTGATTAAACTATTATTATTATTATTATTATTATTATTATTATTATTATTCTGTAAAAAAAATGGATGGATATGGATTTTAGTGAAGTTCTTCCGGAGACTCGCCACCGGAATCTCCAACACTATGATGTGATACTTGACGGCACTAATTATATTCCCTGGCGACTCACCGTCAAACGGATTCTCGACGGTATCCGTGTTCTTCAACATGTTGAGGGTACCTCTACTGCTCACGTTGCTCCTACAGTCTCTGACACTTCAGGCTCATCCTTGGAGACATGCGAACTTCTCACAGCATTTGAACAAAAGCTGGAGAAGTGGGCAGCTGATGACTCCACAGCTAAAATGATTATATGCCAGACAGTGACACTTGATATGTACCCAGATAGCAGATCTTCCCACTGCCCGAGAAATATGGGAGCATCTAGAACATCGCTATTATGACTCCAGTCAGACACAGTTGTATACCTTGTACCATGCCCTTGGTAGCCTCTAGCAAAGAGAGGATACTGTTGATCGCTTCTACAGTGGGTACTGTGGTCTCTGGCGCTAGCTTGACGCTCTTACTCCTTTTTGTACTACTCATTCTGATCAGATTCTGGCACCAGATAGACGCTTTTACTCCGTCATCATCGTCATGACGTGACTCATCGTATGTACGAGTTCATCATGCACCTTTGACCTGAGTTCGAGTCGACACGGGCGTAGCTCCTTCATGCTCCCTCTGGCTACTCTTTGGATGAGGCTTTTGCTTTTGTTCGTGCTGAGGAGACTCGTCGCCAGACTTTCATACCAGGGTAGGCAGTGCACTTACTGCCTCTCGTCTTGTCACTGGATCTCCAGCGACATCCTTTATTACTACACAACCACTCATTTCTGTTTTCTCTCGACTCTACCCCCGGTCGAAGCAGACAGTGATTTGTCACTACTGTGGCATTACGGGCCATATCGAGCGTGATTGTAAGAAGCAGCAGCGTGGGCTTCCGCGTATTGGCACTTCTTCACAGACTCCACCGCTTCTTCCCACGCCTCCATATCCTCAGGTGCATTCTGCTCAGGCCTCTCCTACTCCTCTATCACCTATAGATCAACACATTTTGGTGATGTTTCGACAATTTTAGCAGTCCAATCTGGCATATTCCTCCTCTGGTCATGCACGCTCTGCTCAGGTTACTCTATCTTCTCCAGGTAGTTCCCGCCCACTCTGGCTTCTTGACTCTAGTGCTTTTTTTCATATGACTCATGATGCCACCCATCTTCATAATTCTCGTTCACCTTCTCTTGTTACTCATGTTCATATTGCTGACAGTACACTCATTCCTGTTTCTTCTACTGGTCATCTCTCCTCTAGTACATTTTTCGTACCTGTTGTCTCTCATGTTCCCTACCTATCCATAAATTTTATGTCTGTTAATCAGATCACTGATTATGATTGTCAAGTTATTTTTTACTGTACCTCATGTCGTGTGCAGGATCACAATGGGGTGGTGATTGGAACTGACCGCTGTCATAAAGGAGTGTATGCATTGGATTCGCTTCGCCTTCCTTCTTCAGTTGAACGGGTATTTCACTGTAATACCGATATTCTCCCTTATCATATGTGGCATCATCGTATTGGTCATTTGTGTCCATCTCGTATGCCCTCTCTTCTTCGTCATAGTGTTTTAGGAGCTATCTCTCCTTCTGATGTTTGTGTCGGCTGTAAGCTTGGTAAACAGCTACAGCGCCCTTATCCGTTGAGTAAGTCTCAAACTATTGCTCCTTTTGAGCTTATTCATTTTGATGTTTGGCGTCCTGCACTTTTTGTGTCTAAAGGGGAAATCGTTATTATGTTATTTTATTGATGATTACACTCGTTTTATCTGGCTTTATTTTATGCACCATCGTAGTCAGTTATTGTTTATCTATCGTTCTTTCATCACTATGGTGTACACCCAATTTTCTGCCTCTATCAAGACCTTTCGGTCTAACTCTGGCGGTGAATACACTTCTCAGGCCTTTCGTGCCTTTTTGGCTTATGAGGGCACCTTGCCTCAATTATCTTGTACTGGAGCTCATCCACAGAATGGGGTCACTAAGCTTAAGCATCGTCACATCTTAGAGACAACACGTGCTCTACTACTTGGTGCTTTTCTTCCTCCTCACTTCTGGGCAGACGCCGACAACCCTCCTCTCATCTTCAGCATCGTAGTCCTGGTGAATGTCTATATGGCACTCATCCCCGTTATGATCATCTTCGTGTTTTTGGTTGTCGGTATTTTGTCTTGCTTTCACCTTGAGAGTGGTCAAAGCTCACTGCCCAATCTATTCCTTGTGTTTTCTTGGGATACAGTCTTGAGCATAAAGGCTATCGTTGTTATGATCATGTCACTCGTCGTATTCGCATCTCTCGTGATGTCACCTTTGATGAGTCCACACCCTTCTATGCTTCTCCTACTTCTACTGAGTATTCCTCTCTCACAATTCCTGTCCTTTCTTTTTTTTCCTCCACCTATTGAGGACACTCCTGTTTCTTCTCCATGCCCCCTTCTCCAGAGCTTCTATCTAATTCTTCTTCTCCTATTCTCTCTCCTTTATCTATTGATTCTTCCTCCCTTCCTCCTACTCATCCGCCAGGCCGTGTCACTTATCACCGCCGAGAACCTGTCGCATCTCCCTCTCGGCCGGCCTGTCCCAACGCCACTCCTACTACTGATTCCACATCTGAGGTACCATCTTTCACCCTTATTCTTTACGTGATCGCTCCTCTTTATAACCTCCTGACCATTATGCCTCTGCTAGCACCAGTGTCTCACTTGTTCATGAGCCAGGAACCTACAGGGAGGCAGTTCAATTACCCGAGTGGCAGAGGAGCTTGATGCCTTATCACAGACTCACATTTGGGATCTAGTTCCTCTCCCTTCTCATGTTGTTCCCATCACCTGTCGTTGGATCTATCGGGTGAAAACCCATTCTGATGGATTCCTTGAGCGCTATAAAGCGCGCCTGGTTACTCGTGGTTTCCAACAGGAGCATGGTCGTGATTATAAGGAGACTTTTGCTCCAGTAGCCCATATGTACACTGTTCGCACCTTGATTGCTGTTGCGGCCACTTGTAGATAGTCCCTTCATCAGCTAAATGTGAAGAATGTTTTTCTTCACAGAGACTTAAAGGAGGAGGTCTACATGACTCCTCCTCCCGGTCTTCAGGTGCCCCCAGGATCTGTTTATCATCTACGTCGTGCTCTTTATGGTCTCAAACAGGCTCCACAGGCTTGGTTTGAGAGATTTAGCCTAGTCGTTGAGGCCGCTGGTTTCACTGCCAGCATTCATGATCCAGCAGTATTTGTTCATACCTCCTCTCGAGGTCATTCAATCCTTCTTCTCTATGTGGACGACATGATTCTTACTGGGGATGACTCTGCTCATATTGCTTTTGTGAAACAGAAACTACGTGACACTTTCATGACTGATTTGGGTCAGCTTCGCTACTTCCTGGGTATTGAGATAACTTCTCATTCTGATGGTTACGTCTCGCTCAGCAGCGCTACACTCTTAATCTCCTTGCTCGATCTGGTTTGACCAATACCCGTACAGCCGCTACACCAATGGAGTTACATTTGCAACTATGAACTTCTGATGGTCTTTGTTTATCTGACCCCTCGCGCTACGATATCTGGTTGGCAACCTGATCTACTTGATTGTTACTCGTCCTGATATTTCCCACGCAGTTCATATCCTTAGTCAGTTCGTTGCGGCTCCTACTTCTACTCATTATGCTAATCTTCTTCGGGTTTTGCGCTATCTTCGGGGCACTGCATCTCGTAGTTTGTTCTATTTTTGACGATCTACATTTCAGCTGCAGGCATACTCTGATGCTACTTGGGTCAATTCCCCTAATGATCGAGTCTCTATTACTGGCTACTGTGTTTTTCTTGAGCCTTCTCTTATTGTTTGGAAGACCAATAAACAAATGACTATTGCTAAGTCCAGTACTGAGGCTGAGGTTCACGCTTTGGCTTCTACTGTTCAAGAGGTACTCTGGCTTCATTCTATCCTTCAGAATTTTGGTGTACTGATATCTGCTCCCACTCCTATTCACTGTGACAGTACTAGTGCCATTCAGATTGCTACTGATCCGATCAAACATGAGCTGACCAAACACATCGGTGTGGATGCTCACTTCATCCGATGTCATGTACGCACTCGGTCTGTGTCCCTTTACTATCTTCCCACAGAGGTCCAAGTGGCTGACTTCTTCACCAAGTCCCAGACGTGTGACCAGCATCTTTTTCTATTATCCAAACTCAAGACGTACGATCCAACTTGAGTTTGAGGGGGGGGTGTTAGATATATATATACACTCTTATATGTATACATATTCATTCATGTATACTTGTACATCTACAGTATCGTATTTGGTACAATATTTGCCTATATATACACACTCTTCATTAGTAATGACGTGTGTGTGAGGATTACATGGAATCCTTCTCTATCACTTTAATCCTTTTATAAATGTCTTTCAGGGCACTAAGCAACCAACAACAATATGCAGCAGAATATAAGAACATACGGTTTTTCAATGAGGCATAACAACAATTATCCATTTTTGCCGTGGTGTGCAAACAAAATGCCCTATTATTAATTATATTATGGATTCAATAGCAGGAGATATTTCTGCATATTAACCCTTTTACTTGACAAATATATATCGTGAATGTTTGTGTTGGCTGCTGTTCACCTTTTCATAGATTATCAGATAAAATAATCACCTTCAGTTCACTATAAAGAATTTCTTCAGCTTGAGACCCAAAAGGCAATTTGTGCTTCAAACTCATGAATACTTCCAGCAACCTTTTCCTAGGATCAGAAAAGATGTAGGCACATACCAGTTTCAACACAGTGCATTAACAAGCAACCTAATCTCATGAGTCATTTCAAAACAAATTAAGAAAGATCTGCCCCAAAAATACCCAAACCATAGCTCAATCATTAAAGAAAATGGAAAGTTAACCTATGAAACCGTGGAAAGAATATATCTTTCATACTTGCATAGTGATGACTCTGTTGATCGGGACAGTGCCCCTTTAGTAGATGTGCCTTGCTTCCTCCCTGTTGTTCCCAAGATAACCTCATGCAGACCAGATCTGTTCCAACAAATTGAATACCTACGAGTAGGATTAAAAAAAGCATAAAGATTTTACTTTATGAGCTACCATACCTGCAATAAGTTGCAAAATTTTCTTTTAACATTGCATACTGTAGGGAAAATGGGAACCATCAGCTACCCGCATGTTAAATTTGGCTCATCACCATGACGTTGTTGGAACTCCTTCGAAGGGACAGAAGACCAATAGATACAAGGCTGTTGAACACAAGTTTCCTTTTGTAAGCTAAAAACTTTTGGAGATAAATCCTACTACTATTAATAAGCAAACCACCTTGAGCACTTCAAAGGAGCATGAAACTTTCTTGGGTAGAGTAGCTATTCGACTACAAAGAGCCTTTTCTAGATGTTCAAAGTAAAATTCTCCGCAAGCATCACAAGAAGAATTGCCCACCGTAATAGTAGATAGATAGACAGGTTGCAACAAGTGAGAAAGTAAAGCTCCTGAAGCAGACCAAACGCGAGTTCATTAACATCCATTAAGAATGTAAGAAATATTTTCTTAATTTTGAGGGGAAGAATAACATGCAGGAATAAGAAAAAAGATTGATCGAGTAATCAGCATGCATATAATGTTAAACTTGATACATGCATTTGTGGTATCAACATTAGTCCTTTAAGTCAATAATTATGAAAGATAACAGCTGCAGAATTAATAATAAATAACTAATTAAGAACACAATCATAAAGGGTTCAAGGCTTAGAGAACATAAAGCAAAGTCTGATCAAGTCATCATTGCATGAAAAGGATAAGCCATTATATGTTAAAACTAGATGCATTTATTTGTCTAATCACATATAATTCTTGTTTTGTT
The DNA here is from genome assembly GCA_902712375.1 of Dioscorea dumetorum. Lineage (NCBI taxonomy): Eukaryota > Viridiplantae > Streptophyta > Magnoliopsida > Dioscoreales > Dioscoreaceae > Dioscorea > Dioscorea dumetorum. The sequence goes on from CACTHL010000605.1 coordinate 701,139, forward strand.
TCAAGACATGCATAAGGTGAGTGAGCACCTATAAAACAAGTATTACCATCACTGGAAGTTTGGAAGAAAACTAAGTGTTACAATGCACCATTAGACCTAAAAGATAATAACCTTTTCATAAAACCTGCAATCAATGCTTCTACTAAGAGCAATATTGATAACTTCACAAAAACTCCAAGCACTAAATCGGAGTGATATGACATGATCTAAGCATATAGTGGCCCTGAATATCCATGAGATTCCCAGAAATGAAATAATCGGCAACGTGTTCGATAAAAAGACATATTACACAGAGATCTTTGAAAACCAAACCTTGAACTCCAACAACAGTCCACCGTATTATCTTATCAAAGCAACTCATTGACAAAGTTGTGTCACCACGTCCAGGCTTCTTTCGGACCATCCGAACAACTTCAGGACAGCAATTCACTGGAGACACTGAGGCATCAATACGTTCATCATCTCAATGAAAATATCTATTTAAAAATTCAATTAGAAGATTTGTGTTTAATGCAATTTAGTGTGCTTCAACATGCAATGCAGTAATATCATTAATTCCTTTTTATCTAGGTTAAAATGGAGCCTCCCCATTGTAGAACATGCAATCCATTCAAGTGCCCATACAAAACAAAGTCAAAATATGCACAATTGAGAAAATATGACACTGAACAAACCAATGGAGTTCTTCATTTTCCCTGTAGATGATGAATCACCATCAATAGAAGAACTCTGCATATGCAATGCTTGAGATAAGGCCATAGAGGTAACCCCACCTACAATTGAAAACATCAAACAAAATATTACGAACAAAGAGTGAAACCCAAAAAAAATAATAAATAAAAAAAAGGCAGCAGCATCCTAAAGAACAACAAAAACATCCACAGAAACTGCAAGACCGTAGCATACATGGAATTTGGGTGACATATAAATGCAATCTCCAACCAGGGCTCATCACATACTTCCCTTGCTCAGCATAAAAAAGAAAAGCCATTTTCTGTTCATCATTACACTCTTTCTGATCAATACTCAGAATTTCCGAATAAAAGAACCTGTCCCCCCAACCCCCACCAGAAAAAAGAAAAAAATCAGAGAAAAAAATCTCGTCTTCCCTACAGAAAAATACATAAGATTTGCAAGGTGATAAACCAAACCTCAAGAGGGCTCGTCTCGCAATGATCTCGGCGTGAGAGTCATTGACGACATCCCCAAGAGGGCTAAGAAGGGATCCACCGATGCATTTCGTCCCAGTGCCAAGAGCCACGACTTGGAGATCTGAGATAAAAAATCGAGGAGATTTAGGGATTGATGTAGGTTATGGAGGCTGGAAGGGCTTAGGTTCGACCTTGAAAGGGGGAGGAGAGGAGGAAAGCGGCAAGAACAGTCGTTTCCCGGCCCTGAGGTTTCCCCTTCTTAGGAAGCGCTTTGTAGAGCGAATGCACAGCCGAGGAAACCGTCTCCCCCCATTGGTCGGGCGCCGATGAGGTCATTGAAGCTTCTCCTCTTCGCCGAAGAGCGTTCTTCGAATGGCAGGTGTCCTCAAGATAATGGAGATTCAAAATCGGTTAAGAACATCTGAATTCCACAATGGTTAACTGGCCAAAGGCAATGAAACTAATGCCCATTTTGGTCCAAAACCTAAAAAGCGAAAAACCTCTTATTTTTTTCAGTATAATCTTCCTAATATTATCATGCACGCTTTCCTCTCTATCTATTACTGTGGGGTGAATATGATTTTTTTTTTCCTCCCTGTGACTGTGTCTGTGTCGGTTATCTCGGTTAGAAAATTGGTTTAAGAAATGGAATCTAAAACGCCATGTTATCAATATTTCTTTTGTTATCTATATAAAGAAAATGTCCAGGATAAGAACAACACTTCGGGAAAGGCAGAAGATATTGATAAGTCGATATTAATTAGATATTTATAAAAGAGTGCAACGCTTTTTTCTTGTTAACTATCCTATCTTTTTGCATTATTAATCGCGATATCCGTTTGTGTTGACGGCATCTTTTTGCCTCCTTTCAATTGAAATAACTAATTTTAAAATAATAATTGTCAAAATTTAAAATAAATGATATGATAAAATATTTCAACTATTTATATACATATTTAAGTTTGTAAATGAATTTTATCTTTATTTTATTACTGTCCACAACTGACATGACATACAATCCAAAATTTCTTCACTAATTCTGAACAATTGTTTTTGCCAAATGAATATCATGCATATAAATAAGCATCTTTGAACCTATAATTAGTGCATATATTTTGAAGTCTTAATGAAGTTGTAGGCGTCAGTGGAACTCCAACTCCTTGTATTAGTAAGCAAAATATTGCATATATGACATTCACCATGGTACCTCAGAGATTTCTTTTGACAACCTTAGTACAATTACATATGAGCATGCGCTAATCCTAAACTTATCAACATTTATTAGAAAAACCCCAATTCTCTTATTGAAGCGGCACCACTACAATGTTCATGTAGGTGGAGTTTCAACAATTGTCCCAATAGCTAAAGGCACAATTAAACTTAATTGTAATTTCACTTTTTATAGGCTTTTCTCGTACTTACAAGTTCATGACAAATGACTTCTTTTTATCTATTGAACTTTAGAATTTAAAAATTTTCTAATTTAAAGTTTAGTTACCATCATCCGTGCTTAAATTTAATAATTTAAGTCCCATACCACTAGCTGTATTTCTCCCCAATTCTCTTATTAGCGGTTTTATTAGAGGATCAACTAAATTATCAGATGACTTAACAAATATTATTGTGATAACTCTCCTTAAAATTAATTTTTGTATATATGCATGTCACAATGTAATATTCATTGACAAATGTTATAACCATTCTATTTTATTGCTTGTTGCTTTAAGGGCTATTAACTTATATTTAATTGTTGAGAGTATACTGCAAGTTTGTTTATCAGAACCTCAATTTCTAACCTCTCCACCTAAAATGGAAACCCAATCTGAGGTGCCTTTACTTTTATGATTATTTGTTAACGAACTTGCATCACGATAGACTTCGAGTGCGGTTGGATAATCACTATATAGAAGACTCAATTTTCTTGTTTTCTATAATTATCTAAAAATTCTACTAATAGCCTTTTAATGAGCCATACTAGGTTTTATGTGAACCTTTAACAATATGCATTCCGCATATGCTATATCTAATCTTGTATTATGCATGACGTACATTAATTCATAGATGTGTGATGAATTGTTGTACATTATAAGTGTAGTGTTTCGGTTTTTTTGTGCGTGCGTTGTTGTTTAAGTTGCCTTAGATTAGTTGTGTTTTGAGTTTTGGCTTGTTTTTTATTGTTTTGGGTTGAAAACCAGTAATAGTGTGGATTTTGAGGAAGTATACGGGCATGGGCTGCTTTGCACACCCGCATACTTGCCCATGTAACTCTCTTGATGAATTCAAAGGAAGTATACAGGTAAAGCTTGAAGTACATGCCCATGTGACTCTCTGGATGAGTACAAGTTGTAATACACGCCCGTGTACTTGCTGTGTAGCTTTCTGGATGAGTACATGGGTAGGGATTGAAGTACACATTCGTGTAACTCTCTGGATGAGTACACACCCCGTGTACTTGCCTGTGTAATTCTCTGGATAAGCACACGGGCATGGCCCGAAGTATACGCCCGTGTACTTGCCCGTGTACCTCGCTGGATGCTCGACTTTCACTCTATTCAGAGAGATACACAATCAGGCTAGGATTTACTTAGTCGTGTACTTCTAGGGGTATTTATAAGTCCTGAACTGAGCCTTAATTCTCCGAATTTTCTTCTTCCTCCTCTTCTTCCCTTTATTCCCAATGCTTTGGATGAGCGGAAGAAGCCATTGCTTAATCTATCTCTCTCCTCTTTGTCGAAGATCCTTTGAAGGTGAGCTCTTCTTCTCCCTCATTTATCTCCTTGTTTCTTTTGGTTCAAGCATGCTAGCCCTATGTTTTACATCTTGAATCTTGGTTTGTTATTGATGAATTTGTTGATTAGTTTGATTGTTTTCCTTTAGTCTTGTTTGGTTGGGGGATTTTGGAGGGGTAGCAAAGGGTGAAAGGGAGTTATACTTGTTTGGATGGGGGTGTGAGGAGGAGGGGGAGGGGTTTGGAGGGGTGCTCCACCCCTCCAAACCCCTTATATCCCAGCCCTCCAAATCGGGGTCTTTTGGAGGGGTGGGATTATTAAATAATTTTTAATAGAAAAATGTTCATGTGAATAGTCCATTATACCCTTTATTAATTTAAAAAAGACATCATATCTTTTCTACAATAATTCTTGATTTTCATAATGCGAGTATTCGTCATACAATAAAAAATAAAATTATCACAATTTAATATGGACACAAGTATGAGATTTATATGAAAATTTTTTATTCCCACAAATATATTATTTTCATTCACTTAATATTAGTTTAAAATTATTAATAAAAAATTTATGTAAAAAATATTAAAAATACGAAAAAAGTAAAAAATTTGGTATGTAGTTATTGATTTATTATTATTAATAATAATATAAAAATAAAAAATATTGTAAAAAACTTATTTGTTTATATAAAAGGGCAAATTGGTCAAATACACATTATACTCCTCTCCACTCATTCTCACTCTTCCTCCCAACCAAACAAAAAAAATAAACTAACCCCCCTCACTCCTCCATTCAACCAAACATAATATGTTTTCAAACCCTCTTCACTCCCCCTCACTCCCCCCGATTGAACCAAACAAGGGCTTATTCTTCCTTATATCATGAAGTAGATGTGAAAAAAACCCTTTCTACCTTGATGAAACTTGTTTTCCTTGTTCTTGAAATCGGGGTTACTGTAACACTGAGAAATCCATTACTAAACCTTTGTATTCTTAGTTGTTTTGGGAGTTTATCTCCATGGAGATCCTTTGACCCATTAGAGTTCAAGTTCAGACCATACCCAAGCTGTAAGGGTTGATGACCTTACACTTGGTCAGGGGGCATACATTATCACATAGGCCAAGTCATGAGGGCGCACAGCTGCGTGGATTGTGTAGCGCGCGGGTAGCGCGAGGCGTGTGTTATGTCGTGACCAAGAGCGGGTGAAATATCCCGCACGATCATAGGATGAGACCGTGAGGCGCGCGCGCACTGGACCGTGGGCGTGCGCGTGACCGATGAGCGCGTGGGGCAGGCGCGCCCATACCTAGAGTCAAGTGTCGCAAGACTTCATCATGTAGAGTATTGGATCTCTAGCAAGTCTAGGTGGGGCGGGACACTTGATCAAGCTAGGAGACCGAGAGCTGATTCAGGATTTGACAAGGTTTTACGCAGGCGTATGCAAGTGGACACATGGTCGGAAGCGTTGCCGAGCCAGGGGCGAGGATGGCACGCGGTATTACCACGCTTGACCGGTACTGCTGCACGCTGTGACCAAGGATGGCTGGTTAAAGCTACAGTTGCGTTAGAGGACACTGCAAGCTAAGTGAAGTCAGAGAATTCACGCCAGACCTGTATTGGGCATGTGGCTCAATTAACCTTGGATTTGGGGTAGCTCTTGTAATAGGGTCTAATGTTTCTCTGGGATGAGACAATGCTACTTGGTGTTGGTTTTGGCCATGGTTATAAACATTTCTCAATCTAAGAGAGTTTATGTTTTTCTCTCTCAAAATGAGTTTCATGTGTCGTGTTTCTCGTACCGAGGATGTTTTCCGGTTTTGCTGGCTTTATATTATTTCGTTGTGCTTGTACTACAAACAGCAATTCACTAACTGTTCTTGCAAGGAAGGCTAACATGTCGCTATGGTGCATGTCAGGTGCCGCACGGCCGAAGGTGATCGGTTGAGGCCGTGATACAAGCCTTGTTAGGGTTTCTTGGTTTGAAGCTTAAAAAAGTTCATGCTTTCTTTTCTTATTGTGGTTTTTCTTGATTTTGAGCCCTTGTGGTTTGTGTTGGTGTAGGTGGTGAAAGCTCGACCAGAGGCAAGGAGCCAACGAAGGAGTAGCGCCGTTGAGGAGTTGTTCTCCTAAGTTTGTAAGTGGGGTAATTCGATTGCATGGTTCTAATAGTAATAAAAATACTTTCGTATGTTATTTCTTATATTCGTATTTTCATCTAATCACTTATGCCAAAAATGAGTGATTTATGAAGTGAATTGCAAACCTAATTTATGAAAGATTGTAAAGAACCCTACTGGGTTGTATAATATGTTTTGGATATGCTTATTTTTTAAAGTGATCTAATTTGACAAATACGAGTATTCATGAACTTGCTCATTATGATTTTAAATTGTGAAACTTCATATATATGTTACCCTCTTGGCTTTAATTTATATAATAGTGATGTTTACCACTGAAATGTGAATATTTATCATGGACAAGGATCCTGTGAGATAATCTATATATATTAAAAAAATTCAAATAATATTTATCCATTATTTCTTTTCATGTCCCAAATAGAACATGGGCACAAGTTGCCTCAAATCTCGCCCGTTCCACTGAACAATCCCCTCTTCATAATCCACATCTCCTATCCAAAATTAAAGATTCCACTTCACAGTTCGTTCGTTTGGATGAAGATATACTCATCCGAGCTCGTATGCGCTTTCAAAACTCACTATATGGAAAATGTTTTGGCAACCTCCACCCTTTGATCAAGTTAAGCTGAGTTTACATGCTAAATGGGCAGAGTTCGGGGAAGTGCAAATATCGGACCTTCCAAATGGCTATCTCTTGATTCCCTGTTAAACCCATTCACTGATGCAGAAGCTTCAGGTGGAAGGGCCTTGGACTATCAATGGTCTGATACTTCAGTTGGCACCTTGGAAACCCTTTTTTGAGCCGACATTTGCAAAACTCACGACCGCCACGATTTGGGTTCAACTGCACAACCTCCCGGTGGATCTTTGGGATGGAGAATCTATTGAAACAATTATCGCTCATATGGGAAAGTTAATCAAGATTGATGATCTTACAGCTACCCTCACTCGTACCAAGTTCGCACGTTTGTTGTCGTCCTCTACGAGAAACTCCCCACGTTCTGTTACTCTTGTGGTCTTGTTAGTCACGGTACTAATTCGTGCCCCTGCCCGTCGATAACTCATCTTGGCTCAACTGTTGGGTAATTTTTTGGGCGGGGTACCAAACTTTGGTCGTTTTTCACTTTGGTTACCAAACTTTAATTTGTATCTTTTCAGTCACCATAGATTAATTTGGTTACTCTGGGAGGTTACAAGTGGGTTTTTCGGTGTTATTTATCTACGTGGCTGCCGGAAACTCCACGTCACTGCCTATTTTAAAGGTGACAATATAGCCACGTAGGATACTTGCCACGTCAGTTCATCATCCCTCCAATTCAGACGCATCTTTGGCTTGCCCCTTGCCACCTCAGACTTTTATGTGGTTGTGTTGTTAGCTGACATAGCAAGTATCCTGCGTGGCTGTATTGTCACTTTTAAAATAGGCAGTGACATTGAGTTTCCAACGGCCATGTGGACAAATAACATCGAAAAACCCACCTGTGACCTTCCGGAGTAACCAAATTAATCTATGGTGACTGAAAAGATACAAATTGAAGTTTGGTAACCAAAGTGAAAAACGGCCAAAGTTCGGTAACCCACCCAAAAAATTACCCCTCAACTGTTCCACCCTCCGGGGTAACCCGAGAGTCGGCGGTTAGTTCAAGCCAAGAAGTGGTTGATGATGAAGAGGGTAATGTGAATGGTACTCGATGTTTGGTCCCATCGGAGAAGGAAGCCCCCCCGCCCTCTCCGGCGGAAAACGAATATGGCCCATTCATGAGTGTATCCCGTCGGTGAGGTCGCGGAGGCGGTCGCGGGGCTGGCGCAAGCGCCAGTCACGTGACTGCAAACGCTGCAGCCACGGAAACCAATGCACACGCAAGCCGCCCAGATGTCCATTCAGGATACGTGGCGGATTTGGGGGACATGGACGTGGGGGGTTTCGTGCTGCTCGAGAAGTTCGCGCCAAACCCCTTAATGATGATCCACAACCCAAAGGAAAATCTCCTGATACTCCCCTTCAGACCGTTGATCTTGAAAAGCAACTTTCCTGACCTGATGCATCCAACGGTCAATTACAAATCGTCCCTCACACGCAATCAGGTTCATCAGTTTCCAAAGGTAAAGTTAACCCTTCTCCCGGGAAAGGTAAGGCCCACATGCTGCGTCAATCCCGTTCGCCACCCCTAATCATCCGCATTTCGGCTTCAGAACATGAAGATTGCCCACCCAACGATTCCACAAACTTGCATTTGATGGTCGTTGATAAGGTATCTAATGCTCTGCTTACACATCAATCGGATCTGAGAGTAATTATGATGATGATGGATCCGATAGTGAGGAAGATCAAATGTCACAAGATGATGAAGTCGACCACTCGATGACCCTTGATCAGTTTCAAGAAGAGGCTCGTCGTGATGCTCTAATCCAGAAAAGTTCTAACCTTCTAACGGCTGTCAATAAGAAGGGCCGCGTAGAGTCGGAACCAAATATTGGTTCCTAGTCTTTACGCGAATTCTTTTCTTCTTCACGAGTTTTGATCATTTATAGGAAGTTTTCCTGTCCTTTATTTTGTCTTTTTAGGTGTTTTCATGAATCAAGCTCAAATTATTTGTTGGAATTGCAGGGGTATCACATCCCGTGACACCTCTGCGCGTATCTTTCACTTCATTCGGAAATACAAGCCTTCTGTCATATGCCTTGTTGAGACTATAGCCAATTCTGATTGGATCGATCGTTTTTGTGGTATGCTCCCAAGAACTTGGAAGTGGGCGGCAAGTTTAGCTGATGGTTATTCAAGTGGCATTATCGTTGCCTGGCACTCCCGTATCGGTTAGGTTACCCATATCGTTGTCTCCCGCAAGGCGTTAGACATTATTATTTCGTCCCATTCTTTTCGTAGTCTGATTATCTCTGTGGTTTATAATTCTTCTCGTCTGTCCTCTCAGTGTATTTTATCGCGTGAGCTTTCCAACCTTTCGACTTTGAACCTTCCTTGGCTAATTATTGGAGACTTGAATTCAATAGTCTCCAGTGATGAAGCCGAGGGAGGATCCTTTGCTTATTATACCCGCAAAGCCCATTTTTTCTCGAGTTTCATTGATGATAACCAACTTCTTGATTTACATTATTCCGGCTCTCATTTTACGTGGTGTAATAATCAACATGGTTCTGCCCGACATTGGGCTCGTCTTGATCGTTGTTTGGTAAATTTAGTTTGGAACTCTTGTTTTCCAAATTATTCCCTTAAGCATTTTCCTTGGTTCTAAGTGTAGTATTTTTCGGTTTGAAAATTTTTAGTTGGATTACATTGATTGCCATAATGTTGTTCATAAGGCCTGGGACTTCATCCCTCATGGAAATCCACTTCATGCCATCTCCCATTTACTCACTCGGTCTAGTTTTTTTTTTAAACTCTTGGCGCAGTTCTAGCCTAAACTCTCTTGAAAAAAATCTTATTTCTATTGAATGGAAAATTTTATCTTTTGATTTCTCTGAGGATTTGAATTCTAATTCGCATCAATACATCTCTGATCTTTATACCCAGTTTTCTGTTTTGCAACCCCAAAGCTCCATTAAATGGGCTCAGCGTGCTCATATGCTTTGGATTTCAGACGGAGACCGAAACAAGAGTTTTTTCCATAATTCCGCTCATATTCGCAATCATTTTAATACTATTTCTCAAATTATGGATGTCAATGGTATTATGATTACTGATCCGGGTGTTATTCAACAAGTTTTTACTGACTACTTTTCCAATCTTTGGCGTGATAACTCTCAAAATGATTTTGATTTCATTTAGAATGCTTTACCGTCAAATTTGCCTAGTTTGAATAACTCTGATGCTGATTTACTTATTCGAAATGTCACTAGAGAAGAAGTGTATTTTACCCTTTTGGAATTGCCTTATGGGAAAAGCCCTGGTCCAGATGGGTTTAATGCAGAATTTTATAGTTTTTTTTAGCCTCTTATTGGTGATAGAATTTTCTCAACTATTTACTTCTTTTTGCAACATTTTGTTTTGCCTAGAGCTTGGGGGAAAACTTTTATAGCCCTTATTCCTAAAACTAACAATCCCAAGCGCGGGTCTAATTTTCGTCCTATTTCGTTGTGCAACGTCTGTTTTAAAATCCTCTCTAAACTTTTAGCTAATCGTTTAAAGACCGTCCTTCCTCGTCTTATTGGCATTGAGCAATCTAGTTTTATGTCTGGTCGCAATTCTTTTGATAATATCATAGCTGTTCAAGAGATGGTGCACACTTTAGAGAAGGATTATTATGGCCCCCCGAGGATGCTTTTAAAAGTAGACATCGAAAAAGCTTATGATTCTCTGAGTTGGACTGCAATTCTTGCTTCCCTTACCAAAATGAAATTCCCCAATTACTGGATTTCTTGGATTAAAACCTGTATTTCTTCTAGCTCTTTCTCCATTATTGTTAATGGTCAGCCTAAGCCTTGGTTTAATTCCTCTCGAGGTGTTCGTCAACGTGATCCTCTTTCTTCGTACTTATTTATCCTTGTGTCCCAGACTCTTACTTCAATGCTTAACTTCAGTCTCCATAACAATTTGATTCCTGGTTTTAACTCTGTTTTAAAATCTAACTTTAACCACCTAATGTATGCGGATGACCTTATCCTTATCACTCATGCTTCCCGTAAGGTTGCTAGAAATGTCAAGCTATGTTTGCATATATACGGAATGCTCACTGGTCAAACCCCTAACCTCACCAAATCTGCAATTTATTTTCCTTCCTGGTTTAATAAACATGTTGGAAAGAGTATTTTCACTATTCTCAGCTATAGGATTGCTTCCTTCCCTATTACCTATCTAGGCATTTCAGTCACGCCCAAGAAACTTGCTATAGGAACTTTTAAAACAATAACCGAGAAGATAAAGCGCATGTGAAACGGGTGGCATAATTCTAAACTCTCCTCGGCTGCCAAAGCTGTCTTAATTAATTCCACTCTCCTCTCCCAACCTGTTTACTATCTATCTGTTTATCCAATTCCTAATATGATCCTCCATGAAATCACTAGGATTGTTAGGTCTTTCTTTTGGAACAAGGGGAATAATGGAAAGGGCATCCAGGCTGTGGCATGGGATACTATCACTTTATCTAAGTCTGAGGGGGGCCTAGGAGTCAAGGATCTAATAATCACTAAAACTTCTCTTATGGCCAAAAATGTTATCAAATATCTCAATAAGGATTCTACTATTTGGGTGGATATTCTTCACCTCAAATATGGTAGCATAAATTTTTGGCATGATCAAATTCCAGCTGCCTGTTCTAACTTCTTTAGGGGTATGTGCACTACTGTTCCATGATTAAACATTTTTGTCGGCTCAACCCTATCAATCCAAGTCAAACCTCCTTTTTGTATGACCCTTGGTGTCCTCTTTCTTTCTTTCCAACTTATTTAAATTCCAACATTGATCTTGAGAGCCTTCAACTCTCGGACATTTGCGGTAATAGCAATTGGAACATTACCCGGCTCCATGAGCTTTTCGGTGATAATCACCAATTTTTTGGTTCTAATCTGGGTAAAGTCGATTTCAGCTCCAGTTCTAATTGGATTTGGTTTCCGAAATCTAAAGGAAATAGATTGTCTTTTATTGCTTATCACACTCTTAATCAATGTAGCGATTATTCTGATTGCTTGAATGGATGGAAAATTCTTTGGTCCCTTCGCGTAGCTCCCCGTATCAAACATTTTTTATGCCAAACCTTTAAAGGCGATCTTCTAACTAGTGATTATCTTTACTACATAAACATGGGGCCTAAAAGTCACTGCATCTTTGTGGCCTTGATGTCGAGACTGCTAAACACTTATTCAATTTGTGCACTAAAGCTGTTCAGTTTTGGAGATTTCAAAGTGCCAAGATGAATAAAAACTTCTATTTCCCTACTAGTATCACATCCGGTGATTGGCTCGATAATCCAACTTTTACATTATTTGATCGAGCAATCATCGCATCAACAATGTGGTATATATGGAAAGCCAGAAGTGATGCAATTTTCAGTAATTTGATACCCAGGTGGCAGATCGTTGCAATGAATGCTTTTGTTCATGCTTCTGAACATTTCCAAGCTCAGGAGAATCAGTGTGGAAGGCGGCTCCTTCTTAGTAATTTCCAAAATGGTGATACAATTCTATTTGTGTCAACAATTTGGAGTTCGACTGAGGATGTAACTCGGAACCGGTTTTTTCCTCTCTAAATCTAATAGTATGATTCTCCTTGCAGTCTGTCAATCCATCCAAGCCTGCACTGATATGATTGCTGGTATTCAGGCACTTACTAATGCTCTTAATGTATTATCTAATCACCAGGTTTTAATCCAGCATATTCTTATCAACAATGCGGATCTCGCTAATCTACTTCTCCGAAATCGGACTGTGTGGGATTGGAGGCTGCAGGCTCATATACCGGTGCTAGAACAACAACTCCACTCAGCAGGAAATCCAAGCATCTATCTCATCCCCAGATCTTGGAACGTTCCTGCGCTTCAACTAGCTAAGCTTAGCATGAATCTGCATGGATTGAGCTTGTTTCATAGGGGTCGGGAACTACCTTTCTCGGATGATGAAAGTGTTTCAAATGATGGTTTTTTTTTGCGTTAATTTTTCTTCTTTCTTTCTGTCCTTGTCTGTTCCTTTTAGTTTTTTTTGCTCTTTGTTGTAACTTTCCTTTAGTTTTTTAATAAATTAAGCCTTCGGGTTCTTCCTTTAAAAAAAAACTATCCTATCTCTTTGTATCATGTTAGCTATTGCATCCATTTATCTTCCATTGACAATTGCATCTCTGTCTTCTTTTAGTTAAAATAACTAATTTCAAAATAACTATTATCAAAATTTAAAATAAATGATAAGATAAAATATTTCAACGCTTTATATACAAATCTAAATTTCTAAATGAATTTCATCTTTGTTATTATTGTTTGCAATTAACATATCTCCAACAAAGGTGTGTTGGTTTTGTTGGGTGGGTCCCCTTTTATGTGGAAACTCAACATATATAAATATATATATATTGGTTATGATGAGAAGACAGCAGCAAAAAAAAAAGAAAAGACAGAATGCATTATTGATGGGGGCCTTGCTTTCCTTTCTTCCTCTTTTCTGTGTGTAGATGGCTGCAGAGAGAGTGTCCTGATTTTTTTGAAAGAACAGCAACTCACATTCTCTCAAAGCATCAGGGAATTCTTTTAATGGTGGGAATATTGATCATCATCTTTGTGATATTCTTTCACCTATTTCTCTCTCTCTGTAATTTGATTTGTAGCTACTATGTTTCTCTTCTTCTTGATTTGGACTGGCTTGTTTGTTGATTAATTTTTCACAACTTTCTTGCAAGATTCATCTATGTGGTCTATGGTACATTTGTAATTGACAATAGATTTAATCCCAACAGGTTTGTATGCAAGTCAAATTAAAATGTTTAAATAGGTAGTTCCACACTTCCTTGAAGATTGGTGAACTATGAAGCATGGACACAGATACGGGGACACGACACGACACGGTGACACGGTAATTTCTCAAAAGTCAAGACACGGGTACAGCAGGACACGGCAATAAAAAATTATTATTATTATTATTATATATATATATATATATATATATATATATACACAAATAATTTTCTTTTGTATTTAAATACAAGCAATTTTTTTATAAATGTATTGCAATTTGCCATGGTTTGTGTGAAAGAAAGAATCTTTAACATTTAAAAACACCACCTTTAAAAACTAAACAAAACATTTAAAAACACCACCACTTTCAAATAATAGCAAATAAAACTAATACAAAAGCACTTCTTTCACGTTCAATTTAAAGATAAAACATTCAAAACAAACAATTTTTTCAAGTTCAACTTATAACAACCAATGAGATTATTTTTCCATATCTTCTTCATTACTAAAAAGGATTTTCTCCATCTCCATCTGGTTCATCAAGTGATAAGTTAGCAACTTCAAGAACATCAACGCCTTCAAATGAGTCAAACAAATCACCACCAATGTCCCAATTTTTGGATAACCCTTCATTGTATTGAGGAGAGCTTCTTGAAAGTAGTCGAAGATTAGTGTGTACAAATACTAAATCTTCGGCCCGTTGAGGATTCATCTTGTTTCTTTTAAGTGAGTGAATAAAAGAGTAAGTGCTCCAATTTCTTTCACAACATGATGATGAGGAAGGTTGTCCAAGAAGCTTTAAAGCTAGGCCTTGAAGTAGAGGTGTAAATGACCCATGAACCAACCACAAAGATTTAGGCTCTAAATTCCATCTATCTTGTAATGAATCAAAAGATCCAAAAGCATCCAAAGCTCCAGAAAAACTAGCAAACTCTTGAAAAACTATTTTCCTCTCCTCATTAGAAGGAAAATATCTTCTTAAACATTTATTTTTTTCCTCCGATATTTCGGCATCTCTATGTGGAGCGAGGCGATTTGGAACCTCATTAAGCCACTCATTGGAATAATACCTATATATTGAAAATAAATTAAGATTTTTATTACTTAATCATTTAATTTGATATGTGCATACAAAAATACAAAAATCAACAAGATTATCTTGGATTCAAAGAATGGGCCATGCAATGAAGTGGTGTGCTACTCTTGGTCCATTGATCAATGAGAATAGCATATATAACCTCATAAGAGGTCGATTTTTTCTCAAGTTGTCTATGTTCATTCATGTAGATGGTTGTCTTCACCTTTTCAATCATTGTATCCCACATCTCATACACCAAATGAAGTGTAGGTTTATCGGTGTCCATAACCCGAAGCATATTATAGATAGGTGTGGTAAAAGAGAGGATATAATTCACTTTGTCCCACCATGAATCATTCAAAATTATTTCCTTCACTTTTGTAGCTTTGGAAACATCATCTTCTTTATAAGAGCACCATTCTTCACTAATCACCATTGTTTGAAGATCTCGTTTAATAAGTTTCAATCTCTTTAACATGATAATAACCGATGCAAAACGAGTTTCGGCAATAGCAAGCAATTTCAAAGACACAAAAGCATTAAATATTGCCAACCTCATTGAATGATTCATTATGAAATTTCTTATGAAGATAGCATCATCACCAACTTCGGTTATCCAACGCAAAGCATCATAAGTGACCTCATTTTTTTCGGTATTTTTAGCGGCACAAATATTTTTGAGAGCAAGGTTTAGTGTATGCACTACACAAGGTGTCCAAAAAATATGAGAAAATTGCATCTCCACCAATGATCCCGCCGCTTTACAAACCGGTGCATTGTCGGTTATAACTTGAACAATATTGTGAGCCCCAATTTCACCAATAGCATCTTTAATCAATGTCGCCACATAATACTTATCTTTGTACTCCTTTTCACAATTAACACTTTTTAAAAAAATAGCCCCACCTTCAGAAGCAACCATAAAATTTATTAGTGGTTTTCTTTGTGCATCAGTCCATCCATCACACACAAGACTAACACCTTTTTCCTTCCATGTCCCCTTTATAGGTTGTAATAAACTCTCTAAATGTGTTCTTTCTTTTTGCAATAATGTTGTTCGAAAAGCATTATATCTCGGAGGTATAGAACCAGAAATCATATTATTTGCGGCATATGTAATTGCACTTACAAAATAAGGATTTCTTGCAAGGTGGAAAAGCAATTCTCCAGAATAAAACATTCGTGCAATTTCATAATCCAAATTCTCTCGAGCAGTAAGATTGAATGCTTTTTCCAAAGCCCCTTTTCGTTTTTTAGACCCTAAAGTCTCTCCTTCATAAGAAGTTGTGCCCAAAGAAACTTGTGTTTGAGAGGAAGGTGGTAATGGAACTGATTTTTGTCTTGATTTGAATTCAGCTTCTTCTACTATGTTTTGCATTTCATTAAGATGATGTTGTGTCACTTTTGCACATACCCTAATGCCATGGCCACTAATCTTCAACAAATGGGCTTTCACCCTAGAATATGAACCTTTGAAAGTGATATTACAATAATTGCACTTAAAACTTATGTTTCCTCCTCCTCCAATTGTTTTTGGCAACTTAGTTACATATTTCCACAAAGATTTGTTATCATCTTGATTCAATTGATTGTCAATAGATACATTATCATTGCCAATGTTACCACTTGAACATGAACCAATACTTGCATTTGAAAATTTGGAGTTGGAAGACATTCTAAACAAAGCACAAAAAAAAAAACCCTAAGAATAATAATGCAATTACCAAAACATAAAAATTAAAACAATGTTTATATAACTTATCTAGTTAATTGAAGAACTGGCAGGAGAAAATTGATGAAGCTATGAATGTTGAAGCTTGAGTGAGTTGTGCCTTCAAAGGTTTCAAGGGGAAAATTAAAAAAATGAAAGAAAGAGGTTTCGGCTTTCAGCTTCACGGGATAGGAATGAAGGAAAGGGAAAGATGGAGATTCAAGAATGAAGTAAAAAACAAAAGCAGTAAAATCACTTTGAATATGAAGGCTTTAAACTAATATTATATTATATTATATTAAGTTTTAAAGTAATATTATATTATATTAAGATATGGATTAATTTTTCTAATGATTTGGTTTTAAATTAATATTATATTATATATACTTCATGTTATATTATGTTAAGGTTTTAAATCAATGGAAAATCACTCGGTTTTAATGGATTAATTTTTCTAATTATATATATATAACATTATGTTTAATGTATATTATGTAAATTCATATACTATAATTTTTTTTAATAAACATATAATTATTTATAGATTTTAAACAATTCATTTCTTGTATTATGTTTAGAATATTAATGTGTGTGTATATATATGTAATATATAAGTTGTAATTATCATTTTAATGAAAATTATTTAATATATATGTATTAAAAATAGTGCAATGTATCAAGAGAAACTAATAACTACATGTTAAAGAAAATCCAACTCTAAATATATCCTGAAACCGAATCATGTCCCAACCCCTGATCTCATTGTATGTGTGAGGCATGCGTATTATTTGGTGAAATATGATAGTTTGGTTTAGAACTATAAAACAATTCAATACATCCATGAATCTAATAACAACAAATTAAAAAAAAATTTAACTATAAATGGTGTTCTAAAGTCGAATCATATCTCAGGCTATCATCACATTGCACGCATGTTTTTTGTGAAATATCCCAATTTTGTTCAAAGATATTAAAAAGAAATTTCATTTATGCTAATTTTTTCATTGAAATAAAAATAATTCACAGATGATATTAAAAAGTTTATTTTAGCCTAAAATAAACATTGGTCTATCTTTTTCAGTAATTTCTAAATTAACATATTTAAATATATTTATTTTTAGTCTCTCATATTTTCACTACTAAATTAAATTTAAAAAACATCATGTTAAAATATCTGGAATCAAAAAAATATATTCCTAATCTTGAATTATAACTAATTAAAAAAAGTTTTTATTTCATTTGGTGTGCATGTATATATATTATTTTTTATTTTAAATCTCTCATATTTTAATTGAATTACAATTTCAAAATTATGATAAAATATCAAGAAAAACTCCAAACTAAATATGAGTTAATTAGGGCCCAAATAGCAAAACAGTTAATTGATCTTGAATTATATCAAATTTAATTTTGTGAATTATTTTAAAAATATTAATTTTAATCCTCACATATCTTAACAAAATTAAATTTTGAAAAATCATGATAAAATACTACAATAAGCAATTAAAATAATATTAAAGCCTAAGTGGTGCTTTTCCTTAGTCCCAAATCAAAATTTTCAAATCTAACCTAGTACAAAATTAAGTGGTATTAATAATAATTTATAAAAAAAATATAAAATATAAAATGATAAAGTATGAAAAAAATATAATTATATAAATTTTTTTAAATTTAATATTGCAATTCGTGATACCTTCCCATAAAACTATAAATAAATAATTTATATTTATAAAAGAAGTATCTCAACATTGCTTGTAAATTGAGATTACTTTATTAAAAAATTCAATTTATAATAAATTATTTTATTTAAAAATTATTTTTATAATATATGTTACCAATAAAGATTTATAATAGATCTTCTTATAAATAAATGACTTGGATTTATCTATATGATATAGTGGATGACAATGAATGGCTCAGATTAATCAAGAAAAAAAAATTTTAACCCTAAATCTATAAAGGCATTCTCTTTCCAAACCCTAAATCAACCACCTTCTTCCACTTTCAAACCCTAAATCGGCCGCCGCCACCGCCACCGCCTCTTTCTCCTTCCAAACTCTAAACCTAAAATCAAGCACCCACGACCTTCATCATCCCCCTGCAACCGCGACCAATGAATCAGGCCACCCGGCCCACCCGCGACCTTCATCATCCCCCGCAGCTGCGACCTACATCATCAATCAATCAAGCCACCTGCAGTCGCCTCCTTCCAAACCTCAACGTGACCTCCATCACCAATCAAGCCACCCGCAGGCACCTCCTTCCTCGGCTTTTTCAACTAAGGAGATGGCGATGAAGAGTTGAAGACAGTACGAGCCGTATCCGACCCATGTCAAGAGTTCTCCATTTCATTGAATTAGGTTTTACCGTGTCAAAGGATATCCGACACCGTATCCGGCAGTGTCAACGACGTATCCGTGTCTGACGCCGGCACGACACCGGTACGCCGGGGAAAATGGCGTGTCCGTGCATAAATGTAGAATATCAAAAAGGCATCACTTCTTAACTTTAGGTATTCATTTAGGTGGTGTTTGGTTAAATGTAATTATAAATGTACTGGATTTTTAATTACAATGTAGCTGAAAATACCTGGATTTTAAAATTCAGTGAAATCAAATCTAGTGTTTGGTTAGATATATTTGAAAATACTATATTATAATATTTAATATTATTTTAATAATTTTAACTGCATATTAATTACTTTAACTATTAAATTTAAATTTATTATAAATTTGTTAAAATTTTATTATATTTTAAAATTTTGAACTTAATTATTAGCCCCACAAAAATTGCATTTCTAAGATTTTCATCTAATTTTAACAAGTTATTTAATATTTTTAATTATTAAATAAATTATTAAAGTTATTATTAAAATTTATAAGTTTTTTACTATTCATAAATGTTTAATAATATTTGTTTTTCCTTAGTTGGTCATATATAGGTCACATGTAAGGCAGCAAAAATATAGGGGATTTCGTTTTACGGCTAATTTGGATGAAAAACCAAATCCCTTATTGAATGTAATTCGAGTTAAATGAGTTTTTAAAATCCTGTGAAACAAACAAATACTGGATTTTCAAAAACCCGGTAACTCAAGTTAAATATAATTCCAAATCCCTCCATACAAGCACTAAAACTAAAAATGGGAGTATGTGGATGTTGGACTGCTAGCAATTTGTTTAAGGGAAACTTAATAAAGTTGGAAGATGTGTATATGGTTTTAATTTTTGATGTAGGAAATAAAATTATTTTTAAATTATTGTAAAATACTTAATAACAACTTGTTAATGATAGTCAATGGGCATATTCAAACTGATTAAGAAATTTTTTTTTTTTTTTTTGAAAAGATGATTTAGAAATAATAACTTATTTGTTGAACTATAACAACAAAATTAACAAATAAAATTGCAACAATAAACAAGTTGAGACCAATGTCATTATCAACTAGAAACATGATATTTCCAACATTAACAACAAATAATTTTAGAACATAATTAAAAAGACGTCTGTGGCAAATGTAAAAACAAGGTGAAGCAAAAACTAAAGAAGGTTGCATAATTACTCTAACTGAAAGCTAGTAAAGGTAGATAAACTAGCACTTTCTAGTGCAACCATGGTGATCAAGTGGCACATCTTTTCTGCTCTCCACCAGGTGATAATCTAACCAGCCTATTTTTATTACATATCCAATGCGGTAATAAAAAATCCATTGTCAATGTTCTTATTTTTCTTAAGGTCTTGATACTCTGTAATGAGGTCCCGTTGAGTGCACTCTGAAATTCTAAATATTGTGCTTAATAAAGTGTAACCTAATATAACTTAAAATCTCTGATAGCCATCAACATGCTGTTAATTATTTTCATGATGTCACTGTCAACCAAATCTACATCGATGCTTGAGGCTCGTGCAATCCCTGCATGGTGTAACCGGACATTGAATGTTATTGTTGTTATTGGGAACTATTCTCTAGAAGAGCATTATCGATTCCTTGAGTTTCTGAGTTAGGAGTACCTATTTTTTCTTTGACATTATGGGTTTCAAAACAATGCTAAATAGTTCTTGCAAAAGAACTAGTTGTCTGATCATTGTGTGACAGTGTTAGTTTCTTTTATAAACCCTTATAGGTTTAGGATATGCAAGTAAATGAAATAAGTAGAAAATATTTTTGTTTGTAAAAATTAAAATGTATTAATTATAACTGCATAATTAAAAAAGTATTTTACCTCCATATAAGTGTGGGATGTTTCATCTTCATGCACTAAAATCTTTAGTTCTTAATTCCAACCAGCGTCATTAAGCTTCATTAATTTCTTGATCTCAAGATAGTGCCACAAGGTGCAAGTGAGATTATTAACTTTTCAAAATAAACTTTGGTGTTATGATCTATATAAATGTCTGTAAACTTTAAACTAGATTTTGCAATATATGCAAGGTAAGGAATCAGTAAATTATCCATTTTTTTAGTGCACCTAAATTAAGATGGGAATTCCCTTCTACATTGTGACAGTGGAGGTAATTTTAAAAGCTGACCCTGTGATATTGTTCCCTTCATATTCCATTGTTTAGTAGGCAACAATTTTTATTAAATAAACAAGGATGCATGAAAACAGTAAAACATGCCAATAAAAGCATGACAGTTAAAAACAATGTCGTACACAAAATACATACTAGATCATATTTAGTCAAACCAGTACTGTGTACATGACGAAAGTCTTCGCGTACACTGAGGTAAGGTGCTATTATAAATTTATTGAGTGTTCGCTTGCATGCATCGAATCTACATATACATGGGTGCCCACTTGTCATGCTAATGCAAGCCCACCCAACGGTGAAGTCCTATGTTAAGAAGCCAATAGATAACTGTAAGGGTTGATGACAATAACTATAGTAAACTTTCATAATCTGTAGTGAGGACAATACAATGCACTTCTATGAGATGTCTATATCTTTTAATTTTAGGGACAAATCTAAAATTGTGCTAATGAATATCATTGTTGGATTACATCTTATGCCCTGCGAATGCATCAAACTGTTTGGCCATGAGATTAATTTAACCATCTATTTGAAATAATTAGCATTGACTTGCCTTTTTTTTTTTTTTTTTTTTTTTTTTTTAGTAAGCATTTATATCAAAAGGGTTGGCTTAGGAGACGTTGTCAAGTTGAAAGTATTTTTTTTTTTTTGAAAAAATCATGTGTTTTTCGGATAGTTATTTTATTTTTAAATCTTGTATTATAATTAACATTTTAATTTTGATTACTAATATATTGTATGGAATCATTAATACATTGAAAAAGTTATTCCATAATGTAAATAAATTTCTTTTAGGAAAATAACATAAAATTAATTAACATGTTAAACCTAATTATAAATTTGAATAGACAAAACAAAAATGAATATGTTTTATTTCTATATGATTATAAATTTATTTGTAACACAAAGTCAATACATAAAAATAAAAAATAAAAACTCCGACATTAGATAACCTCTAGCACTTAACATGGTGCTTTAAAAAAATTAAGTTGTTATGCCTAAACCCAACAAAGAAAATTGGAGGAGATAACTTTGCCCTGTCAGGATGTGTGAGTGGAACTCCACTTTCAGGTTAACAAAACAACAAAAACCATTGAAATCACATTTTTAGAATTTTCATTTTTACTATTCAAACAAAGAAAAAAAAAGTGAATCAAAATATAACACCTCCCACGGAACTAAACACGCGTAATTGTCACATCCAAATAAAGCGTCTATTTCCACTATTCATCGGACACAAAGTACTAAAATTCTTTGATTAAAGAGATTTCAATACTAGCTTCTCTCATAACCAGGCTAGTATTAGAAAGCATAGAAATGATATTTTCTAACTATTTTAGATGATCAGGGCACCATTCACAGTGATATTCAAAATATTGGAACTGTTTTTACTTATTATTATTCCAAGTTGTGTACTTCTTCAGATAATCTATCAATTCATGGTGTTATCTAAAGACTGCCTAATGACTTCCCTATCATGATTGATAAGATTGGAATTGTCAACCTTGTTCCAGCTACCGAGACAAAAGTTATATATTCAACGATTAAAACTAAATTTAACTGCAAATTTACACTATTGTAAAACAAAATATCTTCACAAAAGTTATACATAAAAATACATGTCTATATATATATATATATATATATAGGGGTGGTAACGGGGGAGCAGGGACGGGGAGTGGTCTCCCCGTCTCCGTCCCTGCCAAAGTCGGGGACTGGGAATCCCCGTCCCCGTCCCCGTCCCCACGGGGATCCATCCCCCGTGGGGATCCCCATATACCTATAAATTTTAATTGTTTTTAAAAAAATTTAATACTAATACATACTAACACACATGAAAAAATATAAAAATAATTCAAAATAAATGTCAACAAACCAACATATAATAATTTACAAAAATAAAATATTCAAAATATTCATCAGTATAGGCTATAGAGCAAAAGATGAAATTTAGAATTTATACAAGTACAATACTACAATCTAATACAAATAAGATACTCCAAATGTTGAATATAAAGCCTCATTGTCCTAGGATTATATGCCACGTGCATGCGGTCCGGAGAGCTTCCATACGGACATTTATATTATATATATATATAAAGTTTAAATAAAATGGAAAAAAAACCTGGGCGGGGATAGCAATCCCCCCCCGGGCCCAGTTTACTAAACGGGGACGGATTGGCCCCCGTCCCCGTCCCCGTGGGGGGAGGAATCGGGGAATCCCCGTCCCTGTCGGGTCCGGTCCCCGCGGGGCTCGGGGATTCCCCGCCCCGTTACCACCCCTATATATGTAATATAAAATACTATAAGCACAGTTACAATTGCTACAGGACCACAAATAAAAACAAATAAAAAAAGTCCTATTGTAACCAGGCTTAACTTTGATTGGCTCTATACTCGCACAGGAGATCTAGTAGGGTTCTAGTCCTACAACTGTGGCATATTTTAGTTGGTTGATAGTGGTTACTTATTTGGAGATAAACATAGCAAAAAATCATCTTAGTCTTAACCAAGCCTGCAGCTAAGTTTGGGTCCGTCTATATATATATATATATATATATATATACTCAATAATACATTGCCAACCTTGGTGTTGGCCTCAAGGATTTTCCCGTGGTGACTCTAGTATTCCAGAACCAGTGGGAGTACCCACCTTCTCCCTTATTCAAGTTCTCTACGAATCTCCTAAATGAGTTTAAATCAATCAATCATCCACGCCACCTTTCTACAGGATAGATCATTGGGACCACCACTGCACTAGCTGAGTCTTAGTCCACCGCTATCATAAAAGTGGAATTTCGAGAATAGTCATAAGAAAATTTTACACAACGTAGAATTCTTTTTTGAAAATAAATTTTAACCAAAATCATAAATTAAACAATAATGATTTACATTTTACTGCAGAACCTTTCAAAGACCAAGCATACAAAACATCTTAAATCATTCACTTATATATGTACAACGACTGAAACGATATATAATCATCCAAGGGTGTATATATTTATACAAATATCATGAATTGTTCAATGACAAAATAGAGACATAAAACTTAGCTAAAATCAAATCTTAATAAGGCATTTTATTAAGCACATTACAAACTTTGATTCAAAATAATATAGGAGCATCCCTATTTGTTCATGGTAATGTAATAACTTGTGTAAGAGTAAGATATAATATTAAATATAATTTTATAAAATAATCTCACAACCATTTCAGAATATTCTTCCGTAAAATAACTTTCACTACCAACTCACCCTTCTTTTCTCAAGTTTCTAGTTAGATTGGATTTTTAATTAAAGCACTCTCCTATGCCTAGACTTCAACCTATAAAGAGAATAAGGTAACATAAATAAAACAACAACTAGTGATTGATTACTAAATTATACCTATAAAGAAAATACAAGAGAATAACTTACTCTTTAATTGGGCCCACTCACTCAAACAAGCTCAAAACTAACTTTGCATAATCAAACTGGTCCCCAAACTTGGCTTAACTTAGCTAAATCGGGCTGCGAATAATTTGAATTGGGCTTAAACCAACTCAAATTCGACTAAACCCACTTGAACCAAACTTAATTTCACTGAACCAAGTCCAATTGAACCCACTCAACTTGAACCAAGTCCAGTTCTTATATAAAAAATCTTGAACCGGATTGGTTCAACTGAACCAATTTTCATTGAACTGGTTCAATCCAAATTCTTTGGCCCAATTCCTGAACCCTGCGCAAATCAATCTTCAATTCATCTCGACTTAGCCAATTCAATTCGAGCCCAACCACAACTTCATCTTGATTTTATCAAATCCAAACCAAATCAACTCAATCATTACCACCAAACTCAATCCCAAATCCAAGTGATTGAACAAAACCAACTCAAATAAACAAGGTTACATCAACCACAAAACACACTCATCTCCTTCCATTCTTGGTAAACCTTCTTTGATCATCATCAGCATCATCATCATCGTCTACACTCTCATCACTCTCACCGTCAACTCCTTCATCCCCATTCTCATTTTCTCTCAATTTCAAACCATCACCATCAATATCGTGACCATGATCATCATCAACAGTTCTTCCTCTCTATCAAAGCAAGTGACATTATTATCTATACACATACAACCCAAGCATGAATAATTTGACATACCAAGAAAAAGAAACTCTCGCCTAGATGATGCTCCGGCAATCTCGTCCACTGATGAGTTCCAAGTCTCTTCATCTCCATCATTTATAATTTCTCTCTTTTTTTTCTTTTCTTCCTCTCTTCTTAAACAGTGTTTTTAATCTCCATTATTGAGTGAATGAAGCCCTATTTTTTCAGCTGAGCTGATTTTTCTTACTTTTTTTTCTTGCCAAAATTCTCTTTCAGTCCCTAATACGAAAATGTCTTGCAGAACGTTCCCTTCAAATTCACAAATGATTCCTGAAACATAAAATAGTCTTCCGAAAAGATCCCTCCTAACTACCTCTTGGCCCTTACAGTCGAGGTATCCTTCAAATTAAGTCCTCTTATTTACTTCAAGTCCAAAATCTTCCGTGAATCTCACCATTAAGTCCTTATGTTTTTCACTCTGCTTTTTAAAAAGAAGAGCTCATCGAAAAAATCCCGCTTAAATTATAACAATACCCTGAAATAAATTTTTGATAGATAGTAAGGAATTCGGGGAGTGACAAAATTATGCTTTCAAGACCTATGCCTTTACGTAGAGTTTTATCTTTCTTAAAGGGAGATAGTTCAAGATTCTTTTTTTAAAACTATAAACTATTTCTTTCAAACTACAATCTTCTAAATTCTTAGAGAAAAACTTTTATTGTTTGAATTTCTCTAGAAGATTTCGTAAACGAAGTCAATGACTTCTGTCTAATCTCCTTATATAATGTTTGTTAGAAAATTA
Organism: Dioscorea dumetorum; assembly: GCA_902712375.1. Taxonomy (NCBI): domain Eukaryota; kingdom Viridiplantae; phylum Streptophyta; class Magnoliopsida; order Dioscoreales; family Dioscoreaceae; genus Dioscorea; species Dioscorea dumetorum. The sequence continues at coordinate 726,764 of CACTHL010000605.1, forward strand.
TTTCCAAGATCTTAAGCAATAGTTGAAGGGAGCCGCAATGCATAGGCCTATTGGTCCTTAACAAAATAGTTTTTTTGGAGGTAGATATACTTTTGACAATATTATTGTTTCTTAGGAGATAGTGCATTCTTTAGAATATGATTCCCAGGTTTTACCTAAGGTGATAATCAAAATTGATACCGAGAAAGCATATGTTGCCTTGGAATGAGATGCCATCCTTGCTACTCTCCATATTATGAAGTTTTATGATGTTTAAATGTCTTGGATCAAGACTTGTATTACCTTTCCTAGTTTTTCTACACTTATCAATGGACAACCCACTAGCTAGTTTTTTAGCCATAGAGGACTTAGACAAGGCGACCCCGTCTCCTTTTTTCTCTTCCTCTTAGTCTACTAGTATCTCTTAGCCCTTTTTTAATCTTGGCATATTCCTAAATTTGACTCCTGGGTTTGACAAGGGACTCAACAACAATTATAATCACCTCACGTTTGCTGATAATCTAATTCTCATAACTAGAGGGTCTAAAGCTGTTGCTAAGAATTGAAAGCTTTGTTTAGACATTTACAACAAACTTATAAACTAAAAAGCCAATCTAGAAAAATCCAACATTCATCTCCACTGTTGGTACAATAGGAAAACTAGGATTGCCATTGAGAACATTTTCAATATGAAATTAGGACTTTCTTTTTCAAATACCTTGTGGTTCTGATCTCACCCAAAAGGCTCACAATTCACTAGTGTTAACATCTAGTAGAGAGAGCCAAGTGTAGTTTAAACACTTCGAATTATGCTTCCATTTCTTTAGCTAGTTGGGCTATGTGGGTCTATTTCCTATCTTGCTATCCAATTCTTAATAGAAGTTTAAACCTATATCCCAACTATCTAGACAAGTATTTTTGGGAAATGACAACACGAGAGGCAGTCTCTACGCCATGAATCAGAACAATGCTACACTTTCAAAGGATGAGAAAGGTTTGTAAATTAGAAATATAAGGAGTGCTAAAGTTTCTCACATGGTTAAAATGTGCTTGTTGTTAAATTGTGATAAACATGGAATTCAAATTCTTCATCTCAAATATGGTGGTCTTAGACCTTGTCTAGTCCCAACCTTGCTAAGATCTCTTGGTTTTATAAAATATTTTATAAAATTGCTCGTACCATCAAGTCCAACCTGTGGATTAATATTTGTAATTCTGATAATACAAGTTTTCTTGAGGACCCATGGATTTTTGACATTCCTGTCTCAACCTGTGGTGTTTCAGTTTTCTGTGCGTGTGTTATGGGTGTTTAATTTGCTTTAGATTTGTTGTGTCTTTAGTTTTGACTTGTTTTTGGTCATTTTGGATTGAAAACTTGTAAAAACATGGGTTTTGAGAAAGTACACGGCCATGTACTTGCTCGAGTAACTTCCAAATGCTTATTTTTCCCTCATCCTGGGAGATACACATCCAGGGTTTGATTTACACGGACGTGTAACTCCCCAATTGCATATTTCTCCCAGTCCTGGGAGATACACGGCCAGGGTTTGATTTACACGGCCGTGTAACTCCCTAAATGCATATTTTTTTCTCGTCCTGAAAGTTTCACGGCCAGGGCATGATTTACATGCCCGTGTAACTCCCCGAATGTGCATTTTCCCCTCATTCTCTGAGATATACGGCCAGGACGTGATTTACACGGCCGTGTACTTGGCCGTGTACCCCCACTGCTATATAAATCCTGAACTTAAGCCCTAATTCCTCCATTTTCTCTTCTCCTCCCTCTTCGGCCCTTGATTACCATTGCCCTAATTGAGAATAAAGAACCACTCCTAGACTATTTCCTCTTCCCTTGGTTGAAGATTATTGAAGGTGAGCTTCTTTTTTTCTACATATTCCTTTGTTTCATGTTGTTTTGAGGGAACATGTGGCCCTAGGTTTAGATTTTGAATTTTGCTCCATTTTTGTTGAAATTATTGTTTCATTTGCTTACCTTCCTCCATTCTATCTTGTTTATTGAGTTGAGTATAGAAATCAACAATGTTTTACTTTGGTGAGATTGTTCCCTAATCTTGAAATTTGGGTTACTGTAGCACTTAGGATTTCATGGTTAAACTTGGTATTCTTAATTGTTTGGGGAAGTTGATTCCCATAGAAACCCCTTGGAACCCATAGGGACAAGTTCAGGGCATGTTCAAGCCTAGCTAGGGCTTTAGGGTTTGTGGCATGAAGAGATTCATGCTTGACATGTCTTTGTATTTTTTCTTTTGTTTTGAGCCCTTGTGGCTGGTCTTGGTGTAGGTGGTGAGAGCTCGGCCAAAGGCAAGGAGCCGGTGGAGGAGTAGTGTCGTATAGGTTTCGACCTCCAAAGTTTGTGAGCGGGATTTTGATTTCACAATTCTTGTCAATTTTCTCTAAATATATATATAACTAGTTCTCATGAAAAGCTCAGAATTTATGAGAATTGAATTGATGATTTAGTTGTTTGACAAGTGTTCTTCATGATTTGTATTTTGAGAGTAAAACCTTATGTTATTTGAAGGAAATGATTTATATTATATTGTACATGCTGTTATGTTGGTTTAAACTGAAGAATTTCATACACGTGTTATACTTTTGATCCGGCGTATGCAAATATGAATATTGGTCCTGGACAAGGACCTTGTGGAATGATTTACTTGAATTACATTACTTTTACTTCCGATAATGTCTTGATAGTGATGGGGTTGTAACCTACCTGCTGCAGTAGGGGGTCCTCATGGTCCATCCTTTAGAGGTGGCGTGGTGGACCCGGCTGATTTGTCCATATCAGGTGGCGCGTAGAACCCTGACTAGATGAACATCGTATCTAGAGTCACCATACGGATTCGATGGGTCAACGTCAAGGACATGAGAGCCTTGACGGTTTTGAACTTAGCCGCGACCACGGCTAGAGTTTAGAGAGGTTTTTAGGCCAATGTTCGGTTGTTTGAAATGAAACAATTTCTATTTATTAAAGTATAATTTTTTTATGAAAAATCTAATCAATTTGTTAAAGAGTTTTGTGAATTATCGGCCCCGACATTTTCATAATTGTGTTTATATCTATATTGGGTGTTCAAACCCATATGTATTACTACATGTTTGGATTCGGTTTTCTCTTTATATTTATCCTTGTTATATGAAACGTTTGTACATATCACTCACTGAGTGACTCTAGTTACTCACCCTCTTCCTTTTTCCAGGCTCTACTCAGTAGTGGTGGTGCGGCTGACCAGAGTGCTGGGCGTATGTCGGCTAGTCATTTTTAAATTTTATTTCATATAGATTGTTTACTGAACCATATACATTGTGTAAGGACATGGATCCACTAGTGTGATCGTTCTTCTTAGAACTGGTTTGTATGTTCATTGACTCGTATTTCTATTTGAGACCTTTGTTGGATTTGTGGAATGTACGTCCTTTGAATTACGTACTCGGATTATTGCCCCTGCAGTTCATTCTAGGTGTTCCTGTATTTTATTCTGTAATTGTCCAAGATGTGGTAGCCTTGCGGCGACTCGAGTGTTGAGTGACGGGGGTGTCCCCCCTCGAGTGGTCGCAGCGGTTGTTGCGTGCCGGTCCTGTGGGAAAGGGTGTGACACAACCTGCCTACATCAACATGAATTTTCTATTAGAAATCTGAATGTCTTCGAGTTTTTAGCTAGAAATATCCTGAATTTTTCTTATCTTCTAAACTATTTCAGCCAGTTATTGATTGGACTAGATTGATCTAAATGGTCTTTTAGTATAACTGTATTAATCATTGGATTTGCTTGCCGACGGTGTCTTCTAGCGAAATTGTTAGTATTTTCTACAACCATCTCAATCACGACATAAATTCTACTTTTGCTAAGTAGATGGGTGGGCATAAATTATGGAGATTGCTAATAGCTTCAAGGGTTAAAACTTTCCTTTTGGAGACTATTTCATAGCAGAATTCCAACATTAAAATTCTTTATAACCTTAATATAGGGTCCCAAATGCTGTGCACTTTGTGGTCTTCATAGTGAGATCATAAAGCACATCATGAATGACAACAACCTATCTAGAAGATGCTGGAGACTAGTTTCAGATTACATTGGTATGGATTATGGTGCTCTTGGCAACTTGGTGGAGGGAAGCCGGTTTATTACCAGTGGAGTACTGGAAGAGCAAGGGACAATATCACGCCCCGATCCTACTTGAGCACGTGACAATCGCCGCGACAATTAGGGGAAGGTTACACACCACTCCACACCTGAGTTGCCGCAAGGCTTTACAAAATCTAATGAACATACCACAAATAATATATATATATATATATATATATATATATATATATATAACAACTCAAGGTAAGAAAATAAACTCCGTAATCCACACATATTCGTGATTCCAACCACCTAAACACAGGAATACAATTAACCCAGAATATAACTACAAACACAAGAGTGTAGTCTAGTGGATCCAATGGTCCTACATATGCCAAATGATACAGAATAGTGAAACACCAACATCTGAAACAAGTGGAAGACCAAGACTGGAGACTACCCAGCACAATCCACACCAGCATCACACCCTGAGAAGGAAACGAGAGGAAGAGTGGTGAGTAACATACATATATGTTACTCAGTGAGGAATAGCAACACGACCTCAATCCAAGTAATGTAACAAATATATGAATAAGCATAACACTTGAGGGAAAATACTCTAGATAACCAGATTTATCTTTAACAATATAATAATGAATCAAATACAATATTGTAAATCAACGAGTGCTTAAAGAATATTCATATAGATATTTAAATACGATTTCGTAAGGGAAAGGAAAATCCACATATATAAGCCTGAAATCATTGTTGACCTAGTCGTGGCCGTGACTAGGTGCAGAACCGCCAAGTAGTATTCAAAACCAAGAATAGAATCAAAACACAAACTTTCCTTGGCTTTGGCCACTGAGATCCCCGTGTGGTGATCCCGGATCTCTCAATATGAAAATAAGGACAATCTCCTCTAAACCCTGTCAATGGCTCCTTGAACCTCTCGACCAAAGTGAACACAGGGTTAACCACGCCACCTCTCACTAGGTTGGTCCGTGGAGACCCTACACTGCAGTGTCGGATTAAAGTCCGCAGTTACCATCAAAGCCAAATACCGAAATACACATATTAGGGTTTACCATGCCACCTCCCATCAGGTCGGACCGTGGGACCCCACACTGCAATATCGGACCAAAATCCGGGATCAAGCCGTGGCCCGTTGTCAACATCAAAATCAAAATCAAAATAATAAACATAAACGTTCTCGTTCTTTAATCCTCAATAAATCCAGCATACACGACAAATCTAACAGACAATTACCAATCCATATGCATTTAAAATGTAACACCGGGATAGGCAAACATACCTCATTCCATCCAAAACACATGAACATTTCAAATGATTGCTATATATAAACAACGTGCAAGTAGCCAAACACACACACACACACACACACACACACACATATATATATATATATGTATATATATATATATAGAGAGAGAGAGATGTTTCCAAGCTAGTCCTATAAAATTTAGTCTTGTTAGACAAGCTTGAAATATGATTTAGTGCTCGTAATTAGGCATAAAACATAACAAATAAATATTACGATACTGAAAATAAGGCCAATACCAGCCATAAGGGCTCAAACCAAAAGAAAACACAAAGAAAGAACAAGTGTCTCTTCATGCTACAAACCTTAAAACCCTAACTAGACTTGAATATGCCTGGAACTTGACCCTAAAGGTTTCAAGGAATTTCTATGGGGATCAACTCCCCCAAACAACTAAAAATACAAAGTTTAACCATGAAATCCTGAGTGCTACAGTAACCCGAATTTCAGATTATGAGACAAATTTCAACAAGAGAAAAGAATGGATCTTCACATTCAACTCATGAATACAATAAAGGGTGAAAGAAATTCAACAAATCACTCCAGAAATCAACCATATCAAGCAAAGATTCAACAATCTAAAATCTAGGGTTAGCATGCTCATCCAAAACAAAAAAAGAACAAGGAAAAAAAAGAAGGAGATGAGCTTACCTTCAAGGATTCTTCAATCCAAGATAAACGAATGGTCTAGGTATAGCTCATTCTTCTCATCCAACACAATGGAGACCAAGGAAAGAAGAGGAATCGGGAGAATTAGGGCTCGGTTTTCAGGATTTATATACTCGCGGAGGTACACGGCCAAGTACACGGCCGTGTAAATCTCATGCGGCCGTGTAACTCGCTGGATGGAGTAAAAATCATGCATTCGGGGAGTTACACGGGCGTGTATTTCAAGCCCGGCCCGTGTAATCACTCGGGGAGTTACACGGGCAAGTACACGGGCATGTAAAACACTCATGCACACAACCCGAAAGATACACGGGCAAGTACACGAGGCATGTACTTTCGGTTTGGCCCGTGTACTTCTTATGAACATGTCCGAGAGAACTATACGAGGCATGTACACGGGAATATACTTCAACCTCACGTGTGTACTAGTCAAAACCCATGTTTTGACTAGTTTCGATCCAAAATGACCAAAACCGAGTCAAAACTTAAAACACAACTAAAATAGGGCAACGTAAAAAACCACAATAAAAGCACGGAAAAACCAAAACTCGTAGACAATATGTCAAAGCTCTTGTGGTCATTATGCTTGGAGCATTTGGAAGGCTAGGTGTGGTTTATTTCAACAAGGAATTGCAAGCACACCAAATTTTCTAACAGGCCTGCAAAGCCACTCAGGAATATTTATAGACAATCAAATGACAAATCAAAGAGTTCTTTCAATAACTCTATTCAAATTATATGAGAACAAGGTACTGCGTGACGCATCTTGGCATGCCGATTACCCCTTATGTGGTGTAGGTTTTTCCGCTCTTCTTTGGTTTGAGCACAAACCTTCTTGCTGGCACATCACCAATGAATGTGGAATCCAACGTCCAAAGCAAAATCTTACTAGTTGGTATCGAGATTGAATAATGCATAATGAAGAATTTAGAATCTAACAAAATCTACACTAATTGTCCAACAGATCTTGATTTCCTTCGTGACAATAACCTTCAAAGCAATTGGCACTTTCGATCTCATCAATCACAATCCTAAAATGGAATAGTTTACTACCCTTGGAAACTCAATAATTTAGTAGATGCTTTGGCAAACTATGGGAGAATGGTTCGTCTCTGTTTGAGGGGAGCTGATAGTCTGAGATAGATTGAAGATGTCATTTCTGCAACTGGATTGCACTTTTGATATTGTTTAGTTTTTGCTTTTTTGTTTCTAGCTGATTCAGCTTATCTTGTAAAAAAAAAGGAAGAGTGAGATATTGAAAAATCAACCCCTTTTACCACAATAGTTTAAATGAAATGAGAAAAGAAATCACTTTCCTTTTACAACAACAACGGTTAAGATGAGTGGCTTCTACATCTTACTTTTTTAAAGAAATACTTTAAACATAAGTAAAACAAAAATGTTTTCCTTAATATTTTACCATAATGTTTAAAAAATTTGTTCTTTCAAAAATAGCATTTGGGTTAATGATATTCTTTTAAAATTATTTTCCTTTTTTTTAAATACAGATATTTTACGTTATCTCTTAAAAATAAATAAAATGATTATTTTATTTTAACAATAATGGATAAGCGGTGTTAACCCATATTACCACCAAACAATGAACGATCTGTAGAACTCATGAAAGATGTGTACATTCTTAATTATAAAATACGCCCTCGTCCATAAAAAAAGCTTGGATACCAATAAAATAAAAAGTAGTTGGTGAAATGATAACACTATGCCAATCACCTATAATAACAAATAAAAAAACAAAAGAAAACACACGCACAAACTTTACAATGTCATGACGATAAGTATTTGGGGACATCAAAATTCAATTAAAAATTTACCGACTGCACCGTTAGGAACAATACGCTGGCCATCAACGACATTTTCCTCATTTATAAAGGGGGCAAAACTTGGCTCATCATCAACCTTTTTATTTTTAAAAATACATACTGACCTGGCACATAATTGGTGACATGCAAATAACTAAAAAAATGTTAAATTTTCAGAAATAAAAATAATACATTGCGAGGTAACACATCAACCGCAACAATATAGCTTATTCAAATCAATTACCTCAGCAACAAGTATGGTTGGACAGAAAAAAACAGACCATTTTTTCTGATAAAATTCCAGGGTCAAACAATTATTTATGAATCTAAAGAGGCAAACATTGACCCAAAATTTACAGGAGCATAATCCAACAACTTAACGATTTTCAGGTATGAAAAATGCAGCATCCGCAGACAAACCACACATTATGGACGCAAATTAACACCAATGATATGAACCAATAAATTCAATACATTGAATAGGAACCCCCAAAGACAATGCCAATCATGTCTATCTGTGTTAACCAAATATCAAATTTCAATGATTCCCTGATGCCAATGTACAAATGATTTTCAGATACAACATTGTATCCAGATAGTCAACGGCTTTTGGGTCAATTGGCATTTGGGTCCCCCGTGAGGACGCTTCACAAGTGGCGAGAGTTCGAATCCTCGGGGTGAGGGTGTATGTCTGAGAATTGTGAGCACGAACTGTGGGTGGTACCAGCGCCCATGTGTGCGCGGCCCCACAGGCCGCAGTTGAGGCATGTGCACGCCCCTGTCTTAGTTTAGCGGATCCATTAGGGGTTTCGTTCTTCTTGACAAAAAAAAAAAAACATTGTATCCAGATAACAACTCCACACACACCAACAAAACTTATTCTTAAAACTTAAATAAAAATAATAAGAAAAAAAATCTGAAAACTTATTACTGCTAAATAATCGCAACATGTCTAAACATTATATTGAGATCAAAAATATCAAATCAAGTATTCTAAATGCTCAATCAATTCACAATTTAACACATTGCTACAAAGAGTAAGCCTATAATAGATATCTGAGTTATGCAATGTATTAATGTTTCCCTCCCTTGCATTACTGATATTTAATTTCTGAAAGACATCCTCCTATTCATAAAAGTAATTTGTATCTAATCGTAAAAACAAACTAAAGCTGCTAAAGAATATGAATAAGGGCATTCATTCCCAAGTTACTATACAAGCACCAAAGGCACTTCTGAGTTACAAAACTTCTTTCATACTTTGTTAGCTTTTATTTAGTAGCCATACATAAGCCTTTGTACCATAATTCCAAATTGCAGTTTGTCAAGAAACAAAATGCCCTTTTGACTCTTCCGAAGTTACATGAAGGGTCATTCCCTCACAATTATGTGGCCATTACTGCCATTCCATCAAATTCTAACAGATAACACTGGACAAAATTCATGTAAATAAAATAAATATTGACAACCCCACACATGCCATAAAAGCTAGCCTACAACAAAAGGATAATCATAATTGCTCTACAATAGCTTTCATAACCGAATAAAAAAAATTAGAAAGCCATAAATATACATTCGACCAAAATGCATGCATTTGTTTTTATTTAAAACTAACAGAAATGGCATGCTGCTTTCCACAGGCATTATCATAATTTTATTCAAAAAGTTCAACACACTGACAAATTTGGACAGCATAACAAATGAAAAAGAACTTGAATAAAATCACAGCGAGCAAGCTTTCATCAAAAAGAATGTTTTATCAACACACACAACAGAGTTCAATTATAAAATAGTGCCAATTACATCGAAATGCCTCATAAATACAAACTTTTGCAACTAAATGTTCACCTGCAGTGGTGCTTCAGTATAATGACAGCCTCCTGGAAATTGATCAGTTAAGTAAAAGTAGCAAGTTCTTCTATCCTTGTGTTTCACAAGTATAATGAATGAAGCAACCCATAGATCAATCAAGTCAGAGATGTACCACAAGCATGCATATGATTGACATTTGGCCTATAGAACTGAAAAGTAAGAGTACTCTTCGAAGCAGCTAAACACTCCCTTTTGCTGACATAAGTTTACTAAATAACTTAGTGCCCTCTGATCCTTCTCTATATTATCATTAATGTCTGGCAGTTCACCTGTCGAACTGCTTATGAGGCATTATTCAGTACAATCAACAGTGAATAACTAGGAGAGGGAGGGAGCACAGTAGAGCATAATAGAGTACATGGGGAACAAACTTAAAATTCCCCATGCACTGGATACAGACGATAAATGAGAAAAACAAGAAGCAACTTGCAGATTAAAGTATGATCGACTCCAAAAGACAACACATATAATCTAGACTATCACTGGGGTAAGCACACAAGATTTTGATAATGCAGAATGACCTCGAAACATGCCCTATTTAAAAGTGGCAGCAGAACCTATGAGCAGCATAGACATTTCTTTTTTATTTCCCTCTAAGAATAAAAATGCATGCAGATTTACAAGATGAAGCATTTCAAATTCCGGAAGTCTTGATATTCTTATCATGCAAATGCTTCATCGGATGTCATCAAAGACTATACACCGCCAGCAGCAGGAACTCTATTTACAGATAAGTTATTTCCCCGGTAAATTTAAGAAAAAGATGACACCTGGCCGGCTGTATGGGAGCCCTCAGCCTCAGAATTCTCTTCACCAGAAGTCATTTGTCTAGATTCAGATAAAGAAAGCTCTGGTGTTAGTGTCAATCCAGGTGATCCTGTGAAAGATCCCAATAAACGAGGAACAGCTGAGATGTCAGCTGTTGGTGACGCTGAAAGATTATATGAGAAGGTTCCCATAGGATGATCAAATTTGCAATTTGGACCAAATTTACATATTCCATACCGAGAATAAAATATGCATAATGGTTCTCCCTGCAATAAAATAGAAAAATGACAAGGCAATGTCATTTACAGAAAATAAATAAATCTTTGAAAAGGAAATAAACATCAAACATTTCTCATAGATTCATCATTTCTCAATAGCCTTCAAAAGTAACACATTACATGATAGAACATTACAACTCAGAGTTATCTGCTACATCAAACGAAAATAGTCAGTGCTATATTTGCCAAAGCTGCACTTCTACCATTGGGAGTTTTTACCATTGTTGATCAATAACTAAAACAAGCATCAATGAAACGAAAAACGGAAATCAATTACAATGAAAATGCAGCTAAAATATAGCAATAGATATCCCCTCAGGATTTGCTGGAAATAATTTAATAAATTAAGGTGGAAGATCCTAAGATCCTTAGAAAAACATCCTAATAGATTATTTCCAGAACTACATTTCATAATCAAAACCCATGAAAATCTGCTATATGCAGTTCATAAATTGATGCACTCTGCTAATTCCTTTAACAGAAACCAGATAATTAATTCTCTAGTCATAAGAAAGAATATTAAGTGACAAATAGCACAATAAGTACCAGAATGCAAAAAGCAAAATACTAACACCAAAACCAAAAGAATTGTGTGTGAAACGTACAAATGACAGCACCACACCCACAAAAACATCAAGGCCATAACTACATATAAACAGATCAAGTATTGATAGGTACAGCACTCCATGAATTAGAGCTAAAATTCATACCACCTTACTTTATCCCCTAATGCAAGGCATATTACACGATGTAAGAATATTAAACTCTAGAAAGTATTCTATTGTACGGTGCAAGGCACCTAAACAACCTTGTAATAGACATCAATCAATAACCAGAAATGGTTCACTTACTGAGGCAGGCAGTTCCGCAACTCTTTGCAAGAAGAATATTATTGAGTTGAAAACTAACATAATTGCCTTAAAAAAATGTAGGTAGGAATGATCAGTCAATAACTCAGTTGCTCATTTAGTCAGTTCCTGAACATAGCCGTATACTCACAAAAACTTGTCACCCCAAGAATGACTAATTATTCCCAATATATATCTTATACTTCCGTTCAGGAGTGAAGCTCCATAGGTCCAGAATTACCAACCTACCCTGCAAATCTATCTCCAAAATTCTACTGGTGGAGTTCCATCGTAAGTTAAATTGGCTGCCAAATTATTAACAGGTTGGACAACGCAGTTCATCATCAAGATAGTCTTGGTCCATGACAATACAGATTAGAAACCTGATAGCTGCTGATTGTATAATAAAGTTTATATTACTTGAAGACTATTACGTTTAGTCTATGTAATTAGCATGTCATAGAAGACAAATCTTATCATAGATCTAGATTCTATTAACATCATCTGATTTAGGAACAAAGCCTAGAGTTGTCAGAAGGAAAGTTATTTAAAAAGATGATACAGCAAGTAAAATCACCATGGCTTCGTATTGTCATAAATATTAAGGCTTAAAGCATAACTTACAGGGCGCAATGGAAGGCCAATTGGGCTCAACAAGCAGTCAGGAGGAGGAATTAATCTTTCCTTTGGATGATGAAATCTACAGACAGCACCAAACTTGCAATCCCCAGTCTTCATGTAGAACTGGCACTCAGGTTGGTCAGGTCTTTCAGGAAATACATTATCCCTCTGCAATGCATACAGACCCATAGGGCCTGATCCAGATCGATAAGGGTATGCCCCTTGAGATCCAGCACCTGTTTCACTCTGCCGTGAAGTTCCATAATATTGAGCCGTTCCCGGTGATTGCTGCTGGCTCTCTGGGGATGAAACAGACCCCAATTGTCCCTGCTGTAAAAAACACAGTGAGTCACAATCACCCATATGGCATGGATCAGAATATTACAGTTCTTCATCTCAGGTCATAACAAGCATGGTTATCACTGGTAAACTCAATAATTAGCTCCAGATTATGATCAAAGACAACCATAAACTGATCTAAATAGACCTATCAAAATGATATGCTATTATATTTGATCATAAACAAATAATCCATCGTTACAAAAACCAATAACTTCGCTCATTTAAGTCATGAGAACACACGATGTCAGCCATTGGTCTAAAGACGAGCCATGTTAGAAGTGGTGCAACACTTACAGTATATGCATTCCATCCGGGAACTTGAACCAGCCCCTGAGGTAGAATCAATTGAGGATAGCTTGAAGGGCTTTGCCATCGAGGGTTAGCAATAAAAGAAGCTCTTGACAAGGGCCAGTTTGCAATTGTTCCATGGTAGGATTGTTGACCAGGAATTGTTGGAGAATGCACCGAAGTATAAACAGGAGAACCACGTAACGAAACCATGGCATTAGATGGCTGAGGATGGTGAAATTTACAGGTGTTCCCAAACTTACATTGCCCAGTTCTCAAATAATATGCGCACTCCTTCTCATTCTACAATTTAGGAAAGGTGAAATATTTTGAGATGAGAAAAAACAAAAGAAATTGGAAATAGCATATTTAGAAAGTTGAAGAAAAGGATGGTATAAAAATGAGATCCCATAGAATAGAAGAACAAGTTGTACTACATAAGAAATGACAAGTACAAACCAGACGTAGTGGATAGCCTAATATGTTTAATTGACTTTTTCCAGCAATTCCAGCCTTATCTTTCGGGTGATGAAATTTGCATGTGGCACCAAATTTGCATGTCCCTGTCTTTATATAATACTACAAGGAGAAACAAAAGCTGATTTTGAGTCTGATGCAGAAAAAGGCCTTTATTACTTATTATGGTTGAATTAAAAGAAAAACATAGAGACTGAGAGAGATGCTAATAAAAGAAAAATAACTGCATGCAGAGAAGGAAAAAAAAAAAACTTCCAGCAAGATATAACTGAATTCAGATGTAATCACATATGGTAGATCAAATATGATGAAGTGCATAAATATATTAGTCCATCAGTTTACAATGATCAGGTGCAAACTCGGGTTCTTTGATGCATAAGTGATTGCATTCTCTTATGGTTAGCTCTCCTTTCATGTTATATCTTAAAGGCTTAAGCTCTACAGTTTAAGAAATTTCTGTTAAACATTGTCTCAAGCAGTTATTGCCCGCAGTCAGGAGTTCAAGGAAATGTTCTCAAATCACATTTCTAAACCCTTATTTATCATATTTACTCTCCTTCTTCCTTAGATATATTCCTCCCAACAAAACCAAGTAATTTGGTATCGTCAACATAAGGAACCAAACATCAAACTTTTGCTCCAAAACCTCAAAGTTGCAGGTGGAGAAAAACTAAGCATATCAGCTAACCAGTATCCAGAAAATAAATCATACATGAGCAGCCTAGAAATAAATGGTTGTAGGTAAATCATTAGTCAGACTTTTAAAAGATGTCAACATGATGTAATGCAAAGCATAATCATGCTGCTAATGCTTCCACTGAGAGAAGTGTTTACAACAACCATTCAAGAGCAAAAGATTTGGGATCTCAAATAAGAATTGTAAAAAAACGCAAAATATTATCTAACATTGAATAGAAAAAAAAAGAAGTAATACACACCTGGCATTCAGGTTGCCCTAATCTTTCAGGATAACCTCCCTTAAGCCTTGCAGCAGCAAGAGCCTGCGATTTGAAAGGGCTAAATCAATTATTGCCAAATCAGATGAATCCTCTTTTTCTTAAAGGCTTGTGGGGAGAAAAAGTGACCAAGATGGATCAATGTTATAGTTAAAAAAAGGAAAGAAGAAGAAAAATAGAGACAATAAAAAAGGTATGAAGGGTTGTCAATGATGTATTCAATACATGTTGTTAGGCAAAGACTGCTAAAGTTTTGATATAGTTCAAATAGTAAGCAGTTTCAAATAATTCCAATATATTTCCACATCAATATATTGACAGTTGACAAAGTAGAATAATAGAAATTGTAAATAGGTCAAAAGATACTACAAATATATAAAAAATGATTTAGTTATGGTATTAAAAAAGAAATCTTCATAACACCGTTTTTGTCAATTCCAAGTCTCAGACTCCTAAGTATCATCATTTTCATGACACATTTAGCTCGTCGGGAGTACTCAAAACTTTAACAATGAAACTTTAGAATTCTTCTAAATGTAAAAGGAAGGCTCGAAAAAGGCTTCAATTATCAATGAATCAATTGGACCCATCACCAAGGACAGCTCAGATCAAGGAAACAAATTATATGCTCGAAGATGGAATATTGGATAAAGGCAATTGACTAGCCACTTTTCATCATAATCAATAGACTAACTTGCTGAAAAGTATGACATGACCGAAGTGACACAAAACCAGCCAACTTTTTGCACAATTTAGAAACTAAGCAGGTAGAATGCTTCACCAAAATAAAGAAAACCATATTTATGCAGTTAAACGAGTAGCTTTCTAGTTATCAACATCAACAAGTAACACCAACACTCAATCTATAATTAATTACCACTCACCAAGTACCAAAAAGGTAATAAAATTGAAGCCCAAGAAGAATAGGGCATATAAACAAGGAGAGGCCTGTAGAGCGCTATATTTATGTGAATATGGAAATTGCACTCATCTCAAACTCTGGCGCACAATTCTCGTATTGCCCTTGAAAGAAAAAATCAATTTTCTACCAGGAAGATATAATAATTTACCAGCTGCCTATTGGGAGGGTGGTTGAATCTGCAAGTCATCCCAAATCTACAAAGGCCAGTCCTGATGTAATAAGCACAGTCTGGCTCACCGGGACGCTCAGGGTATGGTCCGGACTCCATGGAATCACTTTGCCTCAAATTCATTTGCCACATTGTCTCTACAGCAACAACAAATAAATAAATTCCCAGCCGGGATTCACAACATAAAAAATCAAAAAGATATCCAAAAGAATAACACGAAACAAAAGGACAGATGATCAATCGGCTTCAAAATCTTTTTAGAAAAACAATGGTAAGAGATCAAAATCATGAGAAATGACAGAAAACAATCATAAAATAAAGCACAATTGATTCGAAATGCAAATTGCATCAAAGAATTAGAAAGGTCAAATTTCTTGATCAACGGGCATAAATTTCGGAAAAACAGAAGATCAATAGAAGGAACAGAAATCCCAAACGACACCCTAGTTCCAATCCAATTCCGTAAAAATTAAAGACCAGGACAAGAAATGCAAACACACACAAACCCTAAGGGCTCACCATCATCGATGTCGGTGGCAACAACTGACGATGACGCCTCAGTTGCCATCGTTACAGACGCGACGGCCCTTCCGATGCCGCCGCTGTGGATTTGGATTCTTCCGACGCCGCCCTCGTAGTCCATCCGGAGGGGACCGGCGTCACCGAGCCTCCGGCACTGCCGCCGACATTCTCACGCCCCGCTGGGCGATCGCAATAAAGGAGATGGGGACAAGAACAGGGAGAGAGAAGAGAAGGGAGAGATATTGCGAAGGGGAGGGGTCGCGCTCTCCACCCTACAAACCAATAGAGGAATAAGAACCAGCCATCCGCTCCGACAGCCAGTCGTTTCTTCTCTTTTTTCCACCCGCGCTACCCCAACTCCCCCACACCGGAATTATCCTCGTCCCGACACGTGTATGAAGCTCAACGCTTGTATTCATATCTCTCCTCACTGTATTCGCTCGTTTGGGTGTCTCCGATATCGCCACGTCTACCTCACTAAAATCATCCCAGGGACATGTACCGCTCCTTAACAAACCCTCTGATATCAAACTTTTAACCTCTGCTGTTATTACCACGAATCTCAACCTCCCTGCCTCCTTGTCCATTGCCACGTGTCCCATTAATCGCCGAAAGTAGATTTACGGCCCCTCACCGAGCACCCGCTGTATAAATCCCGTGGCACGAAACCCAAAAGCATGTACTTGGTGACTCTCGGCGTGCATTCGTTCCATCAAATTTCTAATTGTTGGCCACGGGTCCCATGTAGCTCGAATCTCAAAGCGTGTATTTCTTTTGAGGTTAGGGACTGACGATATGCCGCTTGTATCTTGTAGGTTATGCCTAGGGATGGCAAAGGGGCGGGGCCGGGGGTGGTCCTGGTTAACCCCCTTAATGGTTTATCCCGCGCCTTGTTCCGTCCAAATTTTTTTAACATTCTCAATATCAAAACTGCCCCGCGGTTTTTTTCACTCACTCCGTCCCGTTTTTACTAAAATTACTATAAAAGATAAAAAATTACATAATCCAACATTAATTGATAGATTTTTTTATTAAACCCCTTATAATATATACTATTTATTAGTAAGTTGAAATTAAAGTAAATGATATTTGTGAAGTACTATATTTTTTTAATTAAATCATTAATACATAAGCTTTAATCAAGATACATAATTATCATAATTAAGTGAATATAATCTTGTTTATCTTGATTTATAAATTGAAATAATTTAAAATCATATGTATATATATATATATATATATATATATATATATATATATATATATATATATATATTACATAGGGGTATATATGTAAATGTTTAACAGGGCAGGGCTAGACAAGGTAAAACCGAATCCACCCCTCCCCCATCACCAAAAATCCCCTGTCCCACCCCGCCCGGTTCTCCAATTTTGAAAAAAAAAAACCCGTCTCGTTTGGGGCAAATCGGGTCAAAAACCACGAGGCAGGTTGGGTTTTGCCATCCCTAGTTATGCCGTAGGGAAGAATACCGCATTAAATCTAAAGTGCCCCGAAATTGGAAACCGTTTCTCGAGACTGCCTCTTCGTGCGTTTTTCCAAGCCGTCATTCCAGAGTTCCGCTTAGGCGATTATCTAAAGAAATATGTTCTTGGAGTTAGATACCGTCGAGTGCACTTTACTAATCGTGAAATTTAAGGAGGTTTTTTGGGTTGTTAAGGTTAGTCTTCACTCTTTAGTCTATCGAAACACGGGTGAGCATGATTAAAATCAAGAATATTGTCGGCAACCAAAGGAGGGGTGAGAATGTGCCAAGTGGCGAAGACGGTGAAGAATAAAAGTGAGACATGAAGGAGGCTAAACGAGGGTTGGTTGGCATGTTGAGCCGGCCCTAAATAGACCACAAAGACATTACTAGAACCACGCATGTAGAGTGGCAAGGAGAAAGAACGGGTGATACTTTGCCACGTGTACAATGGATACATGGGAAATAGATCTATACGTGTTGTTTGAATTTTTTTTTCTTTTACTTTATTTGAAAGAAGCAAAAGTTGAGCCTCTGGAGTATGATTATATATAATGATTACAGTTAGGGGATGTTTGGTTCAGAAGTGGTTAGTTGAAGTGGTAGAATCCTGAAACTGTCACTTTCAGTGGAAGTGTATACTTCAGTTGAAAGTGTGCAGTTCTATGTGTTTGGTCGCAGAAAAAAATGTCAAATCAGTTAACACTTTCAGAGTTTGGTTGGTGGAAGTCATGAACTGGAACTTAGCACTTCAGCAGTTCAGGTGTTTGGTTAATGTGGAAGTGGGGGTATGGTTACCACTTCAAGAGAGAGGGTAAGATTACCCTTTCTATTGTAAAGTGGGTTTTTTATGATGTTTTAAGAATGAATTTTTTATAATACTTGCACATATGTGTATATGCATTTATACATAATTTATATTTGAAATAAGTTTTTGTTATATGGGGTCTTATTTATATCTCGACCCGATACTTGATTTTAGAGATATCGACGGGGTACAATCCATGGCCCAATCCGGAATTTCCACCCCCACCCCCTAACCCCCGCAGGGAACTCGAACACCACTAATTTCTTTCCATCTCCGTCCTTGCCGGATTTTTTTTAGTTCAGTCATTTCCTAGACCCGATTTGTTAAATTTTTAAACTAATCGACACTTAATTATTAATAGTTTGCTAAATAAATGAATAAATACATTTTCTTCTTTTATGACATAGTAAAAAAAACCCGTCGGGGCCGGGGTTCATTGACAATCACATTTGATCTAAACCTGTTGTCAGCTTATTTGTTAATCTTGCAGTCACAAAATAAATAAATTAACACATTACAATGCATACATTATTGCATTAATACACATACGCTATTATAGCCATCCATTGATATGTACACTCGTCAGGTTGCTCGCATGATTGTTACAATTATAAGTTTGAATTGATTTTTTTAAAAAAATTTTGCTTGTATTATTATCAAAACCTGAGTTGTAACTCTAAAAAAAAAAAAACAATGACTATATTATGGACAAAATTCTGAATTCAAAAACCTGAGTTTGGCAAGCTATATTATTATCATATTAATGAGGCAAACATAAGAAAAGTGTATTACACTTATGCCACAACTCAGTAAAGCTAAACAACAACAACTTCAAGTACACACTAGGTTTTAGGAGGTCATACCTGGCCTATCACACTTCAGTTGCAAAAACGTGACTATCCTTACGGTATATACTGGCATGGTTCAAGTCACAAGTATATTGTGAATGCACAATCATTGGCATTTGTTGGTCCTCTCTTTTCAAACAAAATCAGGCATGCCATACAAAGTGGGCTGCAATGGTGGCATAGTATGCCTCCTGATTGCCCCACCACACTAATACAACATTAGTCAAAAAGAAAACCCAACATTGAAACCCCAAGGAAACAGGTAGCGATAGTACACAGCAGAGAAATACTAACCAACAATAAATCGGAAGAACAAAACAAAAACATGCCACCTTTTGAATAAAAAACGGGATGATCACAACTAAAAAGACAAAAAAAAGTGATAAACATAGCTTGAAACATCTCACCGAAAAAATCAGAATATACGATTGAAATAAATAACCCAGCCTTGAGTAAAACGTTCAACTAGCTGCAAAGCAAGGGACCGTATCCCTTTCATTGCCTCGCTAGCCCATCCATTTTTGGGGACAATGCCTATATGTATTCCTCTCAAAAAAAATTTCTCATCATTGCCATTACACTAACGCCTACAACAACAAGAAAAACAAACACTTCCATTAAGACAGGAAGACAAATACGAAACCACAATAACGACGGAAAATATGTGTAAAACTGTAAAAGACTATACGCAACCCAAACCAAACACATGAAAATATTTAAACATAAAAATACTTAAACATTGATGCGTGACATGAAAATTAGTAAGCAGAAAGCAAATATTGTAATCCCCTACCAAAAATGACCAACGCAAACAGCAGAATAAAGGACATAACGATGCAATAAAGTAAAGCATAGACAGCAGCAATGCAGAAAACACAAACAGCAATAAAATAAACACTCCCCTACTTATGACACGTCCACAAGGCAGGAGCAGATTCATGGGATCAACTTCAGTCCATCCTAGAATGGAATATGCGGATCCACTCCTTTTTAAGCTCTAACTTCCTCACCATAAAACCTTTAGCTTCAACTTCGCACACTTGGAAATAATCCAATACCTTGACAAGCTCCCGCTCTTCAAACCCATCAACCTCCATAACCCGCTGATATAAAATATCAGTCCAATGATCCGGATTCTTAATCGCGTTCGCCTTTTCACTCACAACTGTTATTAGGTTTGACATCGCCAATGAGCCTCGAGTTCGCCGATTGGAACGATTGGATCGCGTAGTAGATGATAAACGTCTAAATATACGTATTTTATACGTACTTGTGTATATTTTCTGTTCTCTTTTTGTTAATTTGTTATCTATTTTCTTGTTTAAAGTTGCTTTACTTGTGTTACAGGCCCGGAATAAGCAAAATAAGCTCAAGAACGTATTTATGAAGAAATCGACACCAAATACGGCGTTTCTGGGCTTCATCACTGGTGCAGTACTGTAGCAGGATTACTGTAGCTAAATACTGTAGTATGTACTGTAGCAGGGTACTGTAGCACCACCGAGATAAAATTTCTGGGAAAGTTTCTGGGTGCCTTACGGGCAACCTTACGCCCGTAAGGACACACGAAATTTCTCTTTTTAAGGGGCATTAGGGCATCTTGAAAGGGGACTTTTGGCCACCATTCTCCACGATCTTCACCTAGGGTTTCAAGGCAAGTGGAGAAGGTAGATCGGAGGAGGAAATCAAGGGGAGAAGAGGTTGTGCTATCAAGGGGAAGATCTAGGAGCTTGCCGGCGCGGATCCGACAAGTTCTCATCACCACCTTCTAGTCTTCATCTTAGGGGAGTTTGCTTTGAGTTTTGTCTTGTATTAATTGTATTTCTTGCTTTCCCCTTTGTTGATGATGAACTAGACTCCCAAGGTCTCCGGGCATCCGGTGAACCTTGGGATGAACTTGCTTTGTATGGATGCTTTAGATTTACATTTATGGTATTTGGTGTGTTTTGTGGTTCATGCTTGGTGTACTTTGATGCATTGGTATGCATGAGAACTCTGTGTATCGATTTCTAGGTTATAGTAGGTTGCGTGACCATCGCCCTAGTTTTAGACTCCCAATCTTGGAAGGGATACATGTACAAATACACCGTGACCATCGGGTATTTTGTACCCCTCCGGTATTAGGGTTGTGCCTAGTTTGTGCTTCAACCCTAATTTGAGAATCTCGTGCCTTTAATGCAATCGTAGGAGGATTTGAGCGGAATGAATTCCGTATCAATACTCGTACTGGATTAGAGACCAACTGCCGTGACCATCGGGGTGGCCTACCTTAGGATTCTCCTGGCCAAGAACCACCAGTGCCTGTGTAATTCTAGCATCCTACTAGCTTTAGTAATTCCGAGGGGATCCTAGCTTGGGACCTCATACTTTCATTGCTAATTACCTCCTTGATATGCTTATTTGGTGTGCCTTAGTCCAACATGTTTATAGTTATCTTTGTTAGTTTTCTTTTCTTGTTTCAATTCTCTATCTTAGTTAGACTAGACAGTGCCGTCTAGGGGGAAGTAATAGCAGCTCTTGGGACCCCAGGGAATACGACCCTCTCACGCGTGCGTGAGAGGTATTACTTGACGACCCGTGCGCTTGCGGATAATCACCAGTAGACGATGTTGTTGGACTACTAGCAATAGGAGGTGTTGGCTTGTCATTACCTTCTTCATCGCTAATGTCTTGCACTGGGCCTGATTCAACATTGTGATTGTTGGAATCAATGTTTTCTGGGTATTGAAATCTGAAAACAAAGACGCAGCATACGACCTTGTTGCGTTGTCATCGCTATAGATCACCCTGAGACCTTCAAAGTTATCAATAGGCTTGTTAATAAAGGGCTTCGCACCGGGATGCACCTGTATTTGATTAATAAAAAATGTGAGGCCAAATCATTTTCAGAAAAGTCTGCAAAATTGGCAACCGTCACAAGGGTTGCAGCAAATTTTTGAATTTCACCTCAGTGTATATTACTGCTGTTACGGGGTCTAGGGTGACCATTTTCAGATCGTCATCCTAGCCGGCTCCACTCAAGTCGCTCGCCTTCTTGATGAGACAATATCATGCTTTCAAAGTCCTGCAATGGTTTTCAACATTTTCGGCAGTGAAATCTGTCCCGAAACTTGCATTAACAACGGACGAAGCATGGCTGAACACAGTCCGCTTGAAGGACTTGTAGCACTTAAGACCCCTCCTTGCTTGTTCCACCAAAGTTGGTATTAATAGATTTTCAAAATCTGACTTCCACCTTTTGTTTGGTGTTCCACGCTTGTTTGAAGTTATTTTCGACAAAGACCCATCACGCTCTGAATTTTCGCTGTCCATCGTCCTTCAAAAATATCAACCAAAGTGTGAAACAATAAAGCATGATTGGTAAATATGGGTACGGCATTATGAGATGGTGCTTGTATAGCAAGTTCTTTTAATTTTCATAATAAGCACAATACAATGTAACATGAAATAAAATGCGGCCAACGACCACACGTAGTCTACATTGGTTGTTTAAGTACACTTAAGATTGATTTATGTAACTATTCCACATCTCATTCACTATTTGATCCCGCAGTTGCACCCATTGTCTACTTTCTTAACGTTGTTCCCGTTGAGTCCGACTCTGTGAAGGCACAGGTAGCTCCTCATCCTGTGTGCTTCCGTTTTGTGAGATCGTGTCAATTGGGTCCACACTTGCTATGCAATTATGCAGAACACAATATGTGAGCACCAACTTAACTTGTGTCCTGAATAGGAAAACCGGATGCGAAGTAAGAATCTTAAAACGATTCTTAGGCTTTGTTTGGTTCAACCGGAGAGGGGAGAGGGGAGAGGGGAGAGGGGGGAGGGGGGAAGGGAGGGGGAGTGAGGAGGGTTTGAAAATATATTATATTTGGTTGAATGGAGAAGTGAGGAAGATTAATATATTTTTTTTGTTTGGTTGAGAGGAGGAGTGGGGAGGAGTGGAGAGGAGTATAATGTGTATTTGACCAATTTGCCCTTTTATATAAAAAATAACTTTTTTTACAATATTTTTGATTTTATATTATTATTAATAATAAACTAATAACTACATAACATATCTTTTACCTTTTTCATGTTTTTAATATTTTTTGCATAAATGTTTTTATTAATAATTTTAAATCAATATTAAAAAATTGAGAGTAAATGAAAATAATATATATGTGGGAATAAAAAACTTTCATATAAATCTTATACTCCTGTCCACACTAAAGTTTCATATTTTTTATTAATAATGTTAGGTTTTTTTAAAAGGATGATTATGTCTTTTTCAAATAAATAAAGGTTATAATAGACTTTTCACATTAGTTTTTTCTTATTAGAATTTATTTAATAATCCCACCCCTCCAAAAGACCCCGATTTGGAGGGGTGAGATATAATGGGTTTGGAGGGGTGCTCCACCCCTCCAAACCCCTCCCCATCCTCCTGACACGCCCATCCAAACAACTATAACCCTCTCTCACCCCTTGCTACCCCTCCAAAATCCTCCAACCAAACAAGGGGTTAAGGAAACCGAATGCTCGCTCTACCCATGATCGTAACATTGAATGACGGAGGTTGAATAATTCTTTGGGATTCGTCGCCAGTCTTCCGCTATGTTCTTTTAGACGGTATCTTACGCCTCGATATGGAGCTATAAAACCATTGTTGTATATCCGGTGTCGTCAATATAGTATTTTCCTATGAGAACCAACAACAATTAGGTCTGACTCTATGTTAACGTTGAAAAACACCTGAAGGGGTTCAGCTACCTTTCACAATCTTCAGTCCTTCGGGTTGCAGCCGTGAAAGCACGTCTCGCAAAACAGTGAAGTCGTTCGCGAAACCCTCCCAACCAGCTAAGACATGCATGAATTTCAAATATGGGTTCACCACGGCCAACACATTTTGTGTAGGCCCTTTCTGACCACGAAACTGAAGGACTTATTGCAGAGGAACCGATGCATCAATATGTGTACCATCTAACAACCCAATGCAATCCTACATGGAATTTATATGGTTTTAGCACACAACATGTTATATGGGTATGTACGAAATACCTATAGGTAATGGCGTACTTACTTTGAAGAAAGGATACCAGCTTGAGTTGTTCTCTATGTCCGGGTGGCAAGTGTTACTAGGGGGCTTCACAAAATCATCTCTGACGGCGCAAATAGCTCGGACGATGTTGTTAAAGTACTGACTAATCGATTCCCCCGATCGAAGGAACTCTATAGGCATAGTTTGATTCTTTGTGTTATGTCCAACTATGTGCAGGAACATAGCGAGTTGTTCTTCTATAGAAACATGTCGTGAATAGACGAGTAAGGGCCTATCACGCATAATTTGGGATAGATTTATAAAGGGACCGACGTCTATCCTAAGGTAGCTCACGCAATAGTCTCGTCCACTCCTTTAAATGTGGTGCATGTGTTTCTTTCTAGTTACAACTCGGTATATTGATGGTTCAACATAGGCCAAGCAAGAAAGCAAGAAAGCCCCGTGGATGACCTTACACTTGGTCATTGGGTGAACATTTCAACATAGGCCAAGCCACGAGGGTGCACAGCCGTGTGGATTGGGTAGAGCGTGGCTAGCGCGAGTTATGTGTTGTGTCGTAACCAAGAGCGGGTCGAACATCCACTCGATCATGTGCTTCGAGACCGTGAGGCGCACGTGTCTTTGGACCGTGGGCGTGCACATGACCGATGAGCTCGTGGGGCGGCGCGCCCATACCGAGAGTCAAGTGTTGCGGACTTAGATTATTTATTGTGTGGATCTTTAGCAAGGCTAGGGGGACGAAACACTTGATTATACCGAGGGCTGATTCCGGATTTGCCGAGGGTTTACGCGAGCGTATGCAAGTGGGCACGTGGGCGGGAGCGTGGCGAGCCGGGGGTGAGGATGGCACGTGGTTTTATTGCGCGTGACCGGTGCTGGCGTGTCTTTGTGACCAAGGGTGGCTGATTAAAGGTACAGTAACGTCGGAGGGCACTATATGCTAAGTGCAAGTTGGGGACTTCACGCCAGACCTGTATTGGGTAGGGGGCTCAATTAACCTTGGGGAATTGGGGTAACTCTTGTATTAGGGTCTATTGTGTCTTTGGGAGGAGACAATGCCTCTTGGTGTTGGTTTTTGGCCACGGTTGTAAACTTTTCTCAATCTAAGAGAGTTTATGTTTTTCGCTATCTCAAATGGGTTTCTTGTGTCGTGTTTCTCATACCATGGATGATTTTCGGTTTTACTCGCTTCTATTCGTATGCTGTGCATGTGATGTGAACAGGAGTTTACTACTGTTGTTCTTGCAAGGAAGGTTGAACTGTCGCTTGATGCGTGTCAGGTGCCGCACAACCAAAGGTGATCGGTTGAGGCCGTGACAGCAACCACAACGATAATCATTGTGAAAGCTGCGAGGAGAGTCCTATTATGTTCGCACAAGGTCCAGTTATTCATCTACACAATCAAGTAATGACCAAATTCGATTGATGAATTAAGCTATGTGACATTAGTCCAAAAAAAAGCATCTACCATGCATGAAGAAGTAAATGTAAGCGATTCGGGCCAATCATACATGGCCAGAGGAGAGAAAACACCCTCCCCCTCCCAAATACATTTGAAAGGGATGTAGTCCAACATATATAAATCTGGGATGGTCCAAAATTATTCGCAGGAGGAATTTGAGAAACCAACTGTATTAACTACAAAAGAAGCACACACAAGCTCTAAAAAGAAGTGAAACACACAGATAAAATGAATTCCAAGCTTCAAAGCAGGGACAATCTATGCATAACTAGAACATATATGCGTGAAATAGATGCATAGTGCACCAAAAACGTGGCAGCAATCTCAGCACTTCCAAAAACAATAAAACAAGGTGAAAACATCATGTACAAAAAAACCACAGACTGGAAACATCATGTAGTAAATCAGGGTGTCTTTGCATGCAGTTGTAAATGAAGTGCATGAATTATTTATAAAATTAGCAATAGAAAATTCATCCATAAGGCAAGATTCACTGAAAAATGTCCCAAAAGCAAATCCTCAAAGCAGGATATACTAGCTGTGCAGCACATAACAAATGAGCAACAATTTCCAGGTATTTCACATGCAGTTGTGGTCATAGTAGATGCAAGAACAAGGAAATTTTAAGACAAACCAAGAGAAGAAGCCATATAGAATTTTAATAACAAACTGCATGCGGTGTCTCGACTTTTCTGAGTGTGAGTTGTTATCCAAACTTTCCTAGAATGGTTATGTTGAGTTTTGGACGTGTTTTAAGTCATTTTAGGCTTAGAACGTAGTTCGTAGAGTAAGCACGCCCGTGCTTGGGACCGTACTCTTGGCCGTGCACTTCACGGGATGTTCTGGACTTCATTTCCAGTGGTATGTAAGTGTACGGGCATAAGCACGCCTGTGTTTAGGCCGTGCTTGAAAGTGCACGACCGTGCTCAGGGCAGAAAAGCCGTGTTTCAGTAGAGAAATTTCGCCCCGTTTTCCTGTAAAGTGCACGGGCATAAGCACGCCCGTGTGGAGGCCGTGCTTATGTCGGGTGACCTTTTTCAAGGTAAAGCACGGTCAAACTAGGCTCTGCATGCCCGTGTTCGACCCGTGTTTGGCTAGGGCTATATTAATCCTTAACTTGGAGCCCTAATTATCACAATTTCTTTCCTCTTTCCTCTTCTTCCCTTGGATCCCATTGCTTTGATTGAGAAGAAGAAGCCATTCTTAGACCTTTTCCCGATCCCCTTGGCCGAAGATTCTTGAAGGTAAGCTTCTCTTCTTCCTCTCTTCTCTTGTTTCATGTTATTAGAATGAACATACTAGCCCTAGGTTTAGATCTCGAATCTTGATTCATTTTTGATGAAGTTGTTGGATTGTTTGAGCCATTTACCTATTTCTCTTTATATCTTGAATTGATTATAGAAATCAAGCTCTTGCTACCTTGATGAAACTTGTTTCCCTTATTCTTGAATTCAGAGTTATTGTAGCACCAAAAACTTCATTGTTGAACCTTTGCCTTCTTAATTGTTTGGGAGAGTTGGTCTCCATAGGTGGTGAGAGCTCGGCCGAGGCAAAGAGCCAGCAGAGGAGTAGCGTCGTAAGGAATCGATCTCCTAAGTTTGTGAGTGCGTTATGTGTCACGCCCCGACCCTCGGGTCCCGGTCCATGGCACTACCGCCACGACAACCCAGGGGAGGTCAACACCTGCCTCAACCCCAGGTCGCCGTAAGGCTAACCTGTTACTTGTACGATATTAACTTTACCACAATAATACTCTAAATCTAAGGTATTTAATCACAACCCTGTACAAGATCAACAGACTCGCACATATATGTACATATATCCCTGGAAATCACATCACCAATGATCATGGACACAATCATAGTATTTCACAAACACTGAATATAGACTCATACAACCTAAGGTCCTGACTGAACCAATCAAGATTATACAAGATCAAATGGAAATACGAAAACATAGGTCCTAGTGGATCCATCTTATGCATAACGGCAATGTTTATGAATCATACACTAGTCAAAGGTAAATGCGAGAATGGATGCCAAGCACTATCACTTCTTACGCCCGCTGCCGTGCTAACACCTGAAAAGGGGAGAAGAAGAATGGGTGAGTAACTAAGTTACTCAGTGAGGGGTTGAACATGGGGCTATAACTCATACAAGTGTAAAGAATGGTATGCCGAAAACATATGTAAATCTTTAACAATCACACCTTACAAAATGCTTTAAATACACATTTCAATATAACAAGCTTTCTAACTTTCTCAAAGAAAGGCATCAATAAGTCTTTGAAAATCTTTTGTAAAGAGATTCAATACTGAAAATTCAAGTTAAGAATACTCGTCAAAAGATCAAAAGATCAAACCCATCGAATTAAGAATTTATAGTGCAACGCATGCAGAAATCCTTTATCGATAGCGTCAACAATAGCCTATGAAAAACCCTCCATCACTAACCATGGCCGTGGTTAGGTCAAGAGCCACCAAGATGCACGTATCTTGGCGTTGGCCGTTGAGTATCCCGTGTGGTGACTCCGGGTACCCAACACAGCACCTTCGAGGTTCACTCCGCGCCTCCCTGTAAAGGGCTCATCAACCGAGAACTCCACGCCACCCCATTGGTCGGTCCGTGGAGACTCGCTTCTGCGAAGACGGGGATCCTCCCCAATGTCACCATCGAAACATTTGGGATATCCTATCCCGCCCGTAGGCTCATCATGAACACATCATATATCTCATCAAGAGATCACAAATAGTTTGCCCGTAGGCTCATCATAAACGTATCGTTATAAAATCATATATCTCTTCAAGAGATCACAAATAGTTTGCCCATAGGCTAATCATAAATGTATCATTTTAAAATCACATATCTCAACAAGAGATCACAAATTCGCATAAAATACAACTCTTAATCGAAGAGTAAATCCTTTTGCGAAAGCATCGACAATAATGTCATTTTCATCAAGAATATCAACACAAGAGTATCCTTTGAAAACTCATTTCAAATACGATAACATCGTGGAGAATCTCAATTTGGTTTACATAGACCCTTATTTGGTCAAAATAACAAGAATATCGAATTCTCAAGTTCACAAATCTTGAAAACATGTAGTTCAAACCATAGGATTATCCAATCCTTATCAAATATAAATAATCAAGAATTTAACAAGATCATAAACTATCATGGTTTCTAGGCCTCAAGGAAATCATCTCATGAGCCTTTGTAATAGAATCAATAGTTAAGCAAAATCACAAATATCATGGTTTCTAGATCTCAAGGAAATCATCTCATGAGTCTTTTGTAATAGAATCAATAGTTAAGCAAGATCATAAACATCAAGATTTCTAGATCTCAAGGAAATCATCTCATGAGTCTTTTGTAATAGAATCAATAGTTAAGCAAGATCATAAACATCAAGATTTCTAGATCTCAAGGAAATCATCTCATGAGTCTTTTGTAATAGAATCAATAGTTAAGTAAGATCATAAACATCAAGATTTCTAGATCTCAAGGAAATCATCTCATGAGTCCATTAAGATGAAATCAAGAATTAAAAGGATCATATAGTATCAAAATTTCAGTTTTCAAGAAACATTTCAAGAATCCATTGAAATCAAGAATTTCTCATTTCAAGGCATGCATCATTAAACAAGCATGATCATAGCTCTTTAATTTAAACAATTCCCACTCACAAACTTGGCGAGATCGAACACTTGGATCACTCGCCCACTTGATCTTTACCCTTGCCTTTAGATCCACCTTCTTGAAGCCATTAACCATCCACGAAAAACAAGAATCAATCACAACCTTATCCAATCAATAAGAGAGGAAAGAATGCTCCAAAATTAGATCTCAAGGCTTCTAGGGTTTACTATGTGCTCTTGATTCAAGAATTAACAATAATAGAATCCTTAAACCCTCAAAATCAAAATGAAATCAAGAACATCCTAATTGGGTTCGGATCTACAAGAATCAAAGGTTTAGAGATCAAGGATCTCCTCCATTCTTTACCAAAACATGAAATCAAGGCTCCTATACCATTCAAACATTAGATCTATGGCTAAATCCCAATTAAATAATAGATCCATGCTAAATCCACACTAATTCTCCATGGATCTAAAAAGAAATGAATAAAAGAACAAGGAGTTGAAGAAGAGAATAAAACCCACCTCAATTCTTGCTAGAACTAGAGGAGATTCACCACCAATGGAGAAGAGGGGAAGATCAACACCTTTCTCCTTTCTTGGAGCTCAAGAATGGAGATCTAATGGAGGGGAGAATGAGGGTTCAAGATGGGGAGAAAAAGAGAGGGAAATGAGGTCTTATAAAGGCCATTTAAGTTTGAAAACGGGTATTTATAGACCCAAAGTGCGGGAGGGCTCGCGGGCTCCCTTGCGGGCGCAAGGGAGGCCGCGAGGCCCTTTCGCAGCCTTGCGGCCTCCCATGCGCCCGCATGGGAGCCCGCAAGCATTTCTGGCCGGGGTCCTTGCGGGCTCCCATGCGGGCGCATGGGAGGCCGCAAGGCCTCTTCTTTGGCTCCTTGCGGGCACACTAAGTGCCCGCAAGGTCCCTTCCTTGCTAAAGCCTTTTAAAACACTTTTCCCCCATCTTTTAACCTCTCAAAAAGACCTTAACTAAGATCCCAACAAAAATAAAACTCGACAAAAATTTAAACACACAACTTCTACACAAGAAACAAAGCACAAGAGAAGCGAAAAAGATCGAACTTCCACAACCTACCCCCTTAAAGAAATTTCGGCCTCGAAATTTTTTTGGCATACCTCAAGATTCAAACAAAAGGGGATACTTGCTCTTCATCACTTCCTCAGGTTCCCAAGTTACCTCTTCTACCACATCATTTCTCCAAAGCACTTTAACCATAGGAATAATCTTTCGCCGAAGAGTTTTCACTTGAGAATCAAGGATCTCTACCGGTTGCACTTCAAATTTCAAATCTTCTCTTAACTCTACCGGCGGAGCTTCAAGACAATGAGAAGGGTCAGGGATATACTTCTTCAACATGGAAACATGGAACACATTATGAATCTTCTCCAACTCGGGCGGTAATTCTAATCGGTATGCCACCGGTCCAATCCTCTCCGGGATCACAAATGGACCTATAAATCGGGGATTCAACTTTCCCCTTCCTCGAAACCGAATTACCCCTTTCCAAGGAGAGATCTTCAAGAATACTCTATCCCCAACCTGAAACTCCAAAAATCTTCTACGGTTATCGGCATAACTCTTTTGCCTGTCTTGAGTCTGTTTTCAATCTACCTCTAATCACTGCTACTTTCTCAACCGTTCGATCAATCAACTCCACACTTTGAAGTTTTCTTTCTCCCACTTCATCCCAACAAAGAGGAGTTCTACACTTTCTTCCATACAAAGCTTCATACGGAGCCATACCAATGCTTGCTTGGAAGCTATTATTATAGGCAAATTCCACTAATGCCAAATGTTGCTCCCAACTCCCTTGGAAATCTATCACACAAGCCCTCAACATGTCCTCGAGGGTCTGAATGGTCCTCTCCGACCGACCATCCGTTTGAGGATGATAAGCGATCTTGAACTTCAAAGTCGTACCCAAGGCCTCCTGAAACCTAGGCCAAAAACGGGAAGTAAATGCGGGGTCTCGATCTGAAACTATCGAAGTTGGCACCCCATGCAACCTTACTATCTCATCAATGTACAACTTTGCCAATTTCTCCAAAGAGTACTTAGTATGCACTTGCTAAGAAGTGTGCCGACTTTGTTAGTCTATCCACTATCACCCACACTCGCATCACAACCTCGAGGCGTTCGTGGTAAACCAACCACAAAATCCATAGCCACATGATCCCACTTCCATTGCGGGGATAGGAAGAGGTTGTAAGAACCCAGATGGCCTTTGGTGTTACGCCTTAACTTGCCGACACACCAAACACTTAGCTACAAACTCTGCTATCTCCCTCTTCATTCCAGGCCACCAAAAACTCTCCTTAATAGTTCTATACATCTTGGTACTCCCAGGATGAACCGCATAAGCTGAAGAATGAGCTTCCTCCAAAATAGCTTTCCTCGGCTCGGAATCCGATGGAACACAAACACGTCCTCGAAACTCCAAGATCCCATCATCTCTCAATCTAAATTCACTAGTCTCCCCGGCCCGCAACTTCTTCACCTCTTGCACCAACTCTTCACTAACACTCTGAAGCTCCTTAATACGCTCCAACAGCGAAGGTCTCACCACAAAACCGGCCACTAAGGCTCCACTATCCTCGGTCTCTAGTTCCAACTTCAAGCTTTTCATTGCCGACAAAACTTGCAAATAGGACACCCTCAAAACAGCCACCGAACTATACTTCCTACTCAAAGCATCGGCTACCACATTGGCCTTTCCTGGGTGATAATCGATTATCAAATCATAATCTTTTATCAATTCCAACCATCGCCTCGCCTCAAATTCAAGTCCTTTCGAGTGAAAAGATACTTCAAACTTTTATGGTCTCGTGAAAATCCGACATCTTTCCCCATAAAGATAATGCCTCCAAATCTTCAAAGCAAACACTACCGCAGACCAACTCCAAATCATGAGTAGGATAATTCAGCTCATGTTGTTTCAACTGTCTAGAAGCATAGGCAACTACCTTTCCTTCTTGCATCAAAACACAACCTAAACCCCGCCGAGAGGCATCACCGAAAACCACAAACTCTTTCTCATTCTCTCGGCAAAGTAAGCACAGGAGCTGATGTCAATCGATCCTTTAAAATCTGAAAACTCTTCTCACACTCATCATTCCAAGAGAACTTCACTTCCTTACGAGTTAACCTTGACAAAGGTAATGCAATCGCAGAAAACCCTTCCACAAACCTCCTATAATAACCCGCAAGACCAAGAAAACTTCGAACTTCAGTAACATTCTTCGGCCTTTCCCAATCAACAATGGCTTCCACCTTCTTTGGATCCACCGAGATCCCTTCTCCTGACACCACATGCCCAAGAAATCCCACTTCATAAAGCCAAAACTCACACTTAGCAAACTTAGCAAACAACCGCCTCTCCCGGAGAGTTTGCAGTACAATCCTCAAATGGTGAGCATGTTCCTCATTGGAAGGTGAGTACACCAAAATATCATCAATAAACACAATGACAAATTTGTCCAGATAAGGCCTAAACACCCTATTCATCAAATCCATAAAAGCTGCAGGAGCATTAGTCAGACCAAATGGCATCACCAAAAACTCATAATGTCCATATCGTGTCCGAAATGCCGTCTTCGGTACATCTTCGACCTAATCTTCAACCGATGATACCCGGACCTCAAATCAATCTTGGAGAATACCTTTGCCCCTTTTAATTGATCAAACAAATCATCAATCCTCGGCAATGGGTACTTGTTCTTAATTGTCACCTTATTCGGTTGTCGATAATCAATACACGGCCTCAAGGATCCATCCTTCTTCTTCACAAAAAGGACCGGTGCGCCCTGGGGTGATATACTTGGTCGTATAAAACCCTTGTCTACCGGATCTTGCAACCGAGTTTTCAACTCCTTTAACTCCGCGAGCGCCATCCTCGTAAGGTGGTATAGAAATGGGAGCTGTACCGGGCAACAAATCTATAACAAACTCCATGTCTCTCGTCGGGGGGTAAACCCGGTAATTCCTCGGGAAGACATCCCGAAACTCCCTCACCACAGCCATCTCCTCCAACTCCGGCTCCTTAACTCTTGTGTCCACCACATGAGCCAAAAACGCAGAACAACCCTTACTCACCAATCTTCTAGCTTCCAAGGATGAAATCAAACATGAAGGTAAAGCCCTTCTCTTCCCCTTCAACACTACCGCAGGTCCCGAGGACCTAGGAAAAGTTACTTCCTTCAAGAAACAATCAATGGAAGCATGATGCCTATCCAACCAATCCATACCAAGAATGGCATCAAAATCCTTCATCTCTAAAGGAATCAAATCTGCCTCCAACACTTCTCCACAAACTATCACAGGACATTCTCTAAACACCAAACTCCGAACTACCTCCTCACCAAGAGGGGTTTGAATCACCAACTCACACCCTAAGAAGGAAGGCTCGACTATCGGCATGGCATGCAAAAACAAGTGCTAACAAAGGAACGTTCGACCCGGAATCAATCAAAACATAAGCATCAAGCTGAAAGATAGAAAGTATACCGTGATCACATTAGGCCTACACTCGGCCTCTTCCTCGGTCATGGCAAAAACTCGGGTCTGAACTCTAGGCCGAGGTCGCCCGGAACCCGAGGGACACTACTACCGGCTCCGGACTTCGCAACAGTGGAGTAGAAACAACCGGCTGAGGACCCCGGACTCGAAAAGGACGACCCCGAGCCGAAGGTGCAAAACCACCCCCTGTCCTAGCTCGGACAAGCAGATCTCATGTGCCCGGCTCGACCACACCGAAAGCACTTGCGAGGTAAAAGACACGGCCCCCTATGCGACTTCCCACAGTTCCTACACTTGGCGCCGAAATCTGGACCTCTAACACTGGGAGCACCGACGGCACGAGAGTGCCTCTGCGGTAACCACTCGAGATGGTGGAGGTCTAGCAGGGGCCGACACGAAGTGCCTCTAAAAGAACCTTCACCTCTACTCTTCTTTAAGGGCTGACCCGACTCCAAACTCCTTCTCTTAGCAATGTTCTCTCGAACTCTCTTGCCTTCTCTAACCAATCGCTCCGCCCTCAAAGCCGATCGCACTAATTCCCGGAAACTCGCTACCTGGAGACCGCCATCCTTTCCCTAATGCCCAGATTCAACCCAACTTCGAATTTGGAACAAAGAACCTCCTCGAAGGTGCCAACTGCGGAACGAAACTAGCCAAATCCTTCAATTCTGTCTCATACTCGTCACTTGTCTTACCTCCCCGAACAAGCCTCATAAACTCAAGCCTCTTCGATCCCGATGGAACCGGGTATAGTACTCCTCATCAAACTCTCTCGGGAAGTCGGACCAAGTAACCCGCCCAAAAGATCGGCTCCTCAAACTCTCCCACCAAATCCGAGCACGACTCTCCAGTAGTCCGGTAGCCACCCCGAGTCTCATCTCGGCACCTAAACTCATGTCATCAAAAGTAGCAACTACCCTCTTGACCCACTCCTTAGCAATCATGGCATCACTTGTGCCATCAAAAGAACTACAACCAAGCTGTCGGGCTTCCTTCGGAAATTTAGACAAAACCAAGGCTTGACTAGATCCACCGGCCTCTACCGGCACATGATGAACTACCGGCACCGGAGGTGCCGGGGAGCCTTGGGTCCGCCCGAGCCCGACCCCCAAAAGCCCTCCAAAACCCGAGAAAGTCCCGGTACTCCCGATAGGTAGGCTGCCTCTCCTTGGTAGCCCAATGAGCCCTAAAAGCTTCAAGTGCCTCGGGAGTTGGACCGATACCCTCGAACATCCGGAGCATGAACAGAAGCCGCCACCTCGGGATCATGCCCCGAACTACCCTCCCGCCGGGTGGCGATGGAGATGGGCGAGGAGTTGGTTCTCCTTGCCTCCTATCTCTCAAAACTCTTGGTGTAGCATCGCCGGGGAAGTAGCTCTCCCTTGGCGAGCGCGTGAGCGTAGTGCCGGCATTTTACCGAGACAGAACGTAAGACAATTCTTAGGAATGTTTCTATATGCATCTAATGCAATAAGTCCGACTCTATTTGGATCCACTTTGGATACAAGAATCAAAAGATCAACGTTTTGACCCAATCGGGGAACAATTCTGAGAAAACAAAAGCCCACTTTCCGACCAAATCGAAGACAGTGGTAAATAGCAGAAGATCAACTTCTTGTCCCAATCGAAGACCGACTTTAAGTCAAGCTTATATTGACAAAATCCATTTCTAAACTCTAAACCGGTTCTTGACCCAATCATGAAATCCCATACCGACCCAATCATGTAACTTTATACCGACCCAATCATTAAACTATATACCGACCCAATCATGATAACTCTGGGCTCGATACCACTAAAGTAATGTCACGCCCCGACCCTCGGGTCCCGGTCCATGGCACTACCGCCACGACAACCCAGGGGAGGTCAACACCTGCCTCAACCCCAGGTCGCCGTAAGGCTAACCTGTTACTTGTACGATATTAACTTTACCACAATAATACTCTAAATCTAAGGTATTTAATCACAACCCTGTACAAGATCAACAGACTCGCACATATATGTACATATATCCCTGGAAATCACATCACCAATGATCATGGACACAATCATAGTATTTCACAAACACTCGAATATAGACTCATACAACCTAAGGTCCCGATCGAACCAATCAAGATTATACAAGATCAAATGGAAATACGAAAACATAGGTCCTAGTGGATCCATCTTATGCATAACGGCAATGTTTATGAATCATACACTAGTCAAAGGTAAATGCGAGAATGGATGCCAAGCACTATCACTTCTTACGCCCGCCGCCGTGCTAACACCCGAAAAGGGGAGAAGAAGAATGGGTGAGTAACTAAGTTACTCGGTGAGGGGTTGAACATGGGGCTATAACTCATACAAGTGTAAAGAATGGTATGCCGAAAACATATGTAAATCTTTAACAATCACACCTTACAAAATGCTTTAAATACACATTTCAATATAACAAGCTTTCTAACTTTCTCAAAGAAAGGCATCAATAAGTCTTTGAAAATCTTTTGTAAAGAGATTCAATACTGAAAATTCAAGTTAAGAATACTCGTCAAAAGATCAAAAGATCAAACCCATCGAATTAAGAATTTATAGTGCAACGCATGCAGAAATCCTTTATCGATAGCGTCAACAATAGCCTATGAAAAACCCTCCATCACTAACCATGGCCGTGGTTAGGTCAAGAGCCACCAAGATGCACGTATCTTGGCGTTGGCCGTTGAGTATCCCGTGTGGTGACTCCGGGTACCCAACACAGCACCTTCAGGTTCACTCCGCGCCTCCTGTAAAGGGCTCATCAACCGAGAACTCCACGCCACCCCATTGGTCGGTCCGTGGAGACTCGCTTCTGCAGAAGACGGGGATCCTCCCCAATGTCACCATCGAAACATTTGGGATATCCTATCCCGCCCGTAGGCTCATCATGAACACATCATATATCTCATCAAGAGATCACAAATAGTTTGCCCGTAGGCTCATCATAAACGTATCGTTATAAAATCATATATCTCTTCAAGAGATCACAAATAGTTTGCCCATAGGCTAATCATAAATGTATCATTTTAAAATCACATATCTCAACAAGAGATCACAAATTCGCATAAAATACAACTCTTAATCGAAGAGTAAATCCTTTTGCGAAAGCATCGACAATAATGTCATTTTCATCAAGAATATCAACACAAGAGTATCCTTTGAAAACTCATTTCAAATACGATAACATCGTGGAGAATCTCAATTTGGTTTACATAGACCCTTATTTGGTCAAAATAACAAGAATATCGAATTCTCAAGTTCACAAATCTTGAAAACATGTAGTTCAAACCATAGGATTATCCAATCCTTATCAAATATAAATAATCAAGAATTTAACAAGATCATAAACTATCATGGTTTCTAGGCCTCAAGGAAATCATCTCATGAGCCTTTGTAATAGAATCAATAGTTAAGCAAAATCACAAATATCATGGTTTCTAGATCTCAAGGAAATCATCTCATGAGTCTTTTGTAATAGAATCAATAGTTAAGCAAGATCATAAACATCAAGATTTCTAGATCTCAAGGAAATCATCTCATGAGTCTTTTGTAATAGAATCAATAGTTAAGCAAGATCATAAACATCAAG
Source organism: Dioscorea dumetorum (assembly GCA_902712375.1). Taxonomy (NCBI): domain Eukaryota; kingdom Viridiplantae; phylum Streptophyta; class Magnoliopsida; order Dioscoreales; family Dioscoreaceae; genus Dioscorea; species Dioscorea dumetorum. The sequence goes on from CACTHL010000605.1 coordinate 764,152, forward strand.
ATTTCTAGATCTCAAGGAAATCATCTCATGAGTCTTTTGTAATAGAATCAATAGTTAAGTAAGATCATAAACATCAAGATTTCTAGATCTCAAGGAAATCATCTCATGAGTCCATTAAGATGAAATCAAGAATTAAAAGGATCATATAGTATCAAAATTTCAGTTTTCAAGAAACATTTCAAGAATCCATTGAAATCAAGAATTTCTCATTTCAAGGCATGCATCATTAAACAAGCATGATCATAGCTCTTTAATTTAAACAATTCCCACTCACAAACTTGGCGAGATCGAACACTTGGATCACTCGCCCACTTGATCTTTACCCTTGCCTTTAGATCCACCTTCTTGAAGCCATTAACCATCCACGAAAAACAAGAATCAATCACAACCTTATCCAATCAATAAGAGAGGAAAGAATGCTCCAAAATTAGATCTCAAGGCTTCTAGGGTTTACTATGTGCTCTTGATTCAAGAATTAACAATAATAGAATCCTTAAACCCTCAAAATCAAAATGAAATCAAGAACATCCTAATTGGGTTCGGATCTACAAGAATCAAAGGTTTAGAGATCAAGGATCTCCTCCATTCTTTACCAAAACATGAAATCAAGGCTCCTATACCATTCAAACATTAGATCTATGGCTAAATCCCAATTAAATAATAGATCCATGCTAAATCCACACTAATTCTCCATGGATCTAAAAAGAAATGAATAAAAGAACAAGGAGTTGAAGAAGAGAATAAAACCCACCTCAATTCTTGCTAGAACTAGAGGAGATTCACCACCAATGGAGAAGAGGGGAAGATCAACACCTTTCTCCTTTCTTGGAGCTCAAGAATGGAGATCTAATGGAGGGGAGAATGAGGGTTCAAGATGGGGAGAAAAAGAGAGGGAAATGAGGTCTTATAAAGGCCATTTAAGTTTGAAAACGGGTATTTATAGACCCAAAGTGCGGGAGGGCTCGCGGGCTCCCTTGCGGGCGCAAGGGAGGCCGCGAGGCCCTTTCCAGAAAGCCTTGCGGCCTCCCATGCGCCCGCATGGGAGCCCGCAAGCATTTCTGGCCGGGGTCCTTGCGGGCTCCCATGCGGGCGCATGGGAGGCCGCAAGGCCTCTTCTTTGGCTCCTTGCGGGCACACTAAGTGCCCGCAAGGTCCCTTCCTTGCTAAAGCCTTTTAAAACACTTTTCCCCCATCTTTTAACCTCTCAAAAAGACCTTAACTAAGATCCCAACAAAAATAAAACTCGACAAAAATTTAAACACACAACTTCTACACAAGAAACAAAGCACAAGAGAAGCGAAAAAGATCGAACTTCCACATTATGAGTGCGCATTCTAACATTTTACTATATAAATATACTTATGGTTTGGTTTAATGAAATACTTGATAATATTATGTTGAAATGATGATTCTATTGTTTTAAGAGAAATTTTATGTTCCCTGTTTTATAAATGGAGCTCTTGTTGAATCGATGTTTTAAAAGCATTTTCATACATGTTATTCTATAACCAAAGCTTATAATGTTTATTGAAAATCCGTTTGGTCACGTTACTACATTCGTTGATATTAAACGGTGGAACTTTTATATATGTTTACTCTTGATATGGATTTACTTGACAACAATGTTTATCGCTGTTTGATGGTTATTTGTCTTGAACAAGGACCCTATGAAGTGTTTTACGTGGATAGCATTGCTGTTACTTCTTGTGAAGTTTTCTTGGTGATAGGGTTGTAGCTCTCCTGCTACAATGGGTAGATCCCCATAGTCCAGCTTTTAGAGGTGGCGTAGTGGACCTGTTTGATTTGTCCATATCAGGCAGCGCGTAGAGCCCTGACTTGACGAACATCGGGAGCCTGGAGTCACCACATGACCCCGGTGGGTCAACGTCAAGGACATGAGTGTCTTGGCGGCTCTGAACTTAGCTGCGGCCACGACTAGAGTTTAGAGGGTTTTGTAGACCACTTATCGATCGCTCCAATTGGAAATCTTATACTTTAGAAAAATGAGTTTTATTATGCATAGCAGAAATGTTTTGATGGTGTACATTGCATATTTTGAGTTTAAAGAGTTGTGACTTGATATTCATGAGTTATCTTCTGAGACTACAGTTGGGCAAATTAGTTGCTCACCCTCTTCCCCTTTCCAGGCTTTGCTTAGTGGTGGTGGTGCGGCGGACCGAAGTGTTGGGCATATATCAGTTAGTAGTTTTGAAATCTTGCTTCATGTATGGCGTTCTTGAACATTATGCATTGTATAAGAATATGGATCCGCTAGTATCAACGTTATTCTTAGGGCTCAGCTTGCATATTTATCTACTTACTTTTTGAAACCGTTGTTGCATTGATTGCATGTATGTCATTTGAACCATGTACATAGATTATCATCTAGTAGCTTCCTCTGTGTACTCTTGTACTTTATTCTGTTGTTGTTCAGGGTGTGTTAAGCCTTGTGTTTACGGCAAGCCCGTTGCATTTAGGCTTGTAATTGTTTAGGAACTTCTTCTGTGTATCTTTGTGCTCCAAAATGTTTTTGTCGAATGTTGTGAATCTCTGTTCATATCTGTGTTATTTCTAAGCTATGGTAAGCCTTGCGACGACTTGAGTGTTGAGTGGCGGGGGTGTCCTTCCTCAGGTTGTCGCGTGCCGGTCCTACGGGATGGGGCGTGATATTGCAGCTGAGTAATTAAGACAAATCAAGAATTAAAATGCCATATGAAACAAAAACAGAAGCGATTGTAGAAAAAATATTCCATAGTGAGAACAAAACGATGAAGCTATTGGGGGAATACAGTCCATTGTCAAACAACACCGTCCACAGCGAGATCAAAATCATATTTAATTCACCATAAAAAGTCTACAACGAGAGCAAAATAACGATGCCAGCGAGAAAGTAGAGTGAACTAGATGCAAGTACAACCAAAAATATTTTACAAAAAAACACATAAGCTCGGGGGGAACATCCTTTGGGGAAAACAAAAAATCTTCAACCATGAAAAGTGCGGCCGACGAACAATAATGCATTTGCGAGAACAATATAAACACACCATCTGAAGAAAAAACAACCAAACCAATTCGTGGATGTCCGACAAAAGACCGCAATGTTGAATAAAAAGAAAACAAGTCAACATCTTATCAGCACAAGTAAATCCAACAGATTCAACAAAAATAATGCAAGAATTAAAGTGGAGGATGGGAAAAAAAATCAGTTTTAATTGAAAATAACAGTACACAGCGTGAGCAAAATGATGATGTGAGTGAGGAAGTAGAGTGCATTGTCAACCCATGCAGCTGTAATCGTACTTGATGCAAGAACAAGAAAACATATAACTATTGGGCAAAAAAAATAAAAAAATCTTTAACCATGAAAAGTGTTGTTGAAGAGTAACAGTGCGTTTGCGAGAATAAGGTAAACACACAATCGGAAGATGAAAAAATTGAACCAACTCATAGATGTTTAACGAAAGACCACAACTGTGTTTAAAAAGAAATAGGAGTCAACATCTAATGAGCACACGCAGATCCAACAGGTTTAAAGAAGACAAACCATGAATTAAAATGGCGTATGGAACAAAATCATATTTAACTCACCAAAAACAGTCCACAATGAGGGCCTAATAATGATGCGAGCAAGGAAGTAAAGTGCAATCAACCCATGCAGTTGTAGTCATAATAGATGCAAGAATAACCAAAAATATTTCACTCAAAAAATTCACACTCGAGGGGGACACATCCTTTGGGGAAAACAAAAAATCTTAAACCATGAAAAGTGCGGTTAAAGAGCAACAATGCGTTTGCGAGAACAATATAAACACACCATCAGAAGAAAAAATAATCAAACCAATTCGTAGATGTCCAACAAAAGACCGTAGCGTTGAATAAAAAAAGAACAAATCAACATCTTATCAGAACAAGTAAATCCAACAGATTCAACAAAGACAAACTAAGAATTAAAATGGAGGGTGGGAAAAAAATCACTTTTAATTGAAGAAAACAGTACACAACGTGAACAAAATGATGATGCGAGTGAGGAAGTAGAGTGCATTGTCAACCCATGCAGTTGTAATCATAGTTGATGCAAGAACAAGTAAAGATATAACTCTAAAACAATTCACAGTCGAGGGGAAACATCTGTTGGGAAAAAAAAAATCTTTAACCATGAAAAGTGTTGTTGAAGAGCAACAGTGCGTCTGCGAGATGTAAACACACCATCGAATGATGAAAAAAATCTAACCAACTCGTAGATGTTTAATGAAAGACTACAGCCTTGATTAAAAAGAAATAGGAGTCAGCATCTAACAAGAACAACAACTTATTCGGCGTCTAAGTCATCTACAACGATAGTAATACCAAAATGAAAAGCCGAGAGCACTCTACCTTGCAAGGGAAGTCGTCAACGTTCAACAATTGAAACTATGGATCTATAAGGAAACCTGCAGGATTACAAACTGTGAAACATTTTACAAAAATACAAACATGGCAACTAAACAACAGGAAATGATAAATCGTGTACAAAGATAATGAAAATGGAAGACGGAGCGTGGACAACCCTTGCAAGTGCTTGGTGTATTCCCAGCCAACCGAGATGAGAGGTGATGGCCCAGAGGATTGGTGCTGGGAGTGGCAACCAAAACCCTAGCTGATGTCGAAGAAGATGAGAAAGTGTTGTCACGGAATGGCGAAGTAGATCGTCAACAACCCTTGTAACGGGTGCCGAGATCCCTGACCCACGTAGGTACACGGCGATGGCGAAGCGAATGGCGGATGTGAGTGGCGACAAAACCCTAGCCTCTCTCTCTCATAAAGAAGGAACGTGGAGTCACGGGATGGTTGCACAATCACAGAAGTGGGGATATGCACAACACCCCCATGTGATTGTTCAAACTGAAAAAGGGGACTTCGGCCACATTAGCAAAATGGCCGAAGTCCTGACTTCGGCCATTTAAATCCCGAAGTCAAAAACTGGAAGTGGGTGGGTTTTGGAAGTGGGACTTCCACTTCCAACCCTCACTTCAAGTCACCACTTCAGCCACATCGGCCCAGAAATCTGTGAAACAAACACTCCCTTATCATTTGTAGGCGATCTTTAGAAAAACAATATATTTAATTTGGTTAAAAGAGGAGCACTTGGGTTCCACCTCTAGCTCAAGAATCAGTTTGAACTAAAATTCTAGTTGGTTGAAATTGATAACCAAGTTTTTAAAAATAAAGTGGATAAATCACTCATTTCAAACTTAATTAATTTGGGTGAGTACTAAACTTTGGTCTTGTTTTATTTTGAGCACCAAATTTTGATTTATATCAATATGGGTACTGTATTTTGATTTCCTTTCAATGAGAGGGTACCAAAGCTATTTCGATGGTGTGTCTGACGTGTTTGCTGGATTTCTGACATGGCCATTGACTTGCCACGTCGGTTGTACATGTATACGTGCCATGTAGACGATTTGAACAAGTGGTTGCTTCTTTTCCCATGTGGAAAGCCACTTCAAGGGCTTAAACCCCTTTCTTCCACCCAGAACTAATCTTTATCCCAATTGATCCCAAAGTTCCGTTGACCTTTTCACCAATCTCTGCTCCGGCAACCCGCCGACTACCTGCGGCCAACATCGTTGATCCCTCGTGACTGCGTCTGTCAGCAAGCAGACCAAAAAGGACTGCAAGAGATTGGAGGCCTCATGGAAGTTGATTTGGTGATAAGGCCATCAGATGTTGGAACACCAGTTTATTGTTAGTGATTACATCAATTTCTGTAATGAATTTTGAAGTGTTCATCAAGATTAGGCTTACTATGGATGTGTGATGTAATTTCAAATTGAACATTGCTATTGTAGATAACACACATATGCCCAGTATGTATTTGTTTATTGTGTAAAGTTTTGTGTTGAATTGAAGTTTCTTTTGACTTTGATTTTGTGGTCTGAACTGTGGGAGTTTTGCAAATTTGTGTGTTTGTTATACAATGCTATTATGGGTAGTCATAGGTAGCATATGGGATGTAATTTTGGTCAATAGATATTGTGTTAAATTTTGTTCACGGTAGTCATAGATAGTTTTCTTGCAGTGTTCATCAAGATTAGGTTTTCTTTTTCTTGGTTCAATTTGGAAACATGTGGGATGTAATTTTGTTAATTCACACAAACAGCATATTAGATGGAGATAGTAGGGTAGAAAGAATATAATAAGGACTAATGACACTGAATTATGCAAAAAAAAAAAAAAAAACAGCCTAGTTAGAAGGAAGTGACATAATGAGGATTATGAGAGAAAAGAATAGTTTTGCAAATTGAAATGAAAAGTTAACATAACAGAAGAAAGTCCACTAAGTTTGCATATTGAAATGCACTTGGATTTCTGCAGAATAGTGAGTATTTACCTTACAAAATGTTGCATGTTATAAACTGATTGCATTTGATATGCATTTTTACATATCAAGCCTGTGATCCCAAAATAACATCAAAGTGTTGAAAGCTTTTAAAAAAAACGTGGGCTGCACACATTCTTGCTCTGGAGCAAATCTGGGATACTCTAATCTCTTGCAGGCCTTCTCCAGGGCTCTATTGACAGGCTTTGTGCAATGCAGGTTTCCTCTAATCTCCTACTGCTTGCTGATAGATGTAGTCGCAATGGATCAACGATGTCAGCCGCAAGCAGTCGGGGGGTTGCTGGGGCAGAGATTAGTGCAGAGGTCGACGAAACTTCGGGATCAATGAGGCAGAGATTGGTTTTGGGTAGAATAAAGGGGTTTAAGCCCTTAATGTGGCTTTGAACGTGGGAAAGGGAGCATCCACTTGTTTAAGTCATCCACATGGCACGCACACATGTACAGGACTGAAGTAACAAGTCAACGGCCACGTCAAAAATCTGGTAAACACATCAGACACACCTCACTTGAATAGCTCTGGTACCCTCCCATCGAAAGGAAATCAAAGTAGAGTACCCATATTGATAGAAATCAAAATTTGGTACTCAAAATAAAACAAAGCCAAAGTTCACCCAAAAAAATTACCCAAGAGAATTGATCTATCAATTTTTAGTTGAGAAAGAAACAAATTACCATCTTTCTTCTAATATGAAGGTGGTCAAAACCAAATTGTTTTTCAAATGTTTGATTGACACTATCATTTATTTCATTAATAAAAATTAAAATTTATACAATTTTTATTTTTTTAAACATATTTATATTTACGCCCAATAGAAGTTCAATTGGCTCTTGGTAAATATAAAAGTTCATACTTTTTAAAAACCGATATAAAAACTTTAAATTTACACTCAGCGATGATGCAGTTGGCAAGCCAAATTTAGATGTGTCACTCTCAGATTTAGATTGCAGACATTGAGTGGTATCCTTCGCAATGATGAGGGTTTGTTATACTATAATGGCTTCTCTGTCTACAGACAATTGGTCAACACTGGTGATGATATATCTACCCTCAACTTAACACGATGCTTGCTCATGTTTGTTGGCGACTTAGGTTGTGACCTCCTTACCTTCACCCACTATACTATTGAGAAGTCATCGACCACGATTGCTTGTCATTCGGGGCTAGCCACTACTAGCATTGCGTCGACCAAATGAGGTGCCCTCAATAGTGACCACTACTTAGCCTTATTGATCAACAACTTGGTGGTTGGGCTCAGTATAGCAACCTTTCACAGTTTTAGTTAAATTCCTCTCAATATATGTATAACTAGTTTTGATAGAAAACTTGGAATTTATCATGATTAAAATGAAGATTTAGTTGCTTGAAAAGTATTCTTCATGCACACATATAGCAATAGATAAGTGATTTAAAAATCCTTTTAAACTCTAGCAGTGGTTGTAGCTAAGTTTAGAGCCACCGGGGCCGTGTGGTGACTCTGGACTCACGATATTCGTCCAGTCAGGGCTCTACACACCCACCTGATGTGGACATATCAGATAGGTCTACCACATTACCTCTAAAGGCTGAACTATGGGGATGAGCAGATGGGTTCCAACCCATCACCAACAAAACATCACAAAATGTTTCAACAATAAACATGTAAATTATTTCATAAAGTCCTTCTCTAGGACAAATGTTCATATCTTGATAATTAATATCATATTCGTATAAGCCAAATCAAAGAGTGTAACATATATAAGTAATTCCACAATTCAAATCAACCTGATATAGCAACATGGCATTGATCATTTCATCTAATGATAAATGTTTTGATTGTAGAATACAAAACATGGATATGTTTTCCAAGAGCTTAAATCATTAGTTCAACATATGTTTAGAAAGAAATGACTAGAATTGTGCAATCATAACCCACTCACAAATTCAGGCAAAGCTCTCACCACTTACACCAACATAAGCCATAAGGGCTCAAAACAAAAAAAAAACACTAAAGAAAAAACAAGCATGAACTTCTTCATGCTACAAACCAAGAAACCCTAACAACACCGGGTATGGCCTGAACTTGCCCGTAGGGGTTCCAAAGAACTTCCAAGAAAATTAACGCTTCAAACAACTAAGAATGCAAGCGTTTAACAATGGAATTCTCAGTGCTATAGTAGCTCTGATTTTAAGAACAAGAGAAGTGGTTTCAATAAGATAGAACTTATGGATCTCTATATTTATCTCATGATACAAGAAAGAATGAAAGAAAACAATCAAACCAATTAACAAATTAATCAATAACAAATAAAGATTCAAAATATAAAACCTAGTGCTAACATGCTCATCCAAACAAGATGAAACAAGGGGAAGGAGGAAGAAAAAGAGCTTACCTTCAAGGATCTTTAGCTAAATGGAAGAGGAAGGTCAAGTAATGGCAGTTTTCTCTCGTTCGAAGCGAAGGGGATGAAGCTAGGAAGAAGAAAAAGAAAAAAAATGAGGGGATTAGAGCTCAAGTTCAGGACTTTTAAATACACTAGGATAAACATAAGCAAGAGCATGGGTATGATTATGCTCGTGCACTTTATAGGAGCGTAAGGTGAGAAAACGCAAACTCTCAGCCCCTAACACGGCCTTGTTCTTGAAGCACGGCCGGAAGTACGGCGTGCTTCTGCCCGTGCACTTTACAGGTTGTTGAAACTAAAGTTTAAAATATCCCATGAAGTGCACGATCAAGAGCACCGTCTAAAGCAATAGCCGTGATTGTTTTGGGAACTGCGTTTGAGCATAAACCACTAAAAACGTGCCAAAACTCACGACATAACTATTTTAAGACAGTTTGGACAATAACACATAGTCGGAAAAGCAGAAACACCACAGACATATACATGAGGGGCCGAAAAGATACTGGATACACAGCCGTGTACCCTAGAAAATCAGATTTGGAAAAATTCTGATGACTACAAGGGCAAGATTGTGAGGTTTCGGCTTTTCCGAGGATGTGTCATTGTCTATACAATTAGACAATTGTTTTGTTTTGAGCCTTGGTGTATTTTTAGTTATTTTGGACTTAAAACATAATTTTCAGAGAAAACACAGCCATGCTTGTGGCCGTGTTCTTGACTGTGCACTTCATGGGATGATTTGGATTTTATTTCCAGCAGCCTATAAAGTGCACGGGACGAAGCATACCCATGCTTCCAGTCGTTTTAGGGGCAGTGAAGCCATGCTTTCGCACCCTCGTTTTCTTGTAAAGTGCATAGATATAAGCACTATCACGCCCTGTCCCGCGGGACCAGTACGTGACAACCGCCATGACAACCCGAGTAGGGACACCCACGCCACTCAACCCTCGATATACCACAAGGCTATTTGAAAATCTGAGAAGAACAACTCTGAATAGAAATTTACAGAAATCAATAATCACAAAATAAGATACAAGGGCACATAGAGGAAGCTACTAAATAGTATCTTTCTGGTTCTTTATTGAACTAAACAAACTAAACCAAGGAATAGACTAATAATATTCAGTCAATCTCAAATCTTGATGGAGGCCAAAAGGTAAACAACAAAAGAAATCAAAGAGTATGAATAATTAGAATAGAATATGGTGTCAAATTAGATAACTAGAAGTCAATCTCCAAGCAACTCCCTTTCATGTGCTTAACCTTTCTACCCAGCCATATTATCTTTTAGAGGGAGAGCTTAGATGCATAGTTGATGAGGGCTAAGTGAGTCGCACGCAAGTGTACATGCCTATTATGTAATAAAGTGCTTTGGAAGCAAAGTTCGTATCCACAGAGACTATAAATTACTCGTAGTAACTCAATTCTTACTATCTAACTCATAACACAATTCAAAGGTGTGAAAGATGACTAAATCAACGGCTAGAAAGGTTAAGAAACTATGAACTAAGGGTAGAGAAATCAGAATGAGAAGATAGTATATAGATAGACTCTACTTTTGATTTTAAGAATTAAAATGATTGCGATGTCAAATAGAATACCTGATAAGAACCAAGTTGGCTTTGATTCGTTGAGGTTGCCAAGTGGACTAATTACTCAATCTAAGAGGAATTGTGAGGTTTATTATTTTTTTCTTTATTTCTTTTGAGAACTATTCAAACTTATCAAGTTATTTTGCTTGTAGCATTCAAATCTTCTGAGAAATATAACGACGGATCAAGATTTCTTTATACCTGTGGTTTGTGGTTCTTTATAATCATTGGGTCAAGGTTCCTTTCAAATCTTATTTTTAGTTTTCTTGGGGCCTTATTTGCAACAAGTGTAATTGGGTTTTTAAGGCCTTATTCTTAGCGTTTGCATCATTTTGGTACTAAAGATCTGGTTCTAAAATCAGATTATATCTTTTATTGGTTGCTTTGTTTCTTCTTCTTGTCTTCAGTTATTCCTTGTGATTTTCTTTTTGCTTTCTTTCTTTGTGTTTATCTGCTAGTTGTATTTAATTTTTCATGGTTAAAAAAAAGAAAAGAGAAGAAGAAGACAAAAAAAGGAGGAACAATCATTTTAGGTTAATCAATCCTTGTTAATTTCCAAATCTACTTTTGGAAGATCTTATTCTATCTTTGTTAGGGAAAAGGAATACCTTCATATGCATAAAGAAGATCGACAAAATAGAGATCATAGAAGGGCTTATGGGCGAGATGGCAACCTTGTAAATATAAAAATTAAGATGCTTTCATTCCAAGAAAGAAATGTCCTTGAGGCCTACTTAGAGTGGGAAAAGAAGATGGAATTGATTTTTGACTACCACCATTACATCGAAGAAAAAAAGGCAAAACTCGATTCTATTGAGTTTACTGACTATGATGTTATTTGGTGTGATCAGCTTGTATTGACTAAGCGAAGGAACCATGAGAGACCTATCTTCAATTGGGAGGATATGAAGGCAATCATGTGGAGGCGTTACCATAGGGATTTATTCCAGATATTGCAACGCCTCATTCAAGAGTCTAAAAATGTTGAAGAATACAACAAGGAGATGGAGATTGCCATGATTCGAGCTAACATAGAGGAGGATAAAGAAGCCACCATGGCTAGATTTTTGAATGGTTTGAATCACGAGATTGCTGATGTGATAGAATTGCAACACTATGTGGAGCTAGAATATATGGTTCATATGGCCATAAAGATGGAAAGACAACAAAAAAAGAAAGGAAACCACTCACAGCAAAATCTTGGTTCAATCTCAGGGAAATCAAGTTGGAGAAGGGATGAGGAGGTTGCTTCTAAAACAAAAGCCAAACCACCTAAAGAAGGAGGGAAAGAGGCAAGCAAAGTGGGTGGTAAATCTGAAATTCAAGCCCATACTCGTGATATTAAATGTTTACGTTGTTCGGGAACAGGGCACATAGCTTCATAATGTCAAAATAAAAGGGGCAATGATCATGATGGATGATGGAGGGATTGAAACTGAAAGTGAAAGTGATGAGGATTCTATACCAACATTGGAAGATTGTGATGATGATGGTGTTGGGTATCCTGTGGAAGGGGAGACGCTTGTGTTTAGACATATGTTAAATGCCTAAGTCAAAGAAGACAACGTTACAGAACAACAAGGGAATATTTTTCATACAAGATGCCACATCAACGATAAGGTATGCAGCATAATTATTGATGGGGGTAGTTGCACAAATGTTGCTATCACTACCTTAGTTGAAAGGTTGAGCTTGCGTACCATGAAGCATCCAAGACCCTATAAACTCCGGTGGCTAAAAGAAAGTGGTGAGGTGAAGGTTACCAAACAAGTGTTGGTATCATTCTCAATTGGAAGATATTCTAATGAGTTGTTGTGTGATGTGGTGCCCATGCATGCTGGCCATATTCTATTAGGGAGACCTGGGTAGTTTGATAGAAAATCTATAAAGGATTTGTTTACAAATAGGTATCTTTTTGTCATGAACAATAAACCCATTACTCTTGTATCGTTGACACTTAAACAAATGTATGAGGATCAGCTCAAGTTAAAAGGAGACATAAAAAAACGTGAGTTGAAAAATAAAGGTAAGAGATAAAAAAAAAAGGAAATCAAAATATAGGGTTGATTGTGAAACATGAAAAGAAAGAGGAAAAAATTGAAGGAAAAAAAGAAAGAGTGTTGAGAGACAAGTAGAAGAACAAGTAAGCTTTTATACTAGAGAGAGTGAGATCAAGAGAGCTTTTTATTCTAACCTGCCTATAGTTGTACTTTTGTACAAAGAGACTTGTTTTAATACTAACAATCTTGACATTTCCTTGCCTAGTGTGACTATTTCTTTGTCGCAGGAATTCCAAGATATATTCCTTTATAATCTTCCAAGAAGTTTACCCCGAATAAAGAGAATAGAACATCAAATCGATTTCATACCCGGTGCAACCCTTTCTAACCAACCAGCCTACAGAGGAAACGAAGAATCTTGAAAGTCAAATTTTGCCAAAAGGGTAGGTTAGAGTATGAGTCCATGTGCGGTTCCGGTGTTGCTAATTTTGAAGAAGGATGGATCGTGGAGAATTTGTGTTGACTGTCGAGCTATCAACAAAATAATGGTAAAATATCAACATCTTATTCTTAGATTAGATGACATGCTTGATGAATTACAGGGCTCTTGTGTGTTTTCAAAAATTGATCTGGAAAGTGGATATCATCAAATTAGGATGAAAGAAGGTGATTAGTGGAAAACGGCTTTAAAACAAAATATAGTTTATATGAGTGGTTAGTAATGCCTTTTGGATTAACTAATGTACCGAGTACTTTTGTGAGATTAATGAACCATGTTTTGCGTGCTTTTATTGGAAAATTTGTGGCTGTTTATTTTGATGACATTCTAATCTATAGAAAAACTTTAGATGAGCATGTTGAGAATGTAAAAAGTGTTTTGAATGTTTTGAAACAATAAAAACTATATGCTAATCTAAAGAAGTGTTCCTTTTGCATGGATAAAGTTGTTTTTCTTGGATTTGTTGTTGGTGCTAAGGGGATAGAAGCGGATGAGGAAAAGGTAAAATCTACTCAAAAGTGGCCTACACCTAAATCTATAACTGATGTGAGAAATTTTCATGGTTTAGCTAGTTTTTATAAGAGATTTGTGAAGCATTTTTAGTACATTAGTTACACTGTTTACTGAAATTGTTAAAAAATCTGTTGGTTTTTAGTGGAGCAATTCAAACCAAAGAGAGGTGATGATTTGAGGACCAAGTTGATTTTGATTCGTTGAGTTTGCCAAGTGGACCAATTACTCGATCGAAGAAGGAAAGGTTTCAAGAGGCCGTTAGTAGTGCTATAAGGGAAGTGGCTACACGCGTGGGGTCAAGCCAAGTTGAAGGACGAGCATTGGTTAACTTAATTCAGGCTGATCTATAGTACTTGTTTTTTATGAGAATATTATATCATAATATTCTTCTTCAAGAATATCACTCTGGGATAGTTGTTTCCTGTTTTCTTATCTCCTCATATACTTGTTCCCTATTTTGCTCAGAACATTATTTTTAGAATTATATGCTTTGGAATATTATTCCAGCATATTTTCTTTTATGTAGCCTATAAATAAGCCTTCTTGTAAGGACTTGGATAATAAGAATTGTGAAGTTTATTTTTTTCTTTGGTTCTTCAGAGAACTATTCAAACCTATCAAGTTATTTGCTTGAGGTGTTCAAATCTTCTTATAGTCTTGGTTCTCGTTCTTATAACGACGGGGTCAAGATTTCTTTATACCTTTGGTTTGTGATTCTTTATAATCATTGGGTTAAGATTCCTTTCAAACATGATTTTTAGTTTTTCTAAAAGCTTGATTTGCATCAAGTTTGATATGGTTGTGAAGGCCTTATCCTTAGAGTTTACATCAGGATTAGGGCTATCATCAGAGGTTCTAGGGTAATCCACTTTAGAATGTCGTGGATCAAAACCCTAACAAGCTTTATTGTGGTGTTTCGGCTTTTCCCAAGTGTAAGTTGTTGTCTAAACTATCTTAGATTAGTTGTGCATTGAGTTTTTATACTTTTTTAGTCGTTTTGGACTGAGAACGCAGTTTGCAGAGTAAGCATGCCTGTGCATGTGGCCGTGCTCTTTACCATGCACTTCACGGGATGTTTTAAATTTTGATCTCAGCAACTTGTAAAGTGCACGAAACGAAGCACGCCTGTGCTTCCGGCCGTGCTTGTGGGTGCTCGATCTCGCTAGGGATAGAGAAGCCATGCCTTTTCGCCCCAATTTTCCCGTAAAGTGCAAGGGCATAAACTCCCCTGTGTTTTGACAGAGAAATCCCGCCCTGTTATTCTGTAAAGTGCACGGGGCCAGCACGTTGGTGCTTTTGCATGTGTTTGTGTCGGGATGCCTCTGTTCGGGGGAAAGCACGGTCAAATAAGGCTCTGCCCTCTCGTGTTTTGCCCGTGGTTGCCTAGAGGTATATAAGTCCTGAACTCTAAGCCCCAATTCCTTCGTTTTTTCTTCCTTTTCCTCTTCTTCCCTTGGTTTCCATTACTTTGGTTGAGAAGAAGGAGTCATTCCTAGACCTTTTTCTCATAAATTGGTTGAAGATCCTTGAAGATAAGTTTCTCGTCTTTCTCTTTTCCTCTCATTGCATGTTGTTCGGATGAGCATGCTTGCCCTAGGTTTATATCTTGTATCTTGATTCATTCTTGTTGAAGTTGTTGAATTGTTTGGGTTGTGATGAGCGTCCCGCAAGTGCACAGGGTCGTCAAGTAATACCTTGTGTGTGACACAGGGGTCGTATTCCACGGGGCCAAGGAGCTACTATTACTTCCCCTTCGTCTATTTCCTAGCCTAACAATATGAGTGAAAAGTACATCTACTAAAATCTATAAATAAAAGAATAAAGCTACCACTACACGCCAAATAAGCATACAAGGGACGGACGAACATGAGAAGGCGTGATTTGGACAGAGAATCTCCCCAGGGTTGTCATTAAGGCCCGAATTAAGGATGATGTATTGTGATGGTGGTTTGGACTGAGAGATTCCTAAATTAAGCTAATCCCGAATCCCTCGGTGATTAGCCCTAATCCCATACAAGTATTGACCGGAATCCCTTCCGGTCAATTCCTCCTACGATTGCAATGCACTCAGGGAATCCCTTATCAGGAATAGACACTCTTCTGGGTCTAAGCCTAACATTCAGAGGGGTACCTAATACCCGAATCCCTCGGCGTATTGGTACATGAATCCCTTTCAGTCTATGTGAGTCTAGTACAAGGGCGATGGTCACGCTCCAAGTACAACCTAGAAATTGAATAGCAGAGTTCTCATGCGATCCAAGACAGTAAAGCACACATAGAAAGAATCACAAACCATAGAAATTCTTATACAAGAAATTCAACATCCAACACTAAATTACAAAGGATTATCACCCATAATTACAACAAATCTACCCTAGGGTTCATCATGCCCAAATCACATACAAGTTAGTTCCTCATGAAAGAGGAACACTCATACAAATCCAAGGAACAAATAAACATAAAGAGAAGTTATGAAAACTCCCTCAAGCTTTGGATCGCCTTGGATGGATGAAGGTCGCCGGAGTCGTCGAGATTTCTTCTCAAACGACGCTTTGAAGCTCTAGATCTTCCCCCTATTTCTTCCTCCAAAGTTTGCCTCCCTCTTGGTGAAGAATGGCGCGGTGGATCGCCGGAAAACGTCGCCGGCGAAGGTGGGGCGGCGGCCCAAGAAGAGGAGAAGAAGAAGATGTGAAGAATTCCCCTTGAAATGCCCTAATTTTACCTTTTAAAACCCTTTTTCGGGCATCCATGCGGGTTGCCTTGCGGGCGCATGCTTGCCGGCAAGGCTCCCAGCCTTTTCCAGGAAAAACCCCGTTTCGTGCTACAGTGTCATGCTACAGTAATCTTGCTACAGTAATCCTTCTACATTACTGCTACAGTGATGAAAAGCTCAAAAACGTCGTATTTGATACGGATTTCTTCCCATATACGTTCTTGAGCTCATTTTGGTTTCTTCAAGGCCTGTAACACAAATAAAACCAATTTAAACGCGAAACGGGCATCAACTCATCAGAATACATGCAAAATAGTGCAAGAATAAAACGTATAAATACCTACATTTAGACACTTATCAGGTTGTTTTCCTTCATTCATTTTTTTTGTCTTGAGATGAATGTAGAGATCCATGCTTTCTATCTTGTTGAAACCACTTTCCCTTTTTCTTGAAATTGTAGCTACTGAGGCACTAAGAGATTCATTGCTAAACCTTGGCATCTTTGGTTGTATTAAAAGTTTCTCCTTAGGGATCTTTTGGAACCCTTAGAGTTCAAGTTTAGGCTATACCTAAGCTTTAGTAGGGTTTCTTGGTTTGAAACATGAAGAAATTCATGCTTGTTTTTTTTTTCTTTTTTTGTTCTTCTTATGTTTTCTTGTGGTTTTGAGTCTTGTGCCTGGTGTGGTTCAGGTTGTGACAGCTAGGCCCGAGGCAAAGAGACGATAGAGGAGTAGCGCCGTAGAGGAGTTTTTCTCCTAAATTTGTGAGTGAGATTTTGATTGCATAATACTAGTTAATTCTATCTAAATATATCTATACTTGGTTTTGATGAAAGCATGGGATTTTATCGTGTTGAATTGATGATTTAATCGCTTGAAAGGATTGTCATATTTTGTATTCGGAAATCAAAACTCCTATCACTGGATGAAATGATCAATGCTATGTTGTTGTATCATGTTGATTTGAACTGTGAAATTTCTTACATATGTTTTTTATTTGGCTTACGCAAATATGATGTTTATCATCGAGATTTGAACATTTGTCCTAAATAAGGACCCTGTGAAATAATTTACATGTTTACTGTTGAAATATTTCGTGATGTTTTGTTGGTGATAGGGCTGGAACCCGACGGCTGCAGTGGGAGGGTCCCCACGGTCTAGTCTTTAGAAGTGGCGTGGTGGACCTGTTTGATCTGTTCACAGCAGGTGGCTCATAGAGTCTTAACTTGATGAACATCTGAAGTCCGGAGTCACCACATGAGCCTGGTTGATCATCGTCAAGTACATGAGTTCCTTGACGACTCTGAACTTAGCCGCGACCACAGAGAGTTTAGAGGGATTTCTAGACCACTTATTAATTGCTCGAGTTGAAAATTTCGTATTTTGGGAAAATAAGCCTTTATGCATGGAAAATTTGTTTTGATGATGAACAACTTGTCTTATGATTTTGAAACTCGTATTTTACCATTCATGAATCATGTTTAGTGTAATTTTATTTAAACAAAGTAGTTTTGTGAAGTTATAGTTATTTTCTCTATTGTTGGGTATATGTTGATATATATATATATATATATATACATACCTCTACATTGAAATGTTATGGACTATATATTTAAAGTTCTTCAATGCTTATCTTATCGTTTTATAGACTATTTTGTATTCTTTAGAATTGTACTAATCCATTCATTGAGTGACTTTAGTGACTCATCCTCTTTCTCCTTTTCTAGGCTCTACCTAGTAGTGGCATTGCAGCGGACCGGTGTACTGAGTATTTTTAATTTAGTTTGTTCTTAATTCCTGTTTTATGTACGTTGTTTCTTGAGCATGCTAGATTGTATAAGTATATAGATCCATTAGTGTAGTTGTTACCCTTAATGTTGGACTTGAATGTTTGTCTAATTTATTGGAAACCTTGTTGTGTTTATGAAAAGTAGGCTTTGGTTTAGTTTAGTGGCTTTCTTTGTGTATCTTTGTATTCTATTCTCTATTTGTTTCCAGGTTGTGAAAAGGCTTGACGCCACTCGAGGGTTAAGTGGCCTGAGTGTTCCTCCTCGAGCTGTCGCTGCGATTGTCGCATGCCAGTCCAGCGGGACTGGGAGTGACATTTATACTATCTTATTTTGCCGTCTATGCTTGTTATTCTCCTGACGGAATCCGAAATCCTTGCTCGAGGCCTCACTTCTCCCTTGTATTGTCCTTTAGCTTTCACACGTGCGGTGCATATTTTCGTATTTGTTTTAATATATTTTAATTCAAAAACAACCACCTTCAACTGATCGACTAGATAGTGTTGTAAACGAAGAAAAGTAATAGTACTTCTTGGGGCTCTAGGAAATATAACTCTCTCGGGGTCATATGCGAGGGTTATCACTTGACGACTCGTGCACTTGCGGCTGGAGAGTGTTGCTAATATGCTCATTGCGTATCCGTAAATGCACGTGTTGTATAAAGTAGTATAATATAACTAATAGATGATCAAGTAGTCGATTCTACACGAACTAGGAAACTTCCGGTACTAATTTATCTTCTAATATCTAGTCTACTCAAAGAATGGGGAAAGGTTCTAATATATAAATCTAAGAGAGAAAAAGAGTTGGAGAGTAATGCTCTGGATCAATCCCTTAGAGAAATCTGCAGTGGCTCTCCTCCAATGATTATCAGGTACATCCTATGCATTCTACATGTGCTCTCAAAGCTTTGTCAAATCTATGGTAATCAAATACGTTAAGTGTTGTAACTGTAATTATGGAAATCATGCACATCGAGTTTTGTAACTACCCTACATCAATCATAACTATGGCATTCAACACACGTCAAAGTTTATGATTACAACTACTCAAAATCATGCACATCAAGTTATGTAACACAATGTTTAACATCAAAAACAATAAAACTCTATAATCATGGGAAGAGAGTGAGTCAACTACAAATTAATATCTAAGTTCACGAATCTGGGGCACTGGAGAATAGTTAGCCCCTTATAGGTTCACACAACATTCCCTATTTCTTCTTAATCAATTCGATTGTGCTTCAAGGATCTCTCCGTGGACAAAGCTCCACTATAAATCGTGCCTTTGAATCGTTGCTTGAATCCTTCTCTGGATGGTGGTGAAGGTCGCCCAAGAGTCACCTCCAAATCTCCTAGCCAAACTCCCCAAAAGTCCCTAACTTTGGGACTTAAAAAGGAGTTTTCAACCCAAAAAATCCTAACTAGCGTGTTTAGGCCGTGCTTCGCAGCCGTGCTTTTTAGTGTTCAGCATCAAAACAATTTTCCACTAGACAGTAAAGTGCACTGCCCAAAAGGATGCTTGTGCTTGAACCGTGCTTCCATAAGCTTTTCCGTGCTCTAGGGAGAGTGATTGTGCTTTTATTCTCTGAATATTTTTTAATGTCTAGTAATCTGCACGGTTCAAAAGCACGCCCTTACTTTGTCCTTGCTTACCCTAGCTATTTGCAACTTTGTTCCTTTTATGCTAATTTCGCTTCAATTTCTAATCACCCAAGACCTACTAATCTGCACAAGAACACAAAGATACCCAAAATAGTACTAAAATATATAAAATGAATGCTAAAAGACAAGAAAAACATAGATAGGAGGTATATAAAATGCCCTCATCAGTTGCGCTCGTCTTAGGATGATACGCACGTCGCTCATCAAAATGTCTAGTCATTCAATTGCTGAAGTAAACTCAAAGGACATCTCAAATGCCGGGAAGGCCAACGGGAGGCATAAGACTATTGGAAGTTGAATGCCGCTAAGCAACCTTTATTTAACTCCCGGCACTCATTTTAGTGCCACCAAGGATCACCTTAAGATACAAAAGGTTGAGTTCTTCATCCATAACACATATCCCCCAACTTCCAAATTCCCTTTTGCTAAAACATGCTCATCTCCAATATGAGATTCTGACATTCTAATCTTCATTTTCCCTATATCATACATACCTTGCACTAATGTTAATGCTTGTTGCCGTTCCATTGCTACTATGTACTACTGAATTATGTAATGTACCATAAATGATTGTTATTTTTGTTATATCCTAACACAAGATGAGTATCTATTTTTAGACTATTCATATAAATTAAAATTTTAAAGTATAATATCTGGTCATTTAAAATAACATTATTTTGACTATTATTTTTTGTGCCACTTATATAAATTAAACTTTCTCAAGTTTTAAATCTAGTTTGTAAAAATAACATTAGTCTCAGCAAAATATATTAAAATGTAGGGAAAACTTATGATAGAGAAATCGTAGATAGATTCGTAGAAGCGAAGGGAACCAACAACATTGAGGAGCACTTGGGGATCGGGGATCGGGGATCTTGGCACAAAAGGGTTGAGGTTTATCTATTCAAAGTCTATGTTTTGATCTCAGGCGATGCATGTGCACATCATCATATTTAGTTCACCATTTCAACGACAATTGTATACATATGATCAAGATAAAGCTTTGTAGCATCTACTCCAACAGATTTGCCAATTTCAAAAGTCCATCCTTTATCTTTGATGACTTTTGCATGGGCAACCGCCTAAAAGAATGGCAATGGTGTCACGCCTCGTCCCGCAGGACCGGCACGCGACAACCGCCGCGACAACCTGAGGAGGGACACTCCCGCTACTCAACCCTCAAGTCGCCGAAGGCTTACCACAGCATAGAATTAACATAGATATGAACAAAAGATTCACAACATTCGACAAAAATATTTTGGAGCACAAAGATATACAGAAGAAGCCATTAAGCAATTACAAGCCTAAATGCAATAGCCTTGCTGTAAACGAAAGGCTTAACACACCCTGAACAACAACAGAATAAAGTACAAGAGTGCACAGAGGAAGCTACAAATGATAATCTGAGTACATGGTTCAAATGACATACATGCAATCAATGCAACAACGGTTTCAAAAAGTAAGTAGATACACATACAAGCTGAGCCCTAAGAATAACGATGATACTAGCGGATCCATATCCTTATACAATGCATAATGTTCGAGAACATCATACATGAAGCAAGATTTCAAAACTACTAGCTGATGTATGCCCAACACTTCGGTCCGCCACACCACCACTTGTGAGATGAGCCTATAAAGGGGGAGAGGGTGAGTGACTAAAGTCACTCAGTGAATGGGTTAGCATAAATAATTAAATAACTCACATACATACATATATATATATATATATATATATGCTCAAGAAAACATGTTCAGCTTTATAAAACTAATTTGCCCAATTTTAATCTCAGAAGACAACTGACACACCCTTGCGTGTATGTTCCATAAGCGCACGGGTGTCGAAGTAATAAAGTACCCAATGGGTGGGTAGTCGAATCCATAAGGAGTAGACGTTAAAAACAAAAACACGTTGCTAAGTAGCCAATGAAAACTAATTGTTGTTGAAATTAACAAGTAAGTAATAACAGAATTAAAGACTGAAAGTAAAAGCTAGAGTGTAGGAAAATATCAATGTCAGATGGAGTACTCGGACAATGCTCTCCCTAGAATCCTAGTTTCAAGTGCAAGACTTCAATTACTCTTACTCAATCAAGATTTAATGAGTCGTGGAAATCCAACGATACAAGGTCCCAAACCTAAGGTCAACCTTGACTAGTATCCTACGAGGTCCCGGCGGAGAGAAACTCTCGACGCCTTACACCACGTATAACTGCCCTAAACTCTAGGGATTCCAAGTGATAAACAGTATTCCCAACTACAGATCAAACTCTTTGGTCCAGGTGAAAGATCAATAATCACAAATAAGTCCCGGCGGAAAGGCCTCTCTCAACGCCTAACTCTCTTTGAGATCGATATTAACTCTTAGAATATGGATGTAAAGAGAATCACACCGGAGGGGAAAGGGGACGTGCCTCTATGATAAGTGCTTGCATGTAGATATTTTTGGAAATGTTTTCCACGCATGAGCATCACATTTTTCAGGCTTTATCGCTAATTTCGTGTGTTTTGGTGTTCTTTCACGCAATTAGGGTTGTGGAGACATGGTACGTGAATAAAGGCAAGATTAGGTCAGAATGGTGCCAAGTGGAGATCTTTTGTGCAATTACGAAGTTCAAGACACAAATCGGGTTCCAACGAGGGGGTATGTGCCAACTTCTAAAGACTTCAAGACAACTCTTGTAGAAGGACACGAAGGCAGTCATGCTCGCTCGTTCCGATTGGTTCAAAGATTTCAAAAGCTCTCCAAGGTTTTCACATCATCAAGAAATGCCACTTGACCTTTCACATGGGCGTGTGTCCGTCCATGTGACCTCAGGAGAAGAAACGGGCGAAATCGGGGACTAGTATGAAGATTCCACAAGGCAGAAAATCCACATGGGCGTGTGGAATTTCCACACGGCCGTGTGGCTTATCCACACGCCCGTGTGGATCCTCGAGATGGCCAATTATAAAGCCGTTCTGAAGCGTTATTGAGGGGATCTTCTTCTAACTTTGAGAGGGAGTGACGGCTAGGGTTCAGGAGGTTCTTGCTACACTTTGGGGGCGCTTCTTCACCGATTCCATCATCAATCCCTTCCAAGGAGAGCTATTGGGGGAGCCTTCGACGACTCGATTCGACGAGGTGTGCCTTAGGCTTGGAGGAAGGGATTCTTTGAAGAAGAAGAAGAAGTTCCCATAGTCTATCAACACGAAGCTTAAGGGGGTTTTCTTTATGGATTTCTTGCACTTGTCTTCATTTATTTTGATTAACTTGTATTGCTCCATGGAGAGCTAAACCCCTAGTGGGTACTTGGACTTGTAAACCCTAGATTTCCTATGTTTCATTGACTTTAATGCTTTTATTCAATTTGAGTTGAATTTGAGTTTCAATCTTGTATGCTTAATTGTTTCTCCCTTAGAGTGACACTAGGGTTGAGGGCTAATCCAATCATCCTTTTGACGAGTGACCATCACCATTAGGATTAGATTAATCAAGATTGGAGGGGGTTGAGAGGGTGAGATGAGAGGTAGCGACACGTCCCCTTTCCCCTCCGGTGTGGTTTTCCCTACTTTCTTATTCCAAGTATTACCTTCGATCTCAAAGAGAGTTAGGCGTTGAGAGAGGCCTTTCCGCCGGGACTTATTTGTGATTAGGGATCTTTCGCCTGGACCAAAGGGATTGATCTATAGTTGGGAATATGGTTTACCACTTGGAATCCCTAGAGCATAGCGCAGTCATACGTGGTGTGAGGCGTCGAGAGTCTTCTCTCCGCCGGGACCTCGTAGGGGACTAGTCAAGGTTGACCTTAGATTTGGGACCTTGTATCTTTGGATTCCACGACTCTTGAAATCTTCATTTAGTAAGAGTACTTGAAGTCTTGCACTTGAAACAAGGATTCTAGGGGGAGCATTGTCCGAGTATCCCATCTTCTTATTGATCTATTTCTACACCCTAACCTTTATTTTCAGCACCCTATTTTTACTTCTTTCATATTTTATTTTCTTTCACAACAACAATTGGTTTATTTTTGATTACTTAACAAAGTGTGATTGTTCTTACATCTACTCCCTGTGGATTCGACTACCCACCCGTTTGGGTACTTTATTACTTCGACACCCGTGCACTTGCGGAACACACACGCAAGGGTGTGTCACTCTACCTCTCGACTCACCCTCTCAACCCTCTTCAAATTTGGTTAATCTAATCCTAATGGTGATGGTCACTCATCAAAAGGATGATTAAATTAGATTCTCAACCCTAGTGTCACTCTAAGGAAAAATCAATGAAGTACACAAGTTTGAAACTCAAATTAAATCTCAAATTAAAGAAAAAGCATTAAAGTCAATGAAACATAGAAATTCTAGGGTTTACATGTCCAAGTACCCACTAGGGGTTTAGCTCTCCATGGAGCAATACAAAATCATCAATACAAATGAAAATAAATGCAAATAACCCATAAAGAAAACCCCCTTAAGCTCCGTGCTGATGGTCTATAAGGGCTGCTCCTTCTTCTCCACGAATCCTTCCTTCAAGGCTAGGGCACATCTCGCCGAATCGAAGTCGTCGAAGGCTCCCCCAATAGCACTCCTTGGAAGGAATCGGTGTTAAAATTGGTGAAGAAACGCCCCCAAAACGTAGCAAAAACCTCTCTAAACCCTAGCCGAACTCCCTCCAAAAGATAGAAAAAAGATCCCCTTAAAATGCTTCAGAATGGCTTTTTAAAATGCATCATCGAGGATCCACACGGGCGTGTGGATGAGCCACACGGCCGTGTGGAAATTCCACACAGCCGTGTGGAAATTCAGCCTTGTAGAATTTCGCTTGTAGGTCTCTGATTTCGCTCGTTTTTGCTTCTGAGGCCACACGGACGGGCACACGCTCGTGTGGAAGGTCATAAGGCTTTTCTTGATAGTGAAAACCCCTTGGAGAGCTTTTGAAATATTCGAACAAATCAGAACGAGCGAGCATGACTGCCTCTGTGTCCTTCAACAAGAATTGCCTCGAACCTTGTAAAAGTTGGCACATACTCTCTCGTTTGATCCCGATTTGTGTCTTGATCTTTGTATTTGCGCAAAAGAACTCCACTTGGCACCATCATGACCTATTTTTGCTTAAACTCCCAAAAAACCTCTTCACAACCCTAACTGCACGAAAGAACACAAAAACACATGAAATGAGAGATATAGCTTAAGAAAAGTAATGCTCACGCATGAAAACATCTCAATTATTCTGTACATGCAAGCACTTATCAAACTCCCCCACACTTAAGCCTTTGCTTGTCGTCAAGAAAAACTTATATATTAGAGATCAAAAGTAGAGTGCTAGAAATGCTTGACCTTAAGTTCACCATAAATGTGCAAGGTGAGCATTCTCAAACTAGGAATCATTTTGAATAACGAAAGAGAAAAACCAATGCTCTAGCAAAAACTTGAACTTCAAAGAAATAAAAATCTGAAAGCATGTGAGTGTGTGCTAATTTACTCATATCAACCCCAAACTACTCTTTAAAGTTCTTATTAAAGAGGACTTATTTAAATACAGAAAGAATAGGCAGTAGCTGCACGTAGCCTCGAAGGTAGCCCTTTTCTAAGACGCCTCCTGAACGGCCTTCACACATTCGAGGTGGTAGCTGTTTCTACCGGGGATAGTAGCTTTCACACATCCTATAAGATAGCTCTTTCTCTCATTAGGGCATAACTAGTATCCAACTTATGAGAGTAGCTGCATACAAAATAGGTGGTAGCTCTTTCCACCCCTCAACAAATTTTTTTTTTTGTTTTTTTTTAAACTCAAAATAATGAACTAAAGTCCTTTCAACACTAGACTAGAGATGTCGGAGTTAACAGAGCAAATGGTGCGTATAGATTGCGATCAGACAAAATTTTTTTTTTTAAGTTTTTCAAGTAAACTAGAGCATGGTGACAATCGATGTTCAAACGTCTCTTAAATTCAAAAGCACAATTCTTGACCCTTAAGGTGAACTATCATTAGCCAAACGAGCATACAAGTGATGAGCATACATACATAAAGAACGTGTGTAACGTGAACTCCCCCCCCCCACATTTAAGATGTACAATGCCTTCATTGTACTCATGCAAGCATACAACATACAAAATAAATGAAACAAGAGGGCGTGGGTGATGCGTGTGTTCCGCAACAACACAGGGTTATGTGTGTCAACCCCTTGCATTACCGCAAGTGCATGGGTCGTCAAGTAGTAAAAGTGGACCCAAAGGGTCGGGTTGTCGAACCACAGGGAACAGAAGTACTAGTAATAGCTCCTCTCTTGTTATCTAGCCTAATGAGTGTAGTGTGTGATGATCTAATGGCCAAACCCAAGAGTGTCACTACAAGTGCGTAGGGTATAAAAAGGAAAAGAGTTATCAATCAATAAAAGTGAGGTATCCGGACAATGCTTCCCTTAGGATTCAGGTGTTGGATGTAAATTACAAGTGTTTCTAAACGAAAACAATGAGTCGTGGGTATACTAAGGTATATCGGCCACTGCCTTCAGATCGCCGATAACTAGTCCCCTACGAACTCCCGGCGGAGAATTCTCTCGACGCCTCACACCACATATGACTGCTTATCACTCTAGGGATCCCTAAGATATAACCGATTTCTAAAAGTAGATCCAACCCTGCCTCCAGGTGAAGGATCCCTAACCCCCTACGAGGTCCCGGCGGAGAATTCTCTCAACACCTCACACCACATATGGTTGCATGAAACTTAGGGAATATGGAGATAGGAAATATCTATCGGAAGAGAAAGGGGATACTCCGCTATCTCACGGCTCACCCTCTCAACCCTCTTTACTCTTGGTAATTCTAAACCTAGCGGTGATCTCTCTATTCACTAGATTGAATAAAACATGCAAGGCAATTAATAATAAAATCAAAAGCACAAGCAAGCATTAAAAACTCAAGAGTAAAACTCAAACTAGTAAATTCGAATAGAAACACAATGTAAATCTAATGAAAATAAGAACCCTAGGGTTTACATGTCCGGATACCCTCTAGGGGTTTAGCTCTCCATGGAGCGAGTCACAAAACAAATAATGAATTGATAAATGAGTTCAAAAGCCATAAAGAATAACCCCCCTAAATCCGTGATGATGGCCTTGATGGGTAGCTTCCACGTCTGGATTGAATCCACTCCGAAGCTAGGTCGCCGGTGGCTTCCTTGATGCTATGACGGAGGAAGAATCGATCCAAGTTGGTGAGGAAAGCTTCCCAAAGCCGCAAAGAACTCTCCCCAAGCCCTAGCCGCCTTGTCTCTCGAAAGTAGCCGAAAAGATCCTAAAAATTATCACAATGCGGCTTTTATAATTTGAATTCGGGGCTTCACGCGGGCATCCACAAGGGCATTCACACGCCCGTGTACTGTAGCCACACGGGGGTGGACAGTACTTTTGCTTCAGTACTGCTACAGCTCTTTTGCTACAGTATGCTACAGTGATCCCCCTTGAAGTCTTCTTTTGAGTCCACACGGTCGGGCACAGGATCGTGTGGTAGGGTGCGTGGCTTCCTATCCTTTGAAATCTTCAAGAACCTTCTTCTGCTTGGGTACAGAAGCTGGGACATGGACGTACTACTGCCTTTGTGCCCTTTCGGTTTGTGTAATGACTTGGACTCCGCCGAAAGTTGGCAACACCCCCATGCATTTGAACACAGCTTCTAATTGTGGCCTTGAAATGTGTCATCGCACCCTATCTTTGCTTCTTCTTGTACTTCATGTCTCCAAAGCCCTGTTTGCACAAAAGAACACAAAACACACATTGTCAATGATAAAACCTAATAAAAGTGATGCTCAATGCTTGTAAACTGATATTATAAAATATATACAAATAAGCACATATCAAAACTCCCCCACACTTAAGCTTTTGCTTATCCTCAAGCAAACTAAACATTCATTACAAGGAAAGAAAGAATAAGTGCTTAGCCTCCGGTTCACTAGAGAGCATGAGAGTATGATTCTATAACAAAAGGGGAAAACTATTTAACACCAAACGGTTAAGTCAATGCTCTAGAAAACAATCTAATGACAAGAAAGAAAAAGAAATCCGAAAGCGTGTGTGTGTGGAAAGACTCATCTCAATTCTACTCTATGTCCACTACTTACAGTTTTATTGCTCGAGACTTATATAGTAGCAAAAAGAAGGGTAGTAGCTGCACACAATCTCCAAGGTAGCCCTTTCTCAGGCGGCCTCCCGAGTAGCTTTCACACTTTGGAGATGGTAGCTCTTTCTACCGAGGTGCTAGCTTTCACATATCCCTTGTGATAGCTCTTTCTCTCATTAGGGCATAACTAGTATCCGACTTATGAGAGTAGCTGCATACAATCAAAGGTAGTAGCTCTTTTCACCCTCTATATACAATAAAGAATTCACAATTGCTAAGTTAAATTTTTTTTTTTTCGAATAAAACAACTACTAACAAGTCTCAAAACATTAAACTAGAGCTTCTATAGGTCTAATGAGTGAGTAGAGTGCATAAATGGCAATCGGACAAAAATTTCTCAAAAACTTGGATGACAACTAGAGTATGATGAAATCTAGTGTTCGAAGTTCTCCTATAGTCTAGAATCAAACTCTTCACCATGCCCATCATGCGCAAAGTCTCAAGGCCTCGTGGAGAGGGAATGATCACCTTGTCTGCTCCGCGGACAGTGTCAATCAAGCCCATCCCCCTGATAAGACGAGTGATGTAGGGGCTGGAAAACAGGACTCCTACCCATGCGTACTGTCCCTGGTGCCTCACGTAATCTGCTACCACATATCCCAGGTGCAAGGGCAAGCTGTAGACCATGGAGTACAAGTATAGAAGGTCCAGCTGCCTTAGTACGCCAGTGCTCTCGCCCCGCCCATTGATCGACCTGCTAAGAACAACGTGAATATACCTGTGGACCGGGCGAAGGAGCAAGGAAGCCTTTGTCGAACCGGGCTCATACTGAATATCGCCGCATAACATCTTGCAAGCCCGGCTAGGAGTTACACGAAACGGAAAATCAACCGGTAGTTGTGTGTACTCCTCTGTATGGGTGAAATCTCTGTCGTACAGGCCGAGGGTGACGGAGAAGTCCGTCATGCTCATGCTATGGTACTGATCGAACGCGTGAAAATGGATGGTGTCGGCCCGGTGGTAGTGCGTGTGTGAGCGATCGAACTCGAAGGATGCGAGAACTTCAAGAGTGATGTCGCGAATGGCCGGGTCTTTGATGCACAACAGTTTATTCCAACCTCCCACGGCGATCAACTCTCAAACTTCATTCGCCAACTCTTCCGCTTGTGTATGCTCTATCGCCCCTAATGCTTGTAAATCCGGGGTTCGCGTCTGGCCGAACTTGAGCATTGAGAGACTCTCAAGCCGGACTTGATGTCCGGGCACGGCAAACTCCAAAACTTCGGGCGAAAAGTCACGAAGCTCACGAGGATGTTTATGTACGACTTTTTTTGTCCTTGGAGCCATTTCTGAGCATAAGAGAAGCAAACGAGTCATTTCGGTGTTCAAAACAACCTCCCAAAGGTTCACAAGGCCATGTGGAAATTCCACACGGCCGTGTGTTCTCTCTGGACACAAAATAGGGCAACCCGATAATCCACACGGGCGTGTGGAATTTCCACACGGCCATGTGGATCTTCGACCATGGCCAAAATGCCATCGTTGATCCACATCGAGCCGTACAAACACATGAAACTTCAAGCACAAGTGTTTCAAGCATGAAAATAAGTATTCTCCATGAAAACAACATGCTAAAATACAAGATTCATCACCCAAATCGAAGAATTAACATTCATGGTGAGAAGAGAGAAAAGAGGGCTTACCGGAGAAGATGATGATGAATCACGCAATATAACAATGAGTAAAGCCCACAAATCCTATAAATAGGCGAGGAAATAGAAGGAGAAGCGATTTGGTCGCGATCTTTGGAGTGGAGGCGTTTGGAAATGAAAGGGCGCGAAGTGGAATATGAAGAGAAGCAAGCTTCTCATGTTTAAGTAACCCACATGGCCATGTGGAAATTCGGGTGTTTTGAGTAAGGGCCATGGCCTTGTGGAAATTCCACATGGCCTTGTGGATTCTCTGGATCGCCTGAAAAATTCTGAACAAATCCACATGGCCATGTGGAAATTCCACATGGCCGTGTGTCTTCTCTGGATTGAAATTTTGCAGCTCATGAATAGTACTCACATGCCCAAGTGGAATTTCCACATGGGCATGTGAATTTCCAATCTTAGCCAAATGAGCTCCAAATTTTCCACATGGGCCATGTGGAAATTCCACATGGCCATGTGGATTATCTGGATGACAGAAAATCAAAAATAAATCCATCCACATGGCCATTTGTTTCCATTTTTCGGCCCAAAAATGTTCCAAACTCTGCCAAATTCATCGAAAACACATGAAAAACTGCAGAAATTGAAATAAAACAAGAACATGTCTCAAATCTCACCAAATTCATAGGAAAAACTCTCAAAGTTACCAGAAACGATGAAAATACGATTTTGCATCTGGAAACAGTAAAAATGCACTACACCGGAGATGAATCGAAAGAAAATAAAAACAAACCAAAAACTCAACTGCAGAAATTAAAAACTAACTAAAACACGTGCCAAGAAATTAAAAATTGGGTTGTCTCCCAATAAGCGCTTGTTTTACGTCACTAGCTTGACATACCTGTTCTTCATAAATCAAGGGGGGTGGTGCAACAAAAACACTTCTTCACCTACGTTACTCACTTCGCCACCAAAGTATGGTTTTAATCGTTGCCTGTTCACCTTGAATGTACCTCTGTCTGGGTGAGTGATCTCAACTGCCCCCTGTGATGATACTTGTGTCACTGTGTATGGTCTAAACCATCTAGATTTAAGCATCCCTGGGAACAACTTGAGGCGAGAGTTAAATAACAAAACTTGATCTCCCACCTTGAATTCTTTTGGCATCTTAATGTGCTTCTCGTGCCATTTGCCTATTCTTTCTTTATAAATTCGGGTGTTTTCATAAGCTCTCAATCGCCATTCATCAAGCTCATTCAATTGGAGTTTTCTCTGCTCCCCAGCTCGAGCAAGATCGAAATTCATCGCCTTAATTGCCTAGTAAGCTCGGTGTTCCAGTTTAACGGGTAGATAACAAGATTTCTCATAAACCAAGTTATAGGGCGTAGTTCCTATAGGAGTTTTTTAGGCGTTACGGTGAGCCCATAATGTATCATCTAACCATTCTGACCAATCTCTTTTTCCATGCTCTACTGATTTAGTCAAAATCCTCTTCAATTCTCTGTTGGTGACTTCTACTTGACCACTCGTCTGAGGGTGATATGGAGTGGCTAGGCGATGGTATACGCCATAGCGCTTCAATACCTTCTCTAGCTGACTGTTGCAGAAATGTGTCCCTCTATCACTGATGATTATTCGAGGAGTTCCAAAGTGGGAAAAGAGTTTCTTGAGGAATTTAACCACCATTCTAGCATCATTAGTGGGTAATGCTTGAGCTTCCACCCACTCAGACACGTAGTCTACTGCCACTAGAATATATTTATTTCCATTAGAGTTTGGGAATGGCCCCATGAAATCAATTCCCCACTGATGAGTGCATTTCATATATATATATTATATCTTACTCTCTTAATTGTTGAATTTATCGGCTTTAATTCTCCAAGTGCAATACTATTTGAGGTATTCTTAGTTTCCCATACAGATACCAAAGTCCTGAAGCAAGAAGAAGTGTTTTGGAATGATTTTAGAAGCTAAAGGACTTAGAAGAAACCTCATCAAACTCAACACGGCCTAAGCACGCCCGTGTTGTACTCCGTGCAGATTGCAGGAGAATTCAGCCAAAGTCAGCACAGTCTGAGTTCGCTGAGCACGGTCGTGCAACCCATCTGCACAGCCTAAGTACGCCCATGTTGTACCCCGTGCAGATTACTGGAATTTGAATTTCAGGAGTTTTATTTGGCCGTAATCTGCACGGCTTGAAGCACGGCTTCAACACGCCCGTGCTCACATCAGGAAAACATTAAAACCCTAGAAACTTAGGTTTTTGTGGGACTTTTGAGAGGGCGAACTAAAGGAGGAAGAAAGGGAGAGCTTTGGGGCATCGTCCTCATCTTCACTGAGAGAATGTGGCGCGTATGGTAGGCCGATCGGGAGGAGATTCCACGACATCATTGAGCCTCTGACAGCCGCAAGGATGCAAGAAATTAGGGAGTTTTCAACTTCTTGTATTTTAATTTCTTTGGCAATTAGCTTGTTGTTTAATGTCATGAGGGGCTAACCTCTTAAGGGAGCCCCGGGGTGGTCTTATCTAAAGTTTTAGCTTGAACTTGAGTACTTTTCTTGCAGCATTTATGAATGTTTTGTTCCTTGCAATAAATCTTTGTTATTGGCTTTCTTGAATGTTGTTTAGTGGTTGAATGTTTGGAAGTTTGGTTTTCTTATCTTAGCTCGTGAATCATTATTGATAGTTGCAAGAAGTAAAATCACAACTTAGGGTTCAACAGCACTGTAAGGATCATTCATATAGCATAACTGGATTTAAAACTTAAGACATCTCTGATAAATTCTGAGAGAGTCTAAGTTAGTGAACGTCAGGAATCCAACCCTGGGGCCCCATCTCCTCCATCGAGTAATCCTTACATTTACCTGAGTGCATTTCCTTTCCTTAATCTCCTTTATTCCAATGTAGAGTCAAATCCATCTTCTTTACTTGATTAGATATTAAGCAGAACGATAGTATTAGAAGCTACACCAGTCCTAGTGGATACGACTACCCGACCCTAAGGATACATTTTACTACTTTTACGACCCGTGCACTTGTGGTTACACAAGGGGCGTATCACCCACACATCAAAAACCTCGCAGAATTGCATAGGGTTTTGCGGCATTTCATCACGACGCGAGAGATTACCGGCCTGCTGACAATTGTAGCAACTAATTGATGAGCATCTTGAAACAATGTAGGCCAATAAAACCCAACAGCTAGTGCCTTTTCAGCTATTCTACCTGAGGCATAATTACCCGTGACCGGACCTGAATGATAGTGTGCCAGTATATTCCATCATTATTCTCGGGAAACACATCTCCGGATTACATGATCTGCACAAATTCGAAACAGGAAAGGGTCATCCCAAAAATAATTCTTTAACTCACTAAAGAATTTCCTCTTTTGCTGAAAGGTAAGACCCTGCTTGAGAACCTTTCCTGACAAACAATTAGTGAAGTCTGCGAACCAAGGTGCTTCTTCTTCTGTTGTTATGTCTTGGATTCCGTACAAGTGTTCTTCCTGCAATGAGTCATTAATTTCTGGCTCTGATAGCCTATTTCCCTCAAAGCCTTCCAACCTTGAGAGACGATCAGCAGCTATATTTTTCACTCCCCTTTTATCCTTAATTTCCATGTCAAACTTCTGCTGATAAGCGTCTAAATACATCGTTTTGTAAAGGTGCATTACTTGTACTTTCTTGTATTATTTGAATAAAACCGGTGCCCTTTGATGTGTTTTTGGTGTTTTTTCTATTTCAGGGCATGTACGAGCTGTCTACATGAGGAGGAGCATTTAGAGGATGAAAATTCGAGGCCAAGGAGCGAAGAAACGAAGGTTAAACGAGCTCTGGATGTCGTTCGGGCACTCCTACACTAAACGGGCCTATTCAGGCCCCTTTTCGGGCCCTTGTGCGGGCTGTGTGCGGCCCTCCCACCCTTGGCAGAAGGGTGTGCGGCCCAGTGTGCGGCTACCGGTGAACCTTGGGGGGAACACTTGTATTGGATGATGTATTTTTAGTTTAATGAATGTTGGTTTGTTATTTGGTTTTATGCCATGTGTACTTAATTGTAGTGGATTTCATGAGAACTCCGCATTTCATCTTATCGATTGTACTTGGATGCGCTGGATGCACCCTCGTATTAGATCCACATAGTATGATGGGGGATCCATTGTACCGGTACACCATAGGTTCCGGGTGCCCATAGCTTCCCGCTGGCTTTAGAGTGTATCCTAGCACAATTGCTCTTGGATAAATCTAGCCAATACTCCCTATGCCCAATGACACTGTGTGAGTATCCTTTGGATCAAGGAACTTGTACTGGATTAGGGCTACACTACGGAGGTTCCGGGGTAGTCGACTCCCGAGTCTAAGCGGACCAACTAGTACAAACCCTGCATGCATTATTTATTTATCACTCATCCATGCTTGTACTCGTCCCGGGAGAATCCTAGACCGAGGGCCTTATCTTTGATACTTGTTTTCCCTCTACGTGCTTTTAACCTGTTGGTGGCTTGATCACTTTTATTACTTTGTTTTCGTACTTAATATTATTATAACAAAACCCTTGTTTGATCTGACGAAACAGCTAACCTAAGAGGAAGTAATAGTAGATCTCGAGCCCAGGGAATACGAGCCTCTCGTGCTCGCACGAGAGGTATTACTTGACGACCCGTGCACTTGCGGCCGTGGAGCTGTGTGCCTGCTTTTTAGCGACACGCACGGCGACCATCACCAGCAAAAGCAAAACCCATCGTATTAACCTTGGCTTGACATCTGTCTTGCTCATGAGGTAACGCAAAGCAGAATGATCGGTGAAGACTGTGACTCTAGATAAAATCAAGTATGGTTTGAATTTGTTGAATGCATACACCACAGCTAGTAACTCCTTCTCAGTAGTAGTGTATTTTTCTTAAGCACTTGTTAGGGTTTTGCTTGCATAGTAGATGGGTTGAAAATGTTTGTCTTGTCTCTGCCCTAGCACTGCCCCAATCGCATGATCACTAGCATCGCACATGAGCTCAAAAGGGAAACTCCAACCTGGTGTAATCAAATTTGGTGCTTGAACCAATTTCTCCTTCAGTAAGTTGAATGCTATCAAACAGTCATTTCCAAACTCAAAAGTTGCATCCTTCTCCAGCAGTTTCGTTAATGGTTGGGTGATCTTGGAAAAATCTTTGATAAATCTCCCATAAATGCCAGCGTGCCTAAGAAAACTGCGAATTCCTTTCATATTTGAAGCATCTCAATTACTTCAATCTTCGCTTTATCCACCTCCATCCCCTTTTTAGAAATTCTATGTCCAAGAACTATCCCTTCTTGGACCATAAAGTGGCATTTCTCCCAATTTAACGCCATGTTTGTGTTTTCGCATCTAATGAGAACTCTTTCTAAATTCTCCAGACAAATATCGAACGTATCTCCAAACACCGAAAAATCGTCCATGAATACTTCCATAATGTCCTCTAGAAGATCATCAAATATCGCAGTCATTCATCGCTGAAATGTGGCTGGTGCATTACACAGCCCGAACAACATCCTTCGGTAAGCGAAGGTCCCGTAGGGACAAGTGAAAGTAGTCTTTTCCTGATCCTCGGGTGCGATGGAAATCTGAAAATAACCGGACATACCATCGAGGAAGTAGTAAAAATCATGCCCAGCTAACCTTTCCAACATCTGGTCGATGAATGGTAAAGGAAAATGATCCTTTCGAGTTGCATCATTCAATCTCCTATAATCAATGCATACTCTCCACCTTGTGACTGTTTTGGTTGGGATTAATTCATTCCGCTCATTCTTCACTACAGTCATGGCTCCCTTCTTGGGGACCACCTGAGTAGGACTCACCCAAGCACTGTCAGAGATTGGATAAATAATTTCTGCATCCAAAAGTTTAACGACCTCTGCCTTTACTACCTCTTTCATGTTCGGGTTCAAACGACATTGAGGTTTGATCACTGACTTGTAATTGTCTTCCATCAATATCTTATTAGTGCAGAATGAAGGACTTATGCTTCTTTAACATATTCACTAACTTATCCTTTTGAGATATGGACAGATTTGAAGCTATAATCACCGGGAGCTTTGATCCCTCACCTAAAAAGGCATACTCTAGATGTTCAGGTAATGTTTTAAGCTCCAAATCAGGTGGGTCTTCAATGGACGGTCGCAATCTGTGCCCCTTTAGTCTATCAATTTCCTCAAACTGTTCAGACTCTTCTTTAGAAGTCTCTTCTAAGCACTCTTCTTGAGTACGTGTAATTGGTTGGGTTTTGAGACCTTCCACGCTTTCTTCTCCACCTTTTACACATATTTCGTTGGAAATATCCAAGGAGTGAATTTCTTGTCTTTCGCCTTTATCAAATGAATCAAATCGATGAAGGACCTCTTCTAAGCTCTCCTCTAATTCCCCGCTCTTACATGCCAGTGATGCTTCTTCAAATTAAGCAAGCACACTGAATAATTCACAACTTGAACCTCGGTATCCCCAACTAGATCAAGGTTGCACTCCCCAACACAGTAATTTATTCCACCTCCATTTTGCAGCAAATTATGCGGAGGTGATTGCATGGTGAACTAGTACATCTTCTGTTCAATGTCTCTCACCATTCCAGTGATTTTCTCGAATAATTCTGTTTTATTGATCATGTTTCTTTCAAAATTAATAAAGAATAGACACTTCAGAATGGTGGAAGAATAAGAGAATAGGTAATAGAAAAATTCGGAGAATGACTAAAGTAACAAAGTATAGATGTTCCGAAAACGCCAAAAACTTGACACACCCTTGCGTGTGTGTTCCGCAAGTGCACGGGTACGAAGTAATAAAGTACCCAACGGGTGGGTAGTCGAATCCACAGGGAGTAGATGTTAAAAACAAAAACATGCTGCTAAGTAGCCAAAGAAAACTAACTGTTGTTGAAATTAATAAGTAAGTAATAACAGAATTAAAGACTCAAAGTAAAAGCTAGAGTGTAGGAAAATATCAAAGTGAGATCTAGTACTCGGACAATGCTCTCCCTGGAATCCTAGTTTCAAGTACAAGACTTCAATTACTCTTACTCAATCAAGATTTAATGAGTCGTGGAAATCCAACGATATAAGGTCCCAAACCTAAGGTCAACCTTGACTAGTACCCGACGAGGTCCCGGCGGAGAGAAACTCTCGACGTCTCACACCATGTATAACAGCCCTAAGCTCTTGGGATTCCAAGTGATAAATCGTATTCCCAACTACAGATCAAACCCTTTGCTCCAGGTGAAAGATCCCTAATCGCAAATAAGTCCCTGCAGAAAGGCCTCTCTCAACGACTAACTCTCATTGAGATCAATATTTACTCTTGGAATATGGAGGTAAGGTGTATCACACCGGAGGGGAAAAGGGACGTGCCGTTACCTCTTGACTCACACTCTCAACCCTTTTCAAACTTGGTTAATCTAATCATAATGGTGATGGTCATTCGTCAAAAGGATGATTAAATTAGATTCTCAACCCTAGTCACTCTAAGGGAAAATCAATGAAGTACACAAGTTTGAAACTCAAATTAAATCTTAAATTAAAGAAAAAGTATTAAAGTCAATGAAACATAGAAATTCTAGGGTTTACATGTCCAAGTACACACTAGGGGTTTAGCTCTCCATGGAGCAATACAAAATCATCAATACAAATGAAAATAAATGCAAATAACCCATAAATAAAACCCCCTTAAGCTCCGTGCTGATGGTCTATGAGGGCTGCTCCTTCTTCTCTACGAATCCCTCCTTCAAGCCTAGGGCACACTTTCCGAATCAAAGTCGTCGAAGGCTCCCCCAATAGCTCTCCTTGGAAGGAATCGGTGTTGAAATCGGTAAAGACACGCCCCCAAAATGTAACAAAAACCTCTACAAACCCTAGCCGAACTCTCTCCAAAAGATCGGAAAAAGATCCCCTTAAAACGCTTCAGAACGGCTTTTTAAAATGCATCATCGAATATCCACACGATCGTGTGGATAAGCAACATGGCCGTGTGGAAATTCCACGCACCCGTGTGGAAATTCCACGCGCCCATGTGGAATTTCAACCCTGTAGAATTTCGTTTGTAGGTCCCTGATTTCGCTCGTTTTTGCTTCTGAGGCCACACGGACGGACACACGCTCGTGTGGAAGGTCATGAGGCTTTTCTTGATAGTGAAAACCCCTTGGAGAGATTTTGAAATCTTTGAACAAATCAGAACGAGCGAGTATGACTGCCTCTGTGTCCTTCAACAAGAATTGCCTCGAACCTTGTAGAAGTTGGCACATACTCTCTTCACAACCCTAACTGCACGAAAGAATTGACCCCGATTTGTGTCTTGATCTTTGTATTTGCGCAAAAGAACTCCACTTGGCACCATCATGACCTATTTTTTCTTAAACTCCCCAAAAACCTCTTCACAACCCTAACTGCACGAAAGAACACAAAAACACACGAAATGAGCGATATAGCCTGAAAAAAGTAATGCTAATGCATGAAAACATCTCAATTATTCTGTACATGCAAGCACTTATTAACAACTCATGAATATCAAGTCACAACTCTTTAAACTCAAAATATACAATGTACATCATCAAAACCTTTCTGCTAAAGTATAAGATTTCCAATTCGAGCAATCGATAAATGGTCTACAAAACCCTCTAAACTCTAGCCATGGCCGAGGCTAAGTTCAGAGCCGTCAAGACACTCAAGTCCTTGACGTTGACCTACCTGATCCATATGGTGACTCCGGACACCCGATGTACATCCAAACAGCACTCTACGCGCTGCCTGAGTGAATAGATCAGCCGGGTCCACCATGCCACGTCTAAAGGCTAGACCATGAGGACCCCCTACTGCAGCAGGTAGGTTACAACCCTATCCCCATCAAAACTTCACGAGAAGTAACAACAATGCGATCCAAGTAAAACTTTTCATAGGATCCTTGTTCAGGACAAATAACCATCAAACAACGATCAACATTATTGTCAAGTAAATCTAGATCAAGAGTGAACGTATATAAAAGTTCCACCGTTTAATTTCAACAAATGTAGTAACGTGACCAAACGTATTTTCAGTAAACATCAGAAGCTTTGGTTGTAGAATAACATGTATGAAAATTCTTTCAAAACATCGATTCAATCAGAGTTTCATTTATAAAACTGGGAACATAAAATTTCTCTTAAAACAATAGAATCGTCATTTCAACATAATTTTATCAAGTATTTCATTAAACCAAACCATAAGTATATTTATATTGTAAACCGTTAGAATGTGCAATCATAACTCACTCACAAACTTAGGAGATCGACTCCTTATGACGCTACTCCTCCTCCGGCTCCTTGCCTTGGTCGAGCTCTCACCACCTACATCAACACCAACCACAAGGGCTCAAACTAAAAGAAAAACACAAAGGAATGACAAGCATGAATCTCTTCACGCTACAGAGCATAAAACCCTGACTAGGCTTGTACATGCCTTGAACTTGTCCCTAACGATTCCAAAGAATCTCTATGGAGATCAACCCTCCCAAACAACTAAGAAGGCAAAGGTTCAACCATGAAGTTCTCGGTGCTACAGTAACTCCGAAATCAAGAATAAGGTAAACAAGTTTCATCAAGGTAGCAAGAGCTTGATTTCTATAATCAATTCAAGATATAAAGAGAATGAGGTAAATAGCCCAAACAATCCAACAACTTCATCAAAAATGAATCAAGATTCGAGATCTAAACCTAGGGCTAATATGCTCATTTGAATAACATGAAACAAGGGAAGAGAGGAAGAAGAGAAGCTTACCTTCAAGAATCCTCAGCCAAGGGGATCGGAAAGAGGTCTAGGAATGGCTAATCCTTCTTAATCAAAGCAATGGGAACCAAGGAAAGAAGTGGGAGGAGGAGAGGAATTGGGAGAATTAAGGCTCAAAGTTAAGGATTTATATACCCCTAGCCAAACACGGGTCGAACATGGGCGTGCAGAGCCCAGTTTGACCATGTTTTACCTCCAAAAAGGTCTCCCCGACATAAGCACGTCCTCTATACAGTGTGCATATACCCGTGCACTTTATAGGAAAATGGGGAGGAATTTCTGTACCGAAACACGGCTTTTCTACCCCGAGCACGGTCGTGCACTTTCAAGCACGGCCTAAACACGGGTGTGCTTATGCCTGTACACTTTACAAGTCACTGGAAACGAAGTCCAGAACATCCCGTGAAGTGCACGGCCTAAACACGGGTGTGCTTACTCTGCCAACTGCGTTCAAAGCCTAAAATGACTTAAAATGCGTCCAAAACTCAAAACACAACAATTCTAGGAATGTTTGGATAACAACTCACAGAAATGGATCTGAAGAACCTGCATGGGTGTATGGTTTTAAAAGCATAAATTTATCGTTAGAGAGTTATATTGAATTGTATGCAAGTACACTGTTAATGAATTATTTACTTCAGATTTTCTTCAAAAGCTGATCTTCTGGAATGTAGACTCTCTCCAAGGTTTTGTTGGTCTTCTTCTCAAAGAAATAAATGATCTCATTTAAGGTGCAATGGTTGCTTCCTAGCCGAACATATAAGCCCTTGTTCGACATTATTGTATCATCACTACTCTAATAACATATGTCGCAACGTCTTCCTCGTTATTGAATATGACTGCTACGAAACAAGATTATATGGAACACATATAATGCACAAAATGACAAGAAAGATCATTGGTATTTATTATGTATGTATATAAGTCTTTTTGGTGTTTCCATGGTGATAAGTGCCTAAATGTGTATGTTTATTTATAACATTTGTATATTAAATTACATGCTTTCGATAAGCCGATGCCTGTTTTTATGGTTAAATTGGTTTTATTTGTATTGCAGTACCTGGAAAAGCCAAAATGAGCTCAAGAACGTATTTACGAAGAAATCGACACCAAATACGACGTTTTTGGAGCTTTGACACCGTAGCAGTACTGTAGCAGGTAATGTAGCACCGGCATTTTTCTGGAAAAATCCTGGGAGCCTCCCGGGCAAGCATGCGCCCGCATGGCTT
Organism: Dioscorea dumetorum; assembly: GCA_902712375.1. Classification (NCBI taxonomy): domain Eukaryota; kingdom Viridiplantae; phylum Streptophyta; class Magnoliopsida; order Dioscoreales; family Dioscoreaceae; genus Dioscorea; species Dioscorea dumetorum. Next base: position 804,446 of record CACTHL010000605.1, read on the forward strand.
CCCGCATAACCCCCCGAAATTCAGATTTTAAAGAGAGTTAGGGCAAACTTTTTGGGGAGCTTTTGGTGAGGTTTTTTGGAGAGGTTTCTTGAAGCTTGAAGGAGGCTTTAATACGGGGAAGAAGAGGCCTTTTCTCATGAATTGAAGAGCGGAGATCAAGAGGAGAGTAGAGATTTGGCAAGATCCATCCTCCACTTCACCATTTAAGGCTTGAAGAAGAAGAAGGAAGCTACCCTCATTGCGGCGTAGGTGGAGGCTTGTGGCGACAATCCGGCTCACCTTTTCATCACCATTAATTGAGGGAGTGCTTGTTACGGCTAGATTAGTTATTTTCATGATGTGTTTTATGTTATTTGTTTGTATGAACAACTAAGTCCCAAGGTCACCGGACGCCGGTGAACCTTGGGACGAACAAGCTTGTATGGATGCCTTGTTTTATTTTTAATGCAAATTGTTTGGTTTGTGGTTCATGCTATGTGTGCTTGATTGCTTTGAATTACATGAGAACTCTGTAGTTCAATTTCTAGGTTATACTTGGAGCGTGGGATACGCCATTGTATTAGACTCATATAGTTTGAAAGGGATACATGTACCTATACGCCGAGGGATTCGGGTATTTGGTACCCCTCCAACTATTAGGCTCGAACCTAGGTACTGAGTTTGACCCTAATCAGAGATTTCCCTAGTCGTAGTGCAATCATAGGGGGATTTGGTCGGAAGAGAATCTGTCCAATGCCTGTATGGGATTAGGGGTTAATCACCGAGGGATTCGGGGTTAACCTACTTTAGGTGTCTCTTGGCCCAAACCACAATTGCAGTCTTAACCCTAGCATCTGTCTAGCTTCAGTAGTCCCTAGGGGATCCGCGTCCGTGACCGTTTCTCCCTTGTGATTCTCTACCTATTTCGCCTGTAGTTCACCCTTCAGTTTAGATTTTCTTAAAATCAGTTTGTAGATCTTAGCACCCAACCTCAAGACATTTGGTTAGACAATAAGTGAAGAGGAAGTAAAGGTAGATCCTTGGCCCCGAGGAATACAACCCCTGTGTCACACACAAGGTATTACTTGACGACCCCGTACACTTGCGGGAAGCAGATCAAGTTTTTGGCGCTGTTGCCGGGGACACAAGGAATATTCGGAACACTTAGAGTTTATTGATTTAACCGTTTTATTTTCTTTTTCTCCTTTGTTTTTATTGGTATTTAGTGTACATACTGTCTCCACTATGCTTTACTTTATTTCATTTGTTCTATGGTCTTCTGGTTTTTATCTTGAGTGTAACCCTCTACTGGCTGGATTTTTGCAAGGTACCTGTTGTATGATAAGAGCAAGGCATTCAAATTTATTGGAACACGATAACGAGATTGAGAGGACCTTGCATCAAATGCTTAGAGAAGGAATAGTAAGCTCAGAATAGCAAGAGGTTCAGATTGAAGAAAGTCAACCCTCAGTCATGGCTGAACCAAGAAGGACATTGTCAGATTATGAGAGGCCACAGTTTACCGGAGATGAAATCAGTGTGCAAGCCCCAACAGTGCCCGCAAACACTTTTGAAATCAAGGCTAGTACTATTGGAATGATCCAAAATTCAGTTCAGTTCGATGGGTTAGCTGTTGAAGACCCCCATGCTAATATGCTCCACCTTCAAAATTCATTAGGTTTCGTATGAGGGGAGCGGCGTACAGATGGCTCACTTCACTAGCCACCTGGTCCATCAAGACCTGGAAGGAAATGGTGGAGAAGTTTTTGGCAAGGTACTTCTCGCCTAGCAGGGCAGCCAGGCTCATGCATGAAATTTCAGCCTTCAGACAGGGGGATTCAGAAACACTGTTTGAAGCACATGAAAGGTTTAAGGATCTGCTTAGAAGATGCCCCCATCATGGTTTTTCAGCGTGGATGAGAGTCCAAACTCTGTACAATGGACTGAACTATCAGGCACGTCAGCTGATTGATGCCGCGACAGGTGGATCTTTGAGCAATAAATGCCCTGAGGACGCAGAGGAATTGTTTGACAACATGGCTAGCAATGAATCCCATTGGAGTGCACGGTTGAAACCTCAGAAGACTACAGGAATTTATGAAGTCAACGATACCACAGCCTTGGCCGCAAAAGTGGATGCACTGACTAGGAGGTTTGATCAGTTCTTTATGGCATCAAGCTCAAGTTCTGGGGCCGTACTCTCCTGTGACACATGTGGAGCAGGGCATTGATAAGTGCTTAAATGTGTATATTTATTTATAGTATTTTTGTATTAAATTACATGCTTTTGGTAAGCCGACGCCCGCTTTTGTGGTTAAATTAGTTTTATTTGTGTTACAGGCCCTAAAGAAGCCAAAATGAGCTCAAGAACGTATTTTTGAAGAAATCGACACCAAATACGGTGTTTTTGGAGCTTCATTACTGTAGCAGGGTTACTGTAGCACCCCGAGACGATTTTCTGGAAAACTCCTGGGAGCCTTGCTGGCAAGCATGCGCCCGCAAGGCTGCCCGCATAACCCCTCGAATTTAAGGTTTTAAAGGGGCGTTAGGGCTAGAAAAAGGGGGCTTTTTGGTGAGGCTTTTTAGAGAGGTTTCTTGAAGCTTGAAGGAGGCTCAAATCCGGGGAAGAAGAGACCTTCTCTCATCAATCGGAGAGTGGAGATCAAGGGGAGAGTAGAGATTTGGCAACGCCGTACACTTGCGGGAGGCTCATCAAGTTTTTGGCGCCGTTGCCGGGGACACAAGGAATATTCGGAAACTTAGAGCTTATTGATTTAACCGCTTTTTCTTCTCCTTGTTTGTTTTCTTTTATCTTTGTTTGTTTGTTTTTTTTTTCTCTCCCTGTTAGCCCCCTCTTATTTCTAGACCTCATGTACTGTCTTTGTTCTTTTGCATTTTTACTTATAATTATGAATTCTTCTGAGTACGGGTTTGGTTTCATTTTCATGCAGAATCGGAGTGTCTATCTTGCGGCTAAGCTTGACACTACGAAAGTAAATCAGTTTTCTTGTACTGGTGACTCGAGGAATGACCAATGTTTCGGGGAAGCCCTCGCCTTTTATCTAAAGGGGCGGAACACACAGGATGTTTTTAAAAATTATATGTATTCAGAATGGGGAATCACTAAGAGAAAACCTGATCTTTCCACTCAACAGTACATTTCGAATGTTAGCAATCGGAAACAAAACAGTGGAGAAGAGACAAAATTTCTTCAGGAGGAAAGTTTAACTTCAACAGAGTGTCACTCAGAGAATGACCATAGACGACAGTTCAGAGAATGACCAATCAGCTGAGGAAGAAGACAAGGAATTTGAGGATATTGATCAAGGCAAATATGGAAGGTTAAAGTCCTCTATAGATGAACCACCAGAGATAGAGTTGAAGCCATTGCCTGAACACTTGGAGTATGCATTCTTAGCAGAAGGGTCTAAGCTCCCAGTCATCATTGCGTCAGATCTGACAGGTGAGCAGAAAGATAAACTTTTAAATGTTTTAAAGAAGCATAAGAGAGCAATTGCCTGGAAGATATCAGACATTAAGGGAATCAGTCCTTCTTTCTACACACACAAAATCCTGATGGAAGATGGCCACAAGCCGACAGCGATCCCTCAGCGAAGACTCAACCCCAACATGAAAGAGGTAGTACGAAACGAGGTTATCAAGCTTCTTGATGCAGGGATAATTTATCCAATCTCTGACAGTGCATGGGTGAGTCCATTTCAGGTGGTACCAAAGAAAGGGGGAATGACTATAATCACTAATGAAAAGAATGAGCTTATACCCACCAGGACAGTTACAGGGTGGCGAGTATGCATCGATTATAGGAAGCTTAATGACCCCACACGAAAGGATCATTTTCCTTTACCCTTCATTGATCAGATGCTCGAGCGACTGGCAGGGCACTCATACTATTGTTTCCTAGACGGTCTTTCTGGCTACTTCCAAATTCCTATTGCCCCAGAAGATCAAGAGAAGACGACCTTCACTTGCCCGTATGGCACTTTTGCTTACCGTCGTATGCCTTTTGGGTTATGCAATGCACCAGCCACTTTTTAGAGTTGTATGATGGCAATTTTTGAAGACATGGTTGAAGATATAATGGAGGTGTTTATGGATGACTTCTCGGTCTTTGGTGACACCTTCGAATTATGCCTAAGAAATTTAGAGCGAGTTCTAGCTAGATGTGAAGAGACAAATTTAGTCTTAAGCTGGGAAAAGAGGGTATCGTGCTTGGGCACAAAATTTCTCATAAAGGGATCGAGGTAGATGAGGCTAAGGTTGCCACTATTAAGAAACTACCCCCTCCGACTTCGGTGAAAGCCATCAGAAGCTTTTTGGGACATGCTGTGTTTTACAGAAGATTTGTACAGAATTTCTCTTCGATTGCCCGACCTTTAACAAGGCTGCTCTAAAAAGATGTCCCTTTTGAATTCAATGAAGATTGTATGACTGCGTTTCTCACACTTAAGGAAAGACTCGTGGAGGCACCAATAATAGTGTCTCCGGATTGGAATCTGCCGTTTGAGTTGATGTGCGATGCGAGCGATCATGCAGTAGGAGCAGTGCTGGGGCAGCGACGGGAGAATCATTTTCATCCTATCTATTATGCAAGCAAAACATTAACAAGTGCTCAGGAAAATTATACTACCACTGAAAAGGAATTGCTGGCAGTAGTCCTTGCCTTCGACAAATTCAGGTCGTATTTGGTGCTTTCAAAGGTGATTGTGTACACTGATCATTCTGCTTTGAGATACCTAATAAGCAAATCAGATGCCAAACCCCGGCTAATTTGATGGGTCCTTCTACTCCAAGAATTTGATTTGGAAATAAAAGATAAACGTGGAGCAGAGAATTTAGCTGCGGACCATTTGTCGCGTCTCGAGAACCCACATGAAGACATTTCGGAAAGAAAGGAAATAAATGACACTTTCCGTAATGAACACCTTTATAGCATTCAAGCGCAGAAGGGAGAAGAGATTCCATGGTTTGCTAACTTCGCCAATTATTTAGCCGCTGGGACACGGCCTACCAGGCTCACATATTAGCAGAGGAAGAAGTTCTTTTCTGATGTGAAATATTATTTTTGGGAGGACCCGTACTTATTTAGAATCTGCTCCGACCAAGTGGTAAGAAGATGTGTTTCTCAATCGGAAGGGTTGGACATCTTGAAACACTGTCATGCAGGTCCTACTGGAGGTCATCATAGTGCGAGTAGGACAACTAAAAGATTCAGGCTTTTATTGGCCCTCGATGTTTCGGGACGCACAAAACTTCGTGCAACATTGCGACAGTTGTCAAAGGGCAGGTAATATCTCTCGAAGGAATGAAATGCCCCAAAACTGGGACCAAGTGTGTGAAATATTTGATGTATAGGGGATCGACTTCATGGGCCCATTTCCTAGCTCACGTGGTCATAAGTTTGTTCTGGTAGCGGTAGACTATGTATCAAAATGGGTGGAAGCACAAGCACTTCCCACGAGTAACGCAAGAGCAGTGGTAAACTTTCTGAAAAAGTTGTTCTCAAGGTTTGGCACTCTGAGAGCAATTATAAGTGACCGTGTGATGAGCGTCAAGTAATACCCTGTGTGTGACACAGGGGTCGTATTCCACGGGGCCAAGGAGCTACTATTACTTCTCCTTCATCTATGTCCTAGCCTAACAATACGAGCAAAGCGTACAACTACTAAAAACTATAAATAAAAGAATAAAGCTACATTTACACGCATAATAAGCATTCAAGGGACGGACGATCAGGAGAGAGTGTGATTTGGACAGAGAATCCCTCTAGGGTTATCATTAAGGCTCGAATTAAGGATGATGTGTTGTGATGGTGGTTTGGACTGAGAGATTCCTAAATTAAGCAAATCCCGAATCCCTCGGTGATTAGCCCTAATCCCATACAAGTATTGACCGGAATCCCTTCCGGTTAATTCCTCCTACAATTGCAATGCACTCAGGGAATCCCTTATCAGGAGTAGACACTCTTCTGGGTCTAGGCCTAACATTCAGAGGGGACCTAATACCCGAATCCCTCGGCGTATTGGTACATGAATCCCTTTCAGTCTATATGAGTCTAGCACAAGGGCGTTGGTCACGCTCCAAGTACAACCTAGAAATTGAACAGCATAGTTCTCATGCGGTCCAAGACAGTAAAGCACACATAGAGAGAACCACAAACCATAGAAATTCTTATACAAGAAATTCAACATCCAACACTAAATCACAAATGATTATCATCCTTAATTACAACAAACCTACCATAGGGTTCATCATGCCCAAATCACATACAAGTTAGTTCCTCATGAAAGAGGAACACTCATACAATTCCAAGGAACAAATAAACATAAAGAGAAGTAATAAAAACTCCCCCAAGCTTTGGATCGCCTTGGATGGATGAAGATCGCCGGAGTCGCCGAGATTTCTTCTCAAACGATGCTTTGAAGCTCTAGATCTTCCCCCTATTTCCTCCTCCAATGATTGCCTCCCTCTTGGTGAAGATTGACGTGGTGGATCGCCGGAAAATGCCGCCGGAGAAGGTGGGGCGGCGGGACAAGAAGAGGAGAAGAAGAAGAGTTGAAGGTCCCCTCAAAAGATGCCCTAACTTTCCTTTAAAAACACCTTTTTCGGGCATCCATACGGGCTGCCTTGCGGGCGCATGCTTGCCCGCAAGGCTCCCAGCCTTTTTCCAGAAAATCCCGTTTCGGTGCTAGAGTGCCATGTTACAGTAACTGCTACAGTAACTGCTACAGTAATCCTTCTACAGTACTGCTGCAGTCTGAAAGCTCGAAAACGTCGTATTTGATACGGATTTCTTCCCAAATACATTCTTGAGCTCATTTTGGCTTCTTCAAGGCTTGTAACACAAATAAAACCAATTTAAACACGAAACGGGCATCAACTCATCAGAATACATGCAAAATAGTACTAGAATAAAACATATAAATACGTAGATTTAGACACTTATCACCGTGGCACTCATTTTTGTAACTCCCAGTTTGAGAAAATTTTAAAACGTTACGGGGTTTTTCACCGAACTGCGACACCATATCAGCCTTAAACAAGTGGTCAGGTCGAGGTTTCAAATAGATAGTTGAAGCGTATTTTGTAGAAAACAGTTGCTCATCACCGAAGAGATTGGGCAGACCACCTGGATGATGGCCTTTGGGAATATAGAACAGCTTACAAGACACCCATTGGGGCAACGCCGTACAAATTAATCTATGGAAAAGCCTGCCATTTACCTGTTGAGCTTGAACACAAAGCATACTGGGCCATCAAGCATCTCAATCTTGATCCTCATTTGGCGGGCCATAAGAGAAAGTTTCAATTAAATGAATTGGATGAATGGCGCACCATGGCTTATGAGAATTCGGTGTTATACAAGAAGAAAGCAAAGGCATATCATGACCAGCATATTAAACAAGTTAAGCACTTCAAGGAGGGAGATAAGGTATTACTTTTCAAATCTATATTGAAATTCTTTCCAGGAAAGTTGAAGTCACGATGGTCCGGGCCGTTCACAATCTCAGAAGTTTTACCACATGGTGTCGTGGAGATAATACATCCGGAAATGGGGAAATTTAAGGTGAATGGTCATCGTTTGAAGCCATATTATTATTGGGACACTTCTCAGAAAACCGGAGGTAATTCTCCTCCATTTGACCCACCCTGAGGTAACGTTGAAGGTACGTCGAGCAAACGACGTTAAACAAGCGCTCCTTGGGAGGCAACCCAAGTTTTAAATTCCCGCAATTTATGTTCTCGTACTCTTCTGTTTTGTGTTGTGTGGTTTGCTTGGTGTATTTGCTTTTTCGTATTTTTGGTTGATGTTTGAACCCATGTTGCCTTTATTTTGATGAAATTCAAGTGTGCTGTTTTAAATGTTTCGGCAATTAGTTGTGTATTTCAGATTTTTCTTTGAAGTTGTAGGGAGACCATGCTGAAATTTTGACTCTTCAGGACTTTACGGGCGTTTTTATGCCCTTAAAAAGCATGGCAAAGTCCATTGGGAGCCTCGTGGGCGCCTTCGCGCCCGCGAGAAAGGCCGCAAGGGACCCCAGGCCCACGGGCTGGGCCCGTTACGGGCGCCCATGCTCCCATATGGGCGCCCACAAGGGCGGGCAGCCACTTAAGTAGCTGCCCCTTCCCCCTTTTTTCCCTCACTCCTTCTTCCTCATTGGTTCCCTTGCATCTCTTCTCCTTTCCCCACCATTTTGCCACCATTTTTCTTGGTTTTTCTTGCCCTAAACTCCTCTCCCACCTCTTGCAACTTCATTTTAACAATTTATTGAGAGTTTTACCAACTTTTTGGCAGTATTTCTTCGACTTGAGTTTTGGAGCCCTAATTGGAGGTTTGTTCTAATCCTCTTCTTTTCACTTTGATTTCGCATAATTTGTGATGCAAACTTTATTATGGATTGAATGGATGTTGTTTATATGAAAATTGTGAGCTTCAAGCATATGTTGTAAAATTTTTAAAGCTCCAAATATAAGGGGAGCTCTTGCAAAATGTTTTTTAGAGCATCTATTTTTCTTTGATTTTATATTATAATGAGAGCCCTAAAACCCTTGTGTTCTTGATTGTTGGTTTAATCTTGTGCATTTTCTCTTGTAGGCATGCCGAACAAACTTGTAGCGTCGAAGAAAACTAGGAGGGATGGCGCACCCGTTGCCGAGCCGCAATTTCTAGAAGCAATGCACAAAACTAGATATGAGATCTTGAAGTCTAAACCTTTTGGTACCACCCGGACAATTGAGTGGAATGACCTAGAAACCTTGGGTTTGGCCGACACCATTTTGGGCATGATCACACATGATGGATGGGATAGAATGTTCTCCATTGAAGAAGTCACCTACCGCGAACTCACTCTAGAATTTCTAAGCACGATTGAGGTGACCAAGCCGTCGACTTATCCTCAACGGGAGGGTTCAGTTTCCTTCCAAGCTTTTGGGACAATGCACACTATCACTTATGACCAACTTGGAACTTTGTTGGGACTTTATCATGAAAGCCACGAAAGCTCACCTCCCTGTCATCAGCTGCCCACAGATTTCCCAGCTCATATGCCTTATACATTATTCTGGAACCGGATATCGCACGGAGCGATCGGGGTATCGAGAAAGGCATCCCTCCTTATAAACCCAGCCCATCGCTACATCCAGGCGCTTTTAGCAAGGACCATTGGGGGCAGGTCTGACTCTACAGGGGTTCATGTAGATTTGTAATAAATGCGTTCATGTTGATATGTAATAAATTGAGTAGGTTGGTGCTCGGGTGCTTAAACAGCATGTGTACCCTACCGAAAAATTTTGTACAGTCTACGTTAGTCAAAAAAAAAAAATCTTACTGATCTCCTTGGCCCGTCTAGGACTCTTAAAATCAGGCTAGAGTTCTAGTTAAGATTCAAAAGGGTCTTAACTCCTCATTGATGGTTTTTCTTGACATTTCTAAGACTACTCATCATAGTGTGTGTAGTGCATGGAAACCCTAGATTTATCTAGGGTGAGGAGAGCGAGGTAGAGAGTTCACACACACTCACGGGAAAACTTTAGATATGACAGGACTATCTTTGCAGAGCTGATCCTGTTTTATATACAACTCAATTTCTGGACTTTCTTTCACTTCATGCTGGAATTCTTTACTGTTTGAGCTTGAGGTCACATTTAGCCATTTATCATCTTTCCCTTATTCTTCATGTTTTTGTTTCCTTGAGGACAAGAAAACGCTTAGGTGTGGGGATGTTATGATAAGTGCTTAAATGTGTATATTTATTTATAGTATTTTTGTATTAAATTACCCGCTTTTGTGGTTAAATTAGTTTTATTTGTGTTACAGGCCCTGAAGAAGCCAAAACGAGCTCAAGAACGTATTTTTGAAGAAATCGACACCAAATACGGTGTTTTTGGAGCTTCATTACTGCAGCAGGGTTATTGTAGCACCCCGAGACGATTTTCTGGAAAATTCCTGGGAGCCTTGCGGGCAAGCATGCGCCCGCAAGGCTGCCCGCATAACCCCTCGAATTTAAGGTTTTAAAGGGGCGTTAGGGCTAGAAAAAGGGGGCTTTTTGTTGAGGCTTCTTAGAGAGGTTTCTTGAAGCTTGAAGTAGGCTCAAATCCGAGGAAGAAGAGACCTTCTCTCATCAATCGGAGAGTGGAGATCAAGAGGAGAGTAGAGATTTGGCAAGATTCATCCTCTACTTCACCATTTAAGGCTTGAAGAAGAAGAAGGAAGCCGCCCTCATTGCGGCGTAGGTGGCGGCTCACCTTTTCATCACCAACAACTGAGGGAGTGTTTGTTATGGCTAGATTAGTTGTTTTCATGACGTGTTTTATGTTATTTGCTTGTATGAACAACTAAGTCCCAAGGTCACCGGACGCCGGTGAACCTTGGGACAGATAAGCTTGTATGGATGCTTTGATTTATATTTAATGCAAATTATTTTGGTGTGTGGTTCATGCTATGTGTGCTTGGTTGCCTTGAATTATATGAGAACTCTGTAGTTCGATTTCTAGAATGTACTTGGAGCGTGGGATACGCCCTTGTATTAGAATCACATAGTTTGAAAGGGATACATGTACCTATACGCCGAGGGATTCGGGTATTTGGTACCCTTCCAACCATTAGGTTCGAACCTAAATACTGAGTTTGACCCTAATCAGAGATTTCCCTAGTCGTAGTGCAATCATAGGGGGAATTGTTCAGTAGAGAATCTGTCCAATACCTGTATGGGATTAGGGGTTAATTACAGAGGGATTCGGGGCTAACCTACTTTAGGAGTCTCTTGGCCCAAACCACAATTGCAATCTTAACCCTGGCATATGTATAGCTATAGTAGTCCCAAGGGGATCCGCGTCCGTAACTGTTTTTCCCGCTGTGATTCTCCGCCTATTTCGCCTGTAGTTCGTCTGTCAGTTAGATTTTCTTAAAATCAGTTTGTAGATCTTAGCACCCAACCTCAAGACATTTGGTTAGACAATAAGTGAAGAGGAAGTAAGGGTAGATCCTTGGCCCCGAGGAATACGACCCCTGTGTCACACACAGGGTATTACTTGACGACCCCGTATACTTGCGGGACGCTCATCATGTCACGCCCCGACCCTCGGGTCCTGGCCCATGGCACTACCGCCACGACAACCCAGGAGAGGTCAAGCACCTACCTCAACCCCAGATCGCCACAAGGCTTACTTGTTACCTGTACAATATTAACATCACAACAGTAATATTCTAAATCTAAGGTATTCAACCACATCCCTGCACAAGATCAATATACTCACACCAGGTATATATCCCTAAGAACCACAAAATCAATGATCATGGACACAATCATAGTCTCTCCCAAACACTGGATGTAAAACTCATACAACCTAAGGTCCTGTCTGAACCAATCAAGATTATACAAGATCAAATGGAAATACGAAAACATAGGTCCTAGTGGATCCATCTTATGCATGATGACAATGTTTATGAATCATACACTACTCAAAGGTAAATGCAAGAATAGATGCCAAGCACTATCACGTCTCACGCCCTGCTACCGTGCTAACACCTGTAAAGAAGAGATAAGAAGAATGGGTGAGTAACTAAGTTACTCAGTGAGGGGTTGAACATGGAGCTATAACTCATACAAGTGTAAAGAATGATATGCCGAAAACATATGTAAATCTTTAACAACCACAACTTACAAAATGCTTTAAATACACATTTCAATATAACAAGCTTTCCAACTTTCTCAAAGAAAGGCATCAATAAAACTTTGAAAATCATTTGTAAAGAGATTCAATACTGAAAATTCAAGTTAAGAATACTCGTCAAAAGATCAAAAGCTCAAACCCATCGAAATAAGGATTTATAGTGCAACACATGCGGAAATCCTCTATCGATAGCATGATCAATAGCCTATGAAAACCCTCCATCACTAACCATGGCCGTGGCTAGGTCAAGAGCCACCAAGATGCGCGTATCTTGGCATTGGCCGTTGGGTATCCCGTGTGGTGACTCCGGGATCCCAACACAGCACCTTCAGGATCTCTACGCGCCTCCTGTAAGGGCTCGTCAGCCGAGAACTCCACGCCACCCCAACTAGGTCGGTCCGTGGAGACTCGCTTCTGCAGAAGACGGGGATCCTCCCCAATGTCACCATCGAAACATTTGGGATATCCATCCCGCCCGTAGGCTCATCATGAACACATCATATATCTCATCAAGAGATCACAAATAGTTTGCCCATAGGCTAATCATAAATGTATCATTATAAAATCATATATCTCAACAAGAGATCACAAATTCGCATAAAATACAACTCTTAATCGAAGAGTAAATCCTTTTGCGAAAGTATCGACAATAATGTCATTTTCATCAAGAATATCAACACAAGAGTATTCTTTGAAAACTCATTTCAAATACGATAACATCATGGAGAATCTCAATTTGGTTTACATAGACCCTTATTCGGTCAAAATAACAAGAACATCGAATTCTCAAATTCACAAATCTTGAAAACATGTAGTTCAAACCATAGGATTATCCAATCCTCATCAAATATAAATAATCAAGAATTTAACAAGATCATAAACTATCATGGTTTCTAGGCCTCAAGGAAATCATCTCATGAGCCTTTTATAATAGAATCAATAGTTAAGCAAGATCATAAACATCAAGGTTTCTAGATCTCAAGGAAATCATCTCATGAGTCCATTAAGATGAAATCAAGAATTAAAAGGATCATATAGTATCATAATTTCAGTTTTCAAGAAACACTTCAAGAATCCATTGAAATCAAGAATTTCCCATTTCAAGGCATGCATTATTAAACAAGCATGATCATAGCTCTTTAATTAAACAATTCCCACTCACAAACTTGGCGAGATCGAATACTTGGATCACTCGTATACTTGATCTTTACCCTTGCCTTTAGATCCACCTTCTTGAAGCCATTAACCATCCAAGAAAAACAAGAATCAATCACATAACCCAAATAATAAACAAGAGAGGAAAGAATGATCTAAAATTAGATCTCAAGGCTTCTAGGGTTTACTAAGTGTTCTAGATTCAAGAATTAACAATAATAGAATCCTTAAACCCAAAAAATCAAAATGAAATCAAGAATATCCTAATTGGGTTCGGATCTAAAAGAATCAAAGGTTTAGAGATGAAGGATCTCCTTCATTCTTCACCAAAACATGAAATCAAGGCTCCTATACCATTCAAACATAAGATCCATGGCTAAATTCCAATTAAATATTAGATCCATACTAAATCCACACTAATTCTTCATGGATCTAAAGAGAATTGAATAAAAGAACAAGGAGTTGAAGAAGAGAAGAAAACCCACCTCAAACTTTGCTAGAACTAGAGGAGAATCATCACCAATGGAGAAGAGGGGAAGATGAACACCTTTCTTCTTTCTTGGAGCTCAAGAATGAAGATCTAATGGAGAGGAGAATGAGGATTCAAGATGGGGAGAAAAAGAGAGGGAAATGGGGTCTTATAAAGGCCCTTTGAGTTTGAAAACGGTTTAAATAGGCCCCAAAACGCGGGAGGGCTCGCGGGCTCCCTTGCGGGCGCAAGGGAGGCCGCGAGGCCTCAACCAGGAAGCCATGCGGCCTCCCATGCGCCCGCATGGGAGCCCGCATGCACTTCTGGCCTGCCGTCCTTGCGGGCTCCCATGCGGGCGCATGGGAGGCCGCAAGGCCCCTATTTTGGCTCCTTGCGGGCACACTAAGTGCCCGCAAGGTCCTTTCCTTGCTTACGCCTTTTAAAACACTTTTCCCCCATCTTTTAACCTCTCAAAAAGACCTTAACTAAGATCCCAACAAAATAAAACTCGAGAAAAACTTAGACACACAACTTCTACACAAGAAACAAAGCACAAGAGAAGCGAAAAAGGTCGAACTTCCACACATCAGGCATGAAACTACACATTGTCCAATTTCTAGTGCCGCTGTTGCCCCAATGGAGAGAGTTGATTATGTGAGTGGGGACCAAAGAGGCCCAGGAAATCCATATGGTGCCAACTACAACCCCGGGTGGAGGAACCGCCCCAATTTCTCATGGGGACAAAGTTCACAACAAAGGGCACCACCACCACCGCCACCAGTACATCAATAACAACCACTACAGCAGCAAGAGAGAAAATTCAGTACAGAGGATGTGCTATCGAGGTTCATGGTCAGTACTGAGGCAAAATTTTGGAATGTTAATGCTAACATCAGAAATCTTCAAGCCTCAGTCCAAAACATAGAGAATCAGAAAGGCCAAATGGCCAAGACCTTGGCAGAAAGACTCCCAGGAAGTCTCCCGAGTAACACTGAAGTGAATCCAAGGGAGCAGCTTAAAGCTATCTCACTAAGGAGTGGCGAGGAGGTGGAAACAAGGGCTGAAAAGAATCACATCTTGGAGGACAACGAATCAGCTATGCAAAAAACTCCAAGTGTACTTAAAAATTCTGATGGAGAAGAAGCTCCACCATTGCCCCAGAAAATGGAAATTCCGGAGTATAAGCCTCGCGTCCCTTACCCTGAGAGGTTAAAGAAGGACAAAGAAGACACTCAATTCAAGAAATTCCTCGGTGTCTTTAAGCAACTCCATATAAATATTCCCCTCGTTGAGGCGTTATCCCAAATGCCCAAGTACGCCAAGTTCATGAACACCAACAAACAGAAATTGGAAGAACTAGAGACTGTGGCACTTACTGGGAATTGTTTAGCTGTGATACAAAGGAAATTACCGAAGAAGCTGACTGATCCGGGGAGCTTCATAATACCCTACATGATTGGCGATGGTATACAGGAAAACGCTTTAGCAGATTCAGGGGCTAGCATTAATGTCATGCCTTACAAAGTATTTTTGAAGCTTGGGTTAGAAGAATTAAGACCCACTCGGATGACCTTGCAAATCGCCGATCGGTCTGTGCGGAAACCCCGGCGCGTGGTGGAAGATTTGCTAGTGAAGGTTGATAAGTTGATTATCCCTGTAGATTTTGTGATTCTGGATGTAGATGATGATGTGGAGGTTCCATTGATCCTCGGGCGCCCATTCTTGAACACTGCGGGGGCCCTTATAGATGTGAACGGAGGAAAGATGACGCTGCGGGTCGGGGAGGAAGAAGCTGTTTTCACTCTCCCGCATGCCATAAAGCACACACTAGATCACGATGATGCATTTTATTTTGATGATGCGACTGAATTAATCATTTCTGATTGTGTACAGGAGGTCATGTCATTAAACCCGCTACATGAAGACTTGGAGGGGTTGGACACAAAAGGAGATGAAAAAGAAGTCCCTACTCATCCACCAGCGCACCAGTTAAAGCTTATCGAGAGGAACTCCCCACCGAAAAAAGAAAAAGAGAAAGGCATAAATAAAGTGTGGAGTAAAGTGCTTGGGAAGAAGAAGAAAGACTCTAATCTTATACACTCTAGGCCAAGCGAAGTAGACCGATTATATTTCGAACGACAAGGCAAATTTCAGTTCTATTCGTGCCTCTCGATGAATCTTCCAAGCGGTAATGTGTGCAAGAAAACCGGAGGTAATTCTCCTCCATTTGACCCACCCTGAGGTAATGTTGAAGGTACGTCGAGCTAACGACGTTAAACAAGCGCTCCTTGGGAGGCAACCCAAGTTTTAAATTCCCGCAATTTATTTTCTCGTACTCTTTTAATTTTTGTTGTGTGGTTTGCTTGGCGTGTTTATTTTTTCGTATTCTTGGTTGTTGTTTGAACCCTTGTTTCTCTTATTTTGATGAAATTCAAGTGTGTTGTTTTAATTGTTTCGGCGATTAGTTGTGTATTTCAGATTTTCCTTGAAGTTGTAGGGGAAACAATGCCGAAATTTTGACTTTTCAGGACTTTACGGGCGTTTTTACGCCCTTAAAAAGCATGAAAAAATTCATTGGGACCCTCGTGGGTGCCTTCGCGCCCGCGTGGAAGGCCGCAAGGAGCCCCAGCACAAAGCCTGGGAGCCTTGCGTGCGCATATGCGCCTGCAAGGCTGGCAGTGAGGTTTCCAGCCTCACGGCCAGGGGCTGGGCAGAGCGCCTTGCGGGTGCGCAAGGCGCCTAGGCGCCTTGCAAGGTCGCCCGCAAGGGGCACCAGGCCCTCGTGCTGGGCGCCCGCAAGGCAGGCAGCCACTTAAGTGGCTGCCCCTTCCACTCTTTTCCCTCACTCTCTCTTCTTCTCCTTTCATCTCTTCTCCTTTCCCCTTCATTTTTTCCACCATTTTTCTTGGTTTTTCTTGCCCTAAACTCTTCTCCCACCTCTAGCAACTTCATTTTAACAATTTATTCGGAGTTTTACCAACTTTGTCGCCGTGCTTCTTAGACTTGAGTTTTGGTGCTTCTTAGTTGGAGGTTTGTTCTAATCCTCTTCTTTTCTCTTTCATTTCATATAATTTGCGATGCAAACTTTATTATGGATTGAATGGATGTTGTTTATGTGAAATTTGTGAGCTTTGAGCATACTTTGTAAAATTTTTAAAGCTCCAAATACAAGGGGAACTCTGGCAAAATATTTTTTGGGGCATCTATTTTTCTTTGACTTTATATTATAATGAGAGCCCTAAAACCCTTGTCTTCTTGATTGTTGGTTTAATCTTGTGCATTTGCTCTTGTGTGGATCGAAGAAAATTAGGAGGGATGGCGCACCCATTGCCGAGCCACAATTTCTAAAAGCAATGCACATGACTAGATATGAGTTGTTGAAGTCCAAACCTTTTGGTACCACCCGAACAATTGAGTGGAATGACCTAGAAACCTTGGATTTGGCCGATACCATTTTGGGCATGATCTCACATGATGGACGGGATAGAATGTTCTCCATTGAAGAAGTCACCTACCGCGAACTCACTCTAGAATTTCTAAGCACGATTGAGGTGACCAAGCCGTCCACTTATCCTCAACGGGAGGGTTCAGTTTCCTTCCAAGCTTTCGGGACAATGCGCACTATCACTTATGACCAACTTGGAACTTTGTTGGGACTTTATCATGAAAGCCACGAAAGCTCACCTGCCTGTCATCAGCTGCCCACAGATTTCCCAGCTCATATGCCTTATACATTATTCTGGAACCGGATATCGCACGGAGCGACCGGGGTATCGAGAAAGGCATCCCTCCTTATAAACCCAGCCCATTGCTACATCCAGGCGCTTTTAGCAAGGACCATTGGGGGCAGGTCTAACTCTACAGGGGTTGTGTCACGCGCCGATCTTCTAATGATGTACAGTATCATCGAGCGTTATCCGATCCACCTAGGAGGACTCCTTGCCGACTTACTTGCGCATCAGGGTCAGTTTGCATGACTTGGAGCTATTTTTGCTGGACCCTATATTACAAGGTTGATACGGGGCATGGGATTGATTGACCGTACTAGAGGTATGCACATGGTTGGTGGCACGGCGCCCTTAGGGATGTCGACTCTGTTTTCAATGGGGGTCGTTGAGAAGCGTAGTGGCACATTCACCCTTGTTTGATATTCAGTCCTTGGCGAACGCATTACTGACCCTCCACAATCGGCTGAGTCAGATTCGGACGACACCCAAGCACCATTTGAACATCGATTCCAAGCACTAGAGAATGAGGTGCAGTCTCTTCGACAAGGACAACAACAAATACTTGACATCCAGCATCAAATGTTGAGAGACATGGGCGAAGTTTTATCCTATATACGGGGATCCTCCTCTTCCGTTGGCACTTCTTCTGTCGCCAACACATCCAGGGTTCCGACTGAGCCTACCGCCAAGCAGCATCCACTTTGAGGATTGGGCACATGGGACTTTTGTTTTTATTTTGTCGTATTTCTTTTCTTTTTGTGTGTTGTTTTTGTTTTTATTTCTGTTTTTCTTGAGTGTTTTATTTTGTAGCTGTACTTTTCCCTCTCTATTATGAATGGTGAGTCTGATCTACTTTTTGGATCTTTGCAGGTGCTAGTAATGAGTTCTCTCCCACCACTCTTCTACTTTCTTGCCCCAGCTCACTACCAGTCTTCATCCAACAACTGGGGCAGTTCTTCTTATACCCTACCCTTCTAGTTTTATCTTCTTTTTTCTTTATGCGCTGCTGATCATGTGCATTGGGGACAATGCACAACTTTAGGTGTGGGGATGGGTTATGTATACATCTGCACGCATAATTCACCTGTGATAGCTATGATTTGTTGTAAGAATTTCCTAGCTTGAAAGAATGATAGAATTGAGTTGTATCTTATTCATGTGCTTGATTAAAGGTCCTGTCTTATCTCTAGTGTAGACCACGTACTGTATCAATGAACTTTCACCTCGTACACTCCGACTAACCCATCACGTTGATATTAGTCTTAGTTTGTTAAGGGCTTCTTTCAATGGGCCTTTAAGAACTTTTGATTCTTGTGAACCCTAGCTTTAGTGACATTATGACATGTAGACTAGCCCAGGAGAGGTGAGATAGGTTGTAAATAGAAATAAGTCAAAGATAGTATTCCTCTGCTCTCATTGGCTAAGTAACTTAGGGTACAGGCTCCTAACCAGAGTGTACCTTCCGCTAACAGCTAGTGAAGTATGAATGCGTTCTTGTAGATTTATAATAAATTGAGTATGTGGGGGCTCGGATGTCTAAACAGCATGTGCACCCTACCGAAAAATTTTGTACAATCTACGTTAGTCAAAAAAAAAAATCTTCTTGATCACCTTGGCCTGTCTAGGACCTTTAAAATCAGGCTAGAGTTCTAGTTAAGATTCAAAAGGGTCTTAACTCCTCATTGATGGTTTTTCTTGACATTTCTAAGACTACTCATCATAGTGTGTGGTGTACATGAAAACCCTAGATTGATCTAGGGTGAGGAGAGCGAGGTAGAGAGTTCACACACACTCACGGGAACACTTTAGATATGACAGGACTATTTTTGCAGAGGTTATGCTGATCTATATACGACTCAATTTATGGACTTTCTTTCACTTCGTGCTAGCGGAGTTCTTTATTGCTTGAGCTTGAGGTCGCATTTAGTCACTTATCATCTTTCCTTTATTATTCACGTTTTGTTTGCTTGAGGACAAGCAAACGGTTAGGTGTGGGGATGTTATGATAAGTGCCTAAATGTGTATATTTATTTATAACATTTGTATATTAAATTACATGCTTTTGATAAGCCGATGCCTATTTTTATGGTTAAATTGGTTTTATTTGTATTGCAGGACCTGGAAAAGTCAAAATGAGCTCAAGAACGTATTTACGAAGAAATCGACACCAAATACGACGTTTTCCGGAGCTTTGACACTGTAGCAGTAATGTAGTATTTACTGTAGCAGGTAATGTAGCACCGGCATTTTTCTGGAAAGCTCCTAGGATCCTCGCGGGCAAGCATGAGCCCGCAAGGCTGCCCGCATAACCCCCCGAAATTCAGATTTTAAAGAGAGTTAGGGCAAACTTTTGGGGGAGCTTTTGGTGAGGTTTTTGGGAGAGGTTTCTTGAAGCTTGAAGGAGGCTTTAATCCGGGGAAGAAGAGGCCTTTTCTCATGAATTGAAGAGCGGAGATCAAGAGGAGAGTACAGATTTAGCAAGATCCATCCTCCACGTCACCATTTAAGGCTTGAAGAAGAAGAAGGAAGCCGCCCTCATTGCGGCGTAGGTGGAGGCTTGTGGCGACGATCCGGCTCACCTTTTCATCACCAACAATTGAGGGAGTGTTTGTTATGGCTAGATTAGTTGCTTTCATGATGTGTTTTATGTTATTTGCTTATATGAACAACTAAGTCCCAAGGTCACCGGACGCCGGTGAACCTTGGGACGAACAAGCTTGTATGGATGCCTTGTTTTATTTTTAATGCAAATTGTTTGGTTTGTGGTTCATGCTATGTGTGCTTGATTGCTTTGAATTACATGAGAACTCTGTAGTTCAATTTCTAGGTTATACTTGGAGCGTGGGATACGCCCTTGTATTAGACTCACTTAGTTTGAAAGGCATACATGTACCTATACGCCGAGGGATTCGGGTATTTGGTACCCCTCCAACCATTTGGCTCGAACCTAGGTACTGAGTTTGACCCTAATCAGAGATTTCCCTAGTCGTAGTGGAATCATAGGGGGATTTCGTCAGAAGAGAATCTGTCCAATGCCTGTATGGGATTAGGGGTTAATCACCGAGGGATTCAGGGTTAACCTACTTTAGGAGTCTCTTTGCCCAAACCACAATTGCAGTCTTAACCCTAGCATCTGTCTAGCTTCAGTAGTCCCTGGGGGATCCGCGTCAGAGACCGTTTCTCCCCTTGTGATTCTCTACCTATTTCGCCTGTAGTTCACCCTTCAGTTTAGATTTTCTTAAAATCATTTTGTAGATCTTAGCACCCAACCTCAAGACATTTGGTTAGACAATAAGTGAAGAGGAAGTAAGGGTAGATCCTTGGCCCCGAGGAATACGACCCCTGTGTCACACACAAGGTATTACTTGACGACCCCGTACACTTGCGGGAAGCAGATCACATGGCCTAAGATTATCACGTTTTCATCCAAAACCGAAGTCGATCATGTGCAAATAATCATAGCAGAGCATAATTACCAAACTATTCTCTTCATCCACATGATGAACTTGTCTACTTTGCCTAAGGTCTTCTCATCTTACATACTTATCATTGCATAAGTTTCCAAATCGTTTCTTTCAGACGGGATGAATTTATTCTTAGTGCTTACTTCCAACTGCTATTTTCCTAACATAGAAGAGTGATAAGTATCTAAATATATGGATTTTTATATATGTATTTATGTATTTTGCATACATTTTCATCGGATTGATCCCGTTACAAATATTCACTTTATAGGGCACGGGAAGACCGTTAAGAGCCTAATAATACATTTTGGGCCAAGTTTGAGGTGCAATGGAAAACTTATTCAAATATCAACACTACATTTTATAAAGAACATAAAAAATTCCTATTATTAATAAGCAAAAATAGGTCATACTTAATGGACCGGAAGTGCATAGATTGGCAAGTAATACCTTACGTGTGAGTGAGAGCGAGGGTCTTGTTATATTGGGCATAAGGAAATACTATTATTCACTCTTTGTCTATTATTTAGCAGAATTAATTAAATGATGGGGAGGACTAATGAGAATAAATTAATCAAATTATGGCCAAGATTACTCGCATGTGATTGGCATAGAAGGGAGAATCAAATATGAGAAGGGGTTTTTCGCATAAGGAATCCCACTAGGTTTGTCATTGGTTTGGACCTATATATCTCTTAAATAGATTAACCCTATATCACCTGGTTGTTAACCCTAATCTCATACAAGTATTATTGAAATCCTTTCTAAGTCATCTCCTCCTACAATTGCATTATGTTTTAGGAGGTCTCTAAATAGGATTGAACTTATTCTATTCTTCAACCTAATGTTGGATTATTGTCAATACTGGAATCCCCAATGTCTTGAGACAAGCATCTCCTTTCATAATATTCAAAAACTGATACAAAGTAAGCATCCTTCGTTGACAAGTATAATTCAAGAATGAGCTACAGAGGTCTCCATTTGTAACTCAAGACATGCAAAACTTAATAGACTGAATTTTAAACCAACATCAAATTAAGAAGGACTAGCATCCAAAGTTGCTGATAAAATAATCCCAGGGTTCAACCAAGTGTCTAAACACCAAAATAAGTTAGTTACTAATGACAGGAACATTTATACAACATCAAGGATGATAAAGACATAAAAAAAAAAGCATGAAAGTCACTCTAAAGTCATGATTTCCCTGAATTAATGAAGTCCCCAAGGTTTGTCGATGATACCACAAAGATATCTCTCCACAAGCAGCTTCTTTGAATCATGGACCTTCAGTTAGTTTCTTTTTCATTTGTTTGCCTTCCTCTTGGTGATTATGTACACTAAATCTCCGAATTGGCCTCCAAAAGATGGCAAGAAGCCTTAAGATAGTGGTGGAAATCTTAATCAAGTGAGGGAATGATAAGTGCCTGCATGTACATATTATTTGAGATGTTTTTCCATGCATGAGCATCACATTTTTCAGGTTATATTTCTCATTTCGTGTGTTTTTGTGTTCTTTCGTGCAATTAGGGTTGTGAAGAAGGTTTATGCGAAGAAAAGCAAGATTAGGTCATAATGGTGCTATGTGGAGCTCTTTTGTGCAAATACGAAGTTCAAGACACAAATCGGGTTCAAATGAGGGGGTATGTGCCAACTTCTAAAGGCTTCAAGACAATTCTTGTAGAAGGACACGAAGGCAGTCATGCTCGCTCGTTCCGATTGGTTCAAAGATTTCAAAAGCTCTCCAAGGTTTCCCATCATCAAGAAATGCCACTTGACCTTTCACATGGGCGTGTGTCCGTTCATGTGACCTCAGGAGAAGAAACGGGCGAAATCGAGGATTAGTATGAAGATTTCACAAGGCAGAAAATCCACATGGGCGTGTGGAATTTCCACACGGCCGTGTGGAATTTCCACACGGCCGTGTGGACTATCCACACGCCCGTGTGGATCCTCGAGATGGCCAATTATAAAACCGTTCTGAAGCGTTATCAAAGGGATCTTCTTCTAACTTTGGGAGGAGGCGACGGCTAGGGTTCAGGAGGTTCTTGCCACACTTTGGGGGCGCTTCTTTACCGGTTTCATCATCATTCCCTTCCAAGGAGAGCCATTGGGGGAGCCTTCGACGACTCAATTCGGCGAGGTGGGCCTTAGGCTTGGAGGAAGGGACTCTTTGAAGAAGAAGGAGGAGTTCCCATAGTCTGTCAACACGAAGCCTAAGGGGGTTTTCTTTATGGATTTCTTGCACTTATCTTCATTTATTTTGATGAACTTGTATTGCTCCATGGAGAGCTAAACCCCTAGTGGGTACTTGGACTTGTAAACCCTAGATTTCCTATGTTTCATTGACTTAAATGCGTTTATTCAATTTGAGTTTGAATTTGAGTTTCAATCTTGCTTGCTTAATTGTTTCTCCCTTAGAGTGACACTAGGGTTGAGGGCTAATACAATCATCCTTTTGACGAGTGACCATCACCATTAGGATTAGATTAATCAAGATCGGAGGGGGTTGAGAGGGTGAGTTGAGAGGCAGCGACACGTCCCCTTTCCCCTCCGGTGTGGTTCTCCCTACCTTCTTATTCCAAGTATTACCTTCGATCTCAAAGAGAGTTAGGCGTTGAGAGAGGCCTTTCCGCCGGGACTTATTTGTGATTAGGGATCTTTCGCCTGGACCAAAGGGATTGATCTATAGTTGGGAATAGGGTTTACCACTCGGAATCCCTAGAGCATAGCGCAGTCATACGTGGTGTGAGGCGTCGAGAGTCTTCTCTCCGCCGGGACCTCGTAGGGGACTAGTCAAGGTTGACCTTAGATTTGGGACCTTGTATCTCTGGATTCCACGACTCTTGAAATCTCTATTGAATAAGAGTACTTGAAGTCTTGCACGTGAAACAAGGATTCTAGGGGGAGCATTGTCCGAGTACCCCATCTTCTTATTGATCTATTTCTCCGACCTAGCTTTCATTTTCAGCACTTTAATTCTACTACTTTCTGATTTTACTTTCTTTCAACAACAATTGGTTTATCTTTGATTACTTAACAACGTGTGATTGTTCTTACGTCTACTCCCTGTGGATTCGACTACCCACCCGTTTGGGTACTTTATTACTTCGACACCCGTGCACTTGCGGAGTACACACGCAAGGGTGTGTCAAGTTTTTGGCGCCGTTGCCGGGGAGTTAGGAGTTTTAGGAATTTTTACACTTTGTTTCGCTAGTCATTTTTCGCACATCCTATTTCACACTTCTTTTACTTCCATTATTCTAATCTTTATTTCCTTATACATAATCAATTTTCTTCATTCTCCGCTATTTTAAGGTTATTGCTCTTATTCAATCCCGTAGGAATCATGATCGACGAAGCGAAACTGTTTGAGAAGATAACTGGAATGGTGAGAGACGTTGAGCGAGAAAATGAATTGGTTCACCAAGGAGTCATCTCCACATAGTTACTTACGAAATTCAAGTTGAAACAAACTATTGTGTGAGGAAGGTTAACCTGAATATAGATAGAGTTACTGAGGGACAAGATTGTGATTTATTCAGAGTTCTCACTCAATTTGAAGAAGCAACACGGGGTTGTATAAAGGGAGAAATAGAGGAAAGTTTAGAAGAGGCCCTTAATCGATTTGATTCTTCTAATAAGGGAGAAGAGCAAGAAATTTTCTCTTTGGGCGTCACCAATGAAACCTACAAAGAAAGTGGGGTGGGAGACATAGAAAATCTCAAAACCCAACAAGGCACACACATCCAAGAAGGGAGCTTAGAGGAAATCTCAGAAGAAGAATCTGAACATTTTGAGGAAATTGATAGACAGAAGGGGAAAAGGTTACAACCATCCATTGAAGACCCACCTGATCTGGAGCTTAAAACACTACCAGAACACTTGGAATATGCATTCTTAGGTGAAGGATCAAAACTCCCGGTCATTATATCTTCGAGATTATCCGTGTCTCAAAAGGATAAATTAGTGAATATGTTGAAGAAGCATAAGACTGCCATTGCTTGGAAAATTTCTGATATTAAAGGTATAAATCCGTCATTCTGCACTCATAAAATATTGATGGAGGATAATTATAAGTCAGTGATCCAGCCTCAACGTCGTTTGAACCCAAACATGAAGGAGGTGGTGAAGGCAGAGGTAGTTAAACTTCTGGATGCAGGTATCATTTATCCGATCTCTGACAGTGCGTGGGTGAGTCCCACTCAGGTGGTCCCTAAGAAAGGAGGAATGACTGTAGTGAAGAATGAACGTAATGAGTTAATCCCAACCAGAACAGTCACAGGTTGGAGAGTATGCATTGATTACAGAAGGCTAAATGACGCAACTAGAAAGGATCATTTTCCGTTGCCATTCATTGACCAGATGTTGGAAAGGTTAGCTGGGCATAATTTCTACTGCTTCCTTGACGGTATGTCGGGATATTTTCAGATCCCCATTGCACCCGAGGATCAAGAAAAAACTACATTCACTTGTCCCTACGGGACTTTCGCATACCGAAGGATGCCTTTCGGGCTGTGTAATGCTCCAGCCACTTTTCAACGATGCATGACTGCTATATTTGACGATCTTTTGGAAAACATCATGGAAGTATTTATGGATGATTTTTCGGTGTTCGGGGACTCATTTGATAGCTGTCTGCAGAATCTGGAAAGGGTCCTCAAGAGATGTGAAGAAACCAATTTGGCGTTGAACTGGGAGAAATGCCACTTCATGGTCCAAGAAGGAATAGTTTTAGGGCATAAAATTTCCAAAGATGGGATGGAGGTGGACAAGGCGAAAATTGAGGTGATCGAGAAACTTCCCCCGCCAACTAATGTGAAGGGAATTCGCAGCTTTCTTGGGCATGCAGGTTTCTATCGGCGATTCATTAAAGATTTTTCAAAAATCTCTCAACCTTTAACAAAACTTCTTGAAAAAGATGCATCTTTTGAGTTCGGGGACGAATGTTTAGCTGCATTTAACCTGCTGAAGGAGAAGTTGACTCAAGCACCAATTTTGATTACACCAGATTGGAACGCTCCTTTTGAGCTCATGTGCGACGCCAGTGATTATGCAATTGGGGCAAGTCTTTGGGTCGGAGGAAGAACAAACATTTTCAGCCCATCTATTATGCAAGTAAAACACTCACAAGCGCACAAGAAAATTATACTACTACAGAAAAAGAGTTGCTAGCAAGTGGTTTACGCATTTGATAAGTTCAGGCCGTATCCGATCTTATCCCGAGTCACTTGTCTTCACGAGATCATTCCGCCTTGCGTTATCTCATGAGCAAGTCGATGCCAAACCGAGGTTGATCCGTTGGGTTCTTCTTCTACAAGAGTTTGACATGGAAATCAAGGACAAAAGGGGCGTGGAAAATGTAGCCGCCGATCACCTCTCTAGGTTAGAAGGCTGTGAGGGTTACAAGGCATCAAAGCCGGAGATTAACGACTCATTCCCGGGAAGAGCACTTATACATAATTCGTGGCGGATCGGCAGAAGAGGAAACACCTTGGTTTGCTGATTTTGCCAACTATTTGTCGGGAAAGGTTCTTAAGCGGGGTCTCACTTTTCAGCAAAAGAAAAAGTTTTTCGGTGACTTAAAGAACTATTTTTGGGATGACCCCTTTCTCGTTCCGGATTTGTGCGAGATCATGTAATCCCGACGCCGTGTCTCTCGGGAAGAAGGCTGGAATATTTTAACACACTTGTCATTCGAGGCCCAACCGGGGGTCACTATGCTTACGGTAGGACAGCCGAAAAGGTGCTTGCTGCAGGATTCTATTGGCCAACACTATTTCAGGACGCTCATCAGTATGTTCTTCGTTGTGACAATTGCCAACGGACAGGGAACCTCTCTCGGCGTGATGAGATGCCACAAAATCCTATTCAATTCTGTGAGGTTTTTGATGTGTGGGGAATTGATTTCATGGGACCATTCCCGAGGCTCCAATGGGAACAAATATGTTCTTGTAGCAGTGGATTATGTATCGAAGTGGGTGGAAGCTCAGGCATTACCTACAAACGATGCGAGGACTGTAGTTAAATTTCTCAAGAAGCTTTTCTCCCGATTTGGAACACCTAGGATCATTATTAGTGATAGAGGAACACATTTCTGTAATAGTCAGTTCGAAAAAGTGTTAAAGCGATACGGAGTGCATCATCGTCTCGCTACCCCCTATCATCCGCAGACAAGTGGCCAAGTAGAAGTTACTAACAGGGAGCTGAAGAGGATCTTGACCAAATCGGTAGAACATGGGAAAAGGGATTGGTCGGAACGGTTGGATGACACGTTATGGGCTTACCGTACTGCATATAAAACTCCTATTGGAACTACACCCTACAATCTGGTCTATGGGAAGTCTTGTCATCTTCCTGTTGAATTAGAACATCGAGCTTATTGGGCACTCAAGACAATGAATTTTGACCTTTCTCGAGCTGGGGAACAACGGAAGCACCAGATCAATGAGCTTGATGAATGGAGACTGAGAGCATACGAAAATGCCCGAATCTACAAGGAAAGGATACGCAAGTGGCATGATAAGCATATCAAAACGCCGAAAGAGTTCAAGGTGGGGGATGAAGTTTTGTTATTTAACTCACGACTCAAACTGTTCCCCGGAAAGTTAAAATCTAGGTGGTTTGGGCCATACACCGTAACTCGAGCATCACCGTAGGGGGCAATTGAAATCACTCACCCAGATAGAGGTACTTTCAAAGTAAACGGGCATCGTCTGAAGCCATATTTTGGTGGTGAGGTTAGTGCTGAAGGTGCAGAAGTATTTTTGTTGCATGACCCCCCTTGAGTCTAGAGAAGCAGGTACGTCAAGCTAGTGACGTAAAACAAGCGCTTATTGGGAGGCAACCCAATTTTTTCTTTTAGAACTCTTTGTTTGTGCTGTAGTTAGTTTTATTTCTGCATTTTTTTTTGTTTAGTTTGTAGTGTGTGGATTTATTGCTGGTAGTGCATTTTTATGTGTTCATCGTTTATGGCAAGTTAGGTGGTATTCTTGTGAATTGTGCGAGATTTTAAATCGTAAACGTCTTAGTTTTCAACTTCTGCAGTCGTTCCATGTGTTTTCATTAATTTCTGCAGAGTTTGGACTATTTTTGAGTTGAAGAATGGAAGCACACGGCCATGTGGAAATTCCACATGGCCGTGTGGATGAGATTGTGAAGGAATTTTTCTCATCCAGAGAATCCCCACGGCCGTGTGGAAATTCCACACGGCCATGTGGATTTATTTAGTACAAATCTTCACAATACAGAGAATCCCCACGGCCGTGTGGAAATTCCACACGGCCGTGTGGAATTTCGGGGAGTTTTATAAGGCCATACAGAGAATCCACACGGCCGTGTGGAATTTCCACACGGCCGTGTGAGGTACTTAAACATGAAAAGGGGCCTTTCTCTTTATAACCCCCCAAGCAACCCTTCACCTTCAAACGCCTCCTCTTCAAAGGTCGTGACGGTTGCTCTTCTCCTTCCATTCTCGCGCTTATTTAAGGGATTTGTAGGCCTTACTCGTTACTACATTGTTAGAGCAGACTCATCTTCTCCGGTAAGCCTCCTTCCCCTCTTCTTGCCATGAAACCTTCATTAGTTGTTGTGGATGTTGAATCTTGTGTTTTTGCATGCTATTTTCGTGTTTAATACTTAGATTATTGCTTAAAACACTTGTGCTCGAATGTGTGGATGATTGTATTAAGTTGTGTGGATTCACCATGGCGCTTTGGCCATGGTCGAAGATCCACACGGCCGTGGGGAAATTCCACACGGCCGTGTGGATTATCGGGGTGCCCCCTCTGAATTCCAGAGGAGACACACGGCCGTGTGGAATTTCCACACGGCCGTGTGTATTAACTATTTCTTTGTTTTTGGGTAACCAGAGGAGACACACGGCCGCGTGGAATTTCCACACGGCCATGTGGAATCCTGGGAACCTATTTTAAGCTCTGAATTAACTTCCTTACCCTTCTTATGCACAGGAATGGCCCCAAGAACGAAGAAACTCGCTCATAAGCGCCCTCGGGAGGCCCGTGAGGTCCGGGAGTCCCGTGATCTCTCGCCCGCACCATTCGAGTTCGCCGTGCCCGAACATCAAGCACGGTTTGATCGACTTTCGAAGTTGAAGTTTGGCCAGACGCGCATTCCCGACTTGCAAGCTTTGGAGGCCATAGAACATGCGCGTGCAGCCGAGTTGGCGGACGAGGTCCGTGAGCTTATTGCTGTTGGCGGGTGGGAGCGACTGTTGTGCATCAAAGACCCAGCCACTCGCGATCTCACTTTCGAAGTCCTCGCGACATTCGAGTTTGATCGCACCCACACCGACTACCACCGGCCGGACACAGTTCGATTCCGCATCTTTGGGCAATACCACAGCATGAGCCTGACAGACTTTGCTGTCGCCCTCGGCCTGTACGACCGAGACTTCATCCACACGGAGGAGTACGCGCAGCTGCCATTCGACTATCCTTTCCGTGTCACTCCAAGCCGGGTTTGCCGGATGCTGTGTGGAGATATACAGTACGAGCCCGGGTTGACCAAGGCGTCTTTGCTCCTCCGCCCCGCCCACAGGTACATTCATGCCATCCTGAGCAGGTCTATTACTGGGCGGGGAGACAGCACCGGCGTATTGGGGCGGCTGGACCTCCTCTATTTGTACTCTATGGTCCAAAGCCTGCCCCTGCACCTGGGTTACGTGGTAGCAGATTTTCTGAGGCACCAGGGACAGTACGCGCGGATAGGAGTTCTTTTCTCTGGCCCCTACATCACCCGACTCATCCGAGGAATGGGACTGATTGATGCTGTTCGGGGAGCTGACAAGGTTATTGTTCCCTCCCCACTTGGCCTTGATACCTTGCGTATGATGGGCATGGTGAAGAGGGCCGCTCCCGGCAGGTATGTACTTGCTTGTTCCATTCCCGGATGAGTCCGAGGAGTCCCGAGGACGAAGACGAAGACTCGGAGGAGACCCGGGCAGGGCCATCATCACAACCCGCACCCATGGAGGCGGAGGACACCCCGCAGAGACGAGGAGGTGCCACCGGTGTCGGCACATGCATCTCCCCCGGCACGAGAGCGCATAGACAGACTTGAGGCTGCTGTGGGGACCCTCCCGGCACCGATCTCGCCGCCATGCGGGTGACTCGAGCAGCGAACCACACCGAGGTTCTCGCTCGCATGGCTGAGTACCACTCGGAGATGATGACGCGCATCACTTCTCTCCACCCGGTTGATGGCGAGAGGTAGCGATTCCACCCCGCCGTCCACACCCCGAGCACCCTACGCCTCCCCAAAGATCCCCAGCAGCACCAGCAGATGCCGACGCTTGATGCGTCTTTCATTCCTT
This sequence comes from Dioscorea dumetorum, assembly GCA_902712375.1. Taxonomy (NCBI): domain Eukaryota; kingdom Viridiplantae; phylum Streptophyta; class Magnoliopsida; order Dioscoreales; family Dioscoreaceae; genus Dioscorea; species Dioscorea dumetorum. Next base: position 834,263 of record CACTHL010000605.1, read on the forward strand.
CTTTTTATTCCCTTGTACTTTCTTTTGTGTTGAGTCTTTGTATACTCAGAAAGGTTGCACCTTCTGAGAGTTATCTTACTGCTTTCTTTTCATGTTCTTTGTTGAGTTTGTGTTTGGCTTGTTTAATTTTTGTACTCTTTTAATCGTAGCTTTTGTTGAAATCCACTGAACCCCTTTTGTGATGTGCAGATAGACTTGTCAACTTGGTTTTGAGAAATGGTCATAGGCACGGCCGTGTGGAATTTCCACACGGCCGTGTGAGCTTCACAACCCTACGCAACTCCACTTCCCACCTTCACGCTCCATTCAACTACCACACTCGGAGATCAGGGGAGTGTTGTTTTTAATCCCCACGCCCTCATGTTTTATTTATATTCTGTTTTTGTATGCTTGCATGCGTACAATGAGGGCATTGTACATCTTAAGTGTGGGGGGGAGTTCACGTTGCACACGTTCTCTATGTATGTATGCTCATCACTCATATGCTTATCAAGCCAATGATAGTTCACCTTAAAAGGCAAGGATTGCAGTCTTGAATTTAGGAGAATTTTAAACATCGTTTGTACTCATGCTCTAGTTTACTCGAGAAACTTAGAAATTTTTTGTCTGATTGCATTGCTTACACCTTTCTTGCTCTGTTAACCCCGACAACTCTAGTTCGGTGCCAAAAGGACCTTAGTTTTCTTTATTTTGAAAAAAAAAAAAAAAAAAAAAAAAAAAAAAAAGAAGAAAACAAAGGAAGAATGCCTTATTTGTTTACTTGTTTCCGGAGTGGAAAGAGCTACCACCTATGTTGTATGCGGTTTGCTCTCATAAGTCGGATACTAGCTATGCCCTAATGAGAGAAAGAGCTATCTAATAGGCCGTGTGAAAGCTAACACTCCCCGGGTGGAAAGAGCTACCTCCTCAAAGCGTGAAAGCCGCCTAGGAGGCATCTTGGGAAATGGCTACCTTCGAGGTTGTGTGCGGCTACGCCTATTCTTTGTCCTCAAATAAATCCTTTTCAATAAGAACTTTTAAGAGTAAATTTAGGGTTGGCATGAGTAAGCAATACACACACACACGCAGTCAGATTCTATTTTCTTTGTGCTCCGAGTTTTTGCTAGAGCATTGGTTTTTATCTTTCTATGTTGCAAATTGTTCCTTTGTTTAAGAATGCTCTTCTTACATACTTTTTGGTGAACTTAAGGCTAAGCACTTATATCACTCTACTTGTGGTTTTCATTGTATAAATTTTGCTTGAGGACAAGCAAAAGCTTAAGTGTGGGGGAGTTTGATAAGTGCCTGCATGTACATATTATTTGAGATGTTTTTCCATGCATGAGCATCACATTTTTCAGGTTATATTTCTCATTTCGTGTGTTTTTGTGTTCTTTCGTGCAATTAGGGTTGTGAAGAAGGTTTATGCGAAGAAAAGCAAGATTAGGTCATAATGGTGCTATGTGGAGCTCTTTTTGTGCAAATACGAAGTTCAAGACACAAATCGGGTTCAAATGAGGGGGTATGTGCCAACTTCTAAAGGCTTCAAGACAATTCTTGTAGAAGGACACGAAGGCAGTCATGCTCGCTCGTTCCGATTGGTTCAAAGATTTCAAAAGCTCTCCAAGGTTTCCCATCATCAAGAAATGCCACTTGACCTTTCACATGGGCGTGTGTCCGTTCATGTGACCTCAGGAGAAGAAACGGGCGAAATCGAGGATTAGTATGAAGATTTCACAAGGCAGAAAATCCACATGGGCGTGTGGAATTTCCACACGGCCGTGTGGAATTTCCACACGGCCGTGTGGACTATCCACACGCCCGTGTGGATCCTCGAGATGGCCAATTATAAAGCCGTTCTGAAGCGTTATCAAAGGGATCTTCTTCTAACTTTGGGAGGAGGCGACGGCTAGGGTTCAGGAGGTTCTTGCCACACTTTGGGGGCGCTTCTTCACCGGTTTCATCATCATTCCCTTCCAAGGAGAGCCATTGGGGGAGCCTTCGACGACTCGATTCGGCGAGGTGGGCCTTAGGCTTGGAGGAAGGGACTCTTTGAAGAAGAAGGAGGAGTTCCCATAGTCTGTCAACACGAAGCCTAAGGGGGTTTTCTTTATGGATTTCTTGCACTTATCTTCATTTATTTTGATGAACTTGTATTGCTCCATGGAGAGCTAAACCCCTAGTGGGTACTTGGACTTGTAAACCCTAGATTTCCTATGTTTCATTGACTTAAATGCGTTTATTCAATTTGAGTTTGAATTTGAGTTTCAATCTTGCTTGCTTAATTGTTTCTCCCTTAGAGTGACACTAGGGTTGAGGGCTAATACAATCATCCTTTTGACGAGTGACCATCACCATTAGGATTAGATTAATCAAGATTGGAGGGGGTTGAGAGGGTGAGTTGAGAGGTAGCGACACGTCCCCTTTCCCCTCCGGTGTGGTTCTCCCTACCTTCTTATTCCAAGTATTACCTTCGATCTCAAAGAGAGTTAGGCGTTGAGAGAGGCCTTTCCGCCGGGACTTATTTGTGATTAGGGATCTTTCGCCTGGACCAAAGGGATTGATCTATAGTTGGGAATAGGGTTTACCACTCGGAATCCCTAGAGCATAGCGCAGTCATACGTGGTGTGAGGCGTCGAGAGTCTTCTCTCCGCCGGGACCTCGTAGGGGACTAGTCAAGGTTGACCTTAGATTTGGGACCTTGTATCTCTGGATTCCACGACTCTTGAAATCTCTATTGAATAAGAGTACTTGAAGTCTTGCACGTGAAACAAGGATTCTAGGGGGAGCATTGTCCGAGTACCCCATCTTCTTATTGATCTATTTCTCCGACCTAGCTTTCATTTTCAGCACTTTAATTCTACTACTTTCTGATTTTACTTTCTTTCAACAACAATTGGTTTATCTTTGATTACTTAACAACGTGTGATTGTTCTTACGTCTACTCCCTGTGGATTCGACTACCCACCCGTTTGGGTACTTTATTACTTCGACACCCGTGCACTTGCGGAGTACACACGCAAGGGTGTGTCAGGGAAAAAAATCCTTCTTCAAATCCTAAGTCTGGTTTTTGGGCTAGAGAGCCACTATTGTGCTCGTATAGCCCACATGGTTATCTCCTCATATGTTTCTCCCCTTAAAAGCCTTCTTCTTGGGGTATATGTGATGTGCGAGCATGCGCCACATTAGAAAGCGTGCACACGACTCCCTAGCCTGCAAGTGCATGAGAGGATAGTATTCCCTAGGGCCTGAGAAATACTATTACTTCCTCATTCACAGCACCATCTAGTCAATCAATTGATGGTGGTTGTTTTTAATTAATGATTATTTGATCAAAATACAAAAAGAACCACCACTCTTATGAAACCGGAAGGATAAAACAATGGAGAGGAAAAACCTTGAGTGAGGATCCCCTCCGAAGAATAAGTATAAATGGCGCACTAGCATGACGTTGGCTAGAGTTTTGATAAGCGAGATTTCAAAATCAATTACCTCGGAACCTCTAATGATAGCCATAATCACATACGGATTTCGATCTTCGGATACCCCTACAATGTCATTGTCACGCCCCATCCTATAGGACCGGCACACGACAACCGCTGTGAAAACCAGAGGGACACCCACGCCACTCAACCCTCGAGTCGCCGCAAGGCTAGCTGACAATCTTATAAGAACAACTCTCAACAGAAATTCACAGATATCAATAATCACCAAATAGGGTATAATGGTATATAGAGCAAACTACTAAACAGTATCTGGATTAAAGAGTTCAGCAAAACATGTTGATCATGAATACAACAAAGTTTTCAAAATTAGACAGACACATAAACCATGCATAGGAGTGTCAATTCCACTAGTGGACCCATGTCCTTATACTATGCATATGTTCAAGAAGAAACATACATGAATACAACACTGAAAAATAAACAATTGGAAGATTCATAGCAGTCCGGCCCACCGCAACACCTCTACTAGCTACAACCTGAGAGAGAGGGAGAGGGTGAGTAACTAGAGTCACTCAGTCAATATATCCGCAGTAATCCCTCATAACAAAAATACAATAAAAAGAGGACCAAATAAAACTCTGTAGTAATACATATAGGTTTGAACACCCAACATATATATATATATATATAGGTTAAAGACCCTAAATAGTCTCTCTACTTTTCTCTCTCTTCAATTTTGATCTCTCTACTCGAATTTGATCTTAACGGTCCCTCTACTTTTTATTTTGGGCCAATTAGACCCCGGCCAGAAACTCCGTCAGTTATGCCGTTTGATGAGGCTGACGTGGCATTCATCTGGATCTTTTAATAGTACAAAAATACAAAGTTTCACGCCAGCGTCCACCTCTCCATCCTCCCCATTCCTCCCCACCGGCGTCGAGTCTACCGATCTCCTCCCCTCTCCGGACCTCTACCCCCATCTTCCTCTCCACCACCACCCAACTCCAGCTACACTTCCACTGCCTCCTCCACTTCCTCCACCTCTCCAACTCCCTCCCACTCTGCCTCATCTCCGACTTCTTTCTCAGCTGGACTCTCGACGTTTGCCGTCTCTTCTCCATCCCTTGTCTCGTCTTTCACGGCATGTCCACCTTCTCCATGTTCATCTGTAAGTCTCTTTTTGTCCACTGATAAACGTCTAAATATACGCATTTTATACGTACTTGTGTATAGTTTATTCTCTCTTTTTGTTAAGTTGTTTTCTATTTTCTTGTTTAATGTGGTTTTACTTGTGTTACAGGCCCGAAATAAGCTCAAGAACGTATTCATGAAGAAATCGACACCAAATACGGCGTTTTTGGGATTCATCACTGTAGCAGTACTGTAGCAGGGTACTGTAGCTCTGAATGGAAAAATCCCTGAGAAACTCTCTGGATGCCTTGCGGGCAACCTTGCGCCCGCAAGGCCACCCGCAAGGCATCGCGATGTCTTGATTTAATTGGCTTTTCTAGGGCATTTTGGGGAGGAGAAGTCTTCTTCCTTGGAGCTCCACACAACCATCTAAAAATCCGGCTTGGAAGAGGGCTTTGAGGGCGTTTTCACGGCGAGATCTTGGAGGAGAGTGCGTTTGGGAGCAAGATCCTACTCTAGGGCATCATTGAAGGAGGGTTGAAGACAAGAGAAGCCACCTCTTGAGTGGCGTCTTCGGAACTCCATTTTCGTATTTGAGGGAGTGATTATGCTTTCTTTAGTTGTTTTCATGCTTTTGAGTATGTATTTTGATATTATGAACAACTAAACCCCAAGGTCACCGGATGTAGGTGAACCTTGGGGGTGAACTTGTGTATTTTGGATGCTTGGCTTCAATTAATGTTTGTAGACTTGTTTGTGATCCTTGTTTGGTGCTTTTGAATGTTAGGGTATGCATGAGAACTCTGTGTATCTCTACTTAGCCAATACTAGGTTGCATGACCATTGCCCTAGTGTTAGACTCACCAAGCTTGGAAGGGAAATACGTATAAATACGCCGTGACCATCGGGTATTTGTACCCCTCCAATTCTAGGGTTAATTGCTTATTTGTAATTCAACCTTAGTTTGAGAAAACCACCTCACCCTTTGCAATCGTATGAGGATTTATACGGGTAGAGCCCGTATTCAATACTCGTACCGGATTAGGGGTCAACTGCCGTGACCATCGGGTTGACCTAATCTAGGGTTTTCTCGGTCCAACAAGCCATTTACATGTTAACCCAGCATCCTGTACACTTCAGTAGCCCCTGAGGGGATCCTTATCCGGGACCGCTTTCTCACCCTGATTTCACACTTTCTATTGCCCTGTTTAATTAGCTTTCTGAATTGCATTTATTTCTTGTTTTTGCATTTTCTTCCTTTACTCTCGAAATTGATCGGCTAGACAACATTGCGAGAAGGAAGTAAGGATAGATTCTCGGACCCCAGGGAATACGACCCTCTCACGCGTGCGTGAGAGGTATTACTTGACGACCCGTGCGCTTGCGGGACGACCACCAAGTTTTTGGCGCCGTTGCCGGGGACCCTCGAGAAATATTCGGAAAACTTTTAGCGTGTTGATTTGGCTTTTGTTTTGCCGTTTTTGCCATTCTTGTTTATATTCCGTTATTTTATTCCCTGCATTTTTCCTGTTTGTTTTTCTTCAAGTTTTGACACCCGCCTTGAATTTTCTTGCGAGGTACCTATCTTATGACACGAGCGAGTCACACAAATTTGGTTGATCCTGACGACGAGATTGAACGAACCTTGCATCAACGTTTGAGAGAAGTTACTGAAAGCTCAAGGCAACAAGAAATTCGGGTCGAATCTAGTGAGCCTACTGTCATGGCCGAGCCAAGAAGAACGCTATCAGATTATGAAAGGCCACAATTCACGGGAGAAGAATTTAGTGTCCAAGTGCCAACTGTTCCGGCCAATAATTTTGAAATCAAGGCCAGCACCATAGGAATGATACAGAATTCAGTCCAGTTTGATGGTTTAGCCGATGAAGACCCGCATGCTCACTTGTCTAAATTTCTTCGGATTTGCTCCACTTTTAAGATCAACTCGGTATCGACGATGCCATCGGACCGAGGTTATTCCCGTTCGGTTTGAGAGGAACAAAGCATAGAGATGGCTCACATCCTTAGCTCCTGGTTCCATCACCACTTGGAAGGAAATGGTTGAGAAGTTCCTGGCCCGATATTTTCCCCCAAGCAAAGCTGCAAGATTGAGACAGGAAATATCATCCTTCAGACAGGGTGATACTGAGACACTTTTTGAAGCCCATGAACGATTTAAGGACCTTCTTCGCAAGTGTCCTCATCATGGCTTCCCTTCATGGATGAGGGTGCAAACATTTTGCAATGGGCTGAATTATGCTACTAGGCAGCTCATCGATGCAGCAGCAGGAGGTTCTCTGAGCAACAAGCTTCCTGAAGAGGCCGAGGAGTTAATTGAGAACATGGCCAGTAATGAGTGCCATTGGAGCACTCGACAGAAGCCTCCAAGGGCTGCAGGGTTGTATGAGGTGACTGAATCCACAGCTTTGGCCGCGAAGATTGATGCCCTAACAAAACATGTCATGGATAATAGTTCGAAGTATGACGCCCTAGCACAAAAGGTTGATCAGCTCATGATAGGATCCAGTTCAGGATCAAAGGCAGTTATGTCATGTGATACTTGTGGGGCAGGGCATGCAACATCACAGTGCCCCATTGTTGTTGCCCCATCACCGCCGATGGAAACAGTGGATTATGTTGGGGGTGGACCAAGAGGACCTGGAAATCAGTTTAGCAACCCTTACACTTATGGATGGAGAGGCTCTTCAAATCCTTCTTGGACTCAAGGTCAATCTCAATATAGACCTCCACAATCTCAGGGAAGCCAATACCAAGCTCCTCCCCCACAAGAGAAGAAATATTCTACAGAGGATGTGTTAGCCAGATTCATGATTAGCACGGAGGCACGCTTCGTGAATAATGAAAAGAAAATGGATGAATTTGGTACTATATTGAGAAATGTTCAAGCATCCATCCAATCTCTGGAGAATCAAGTGGGACAGCTTGCTCGTGGACAATCTGAACGACCCTCGGGGAGTTTGCCAAGCAATACTGAAGACAACCCGAGAGAGCAATTAAAAGTTGTTACTTTGAGGAGTGGTAGACAGTTGGAAGCAAGGGAAAAAGGAATCCCAAGTGCTTCTAATGATGGGGTAGCCGTCCGGGAAGACCCTGATTTGAATAAAGATGTAAGCAAGGCTAATGGGAGGAAAACCTGGTGAAGATCCTCCCAATTCGACATTTCAAAGGAGCACACATACAAGCCAGTGGTACCTTACCCCTCGAGACTCAAACCAGATAGAGATGAAGCCCAGTTCAAGAAGTTCCTCAATGTATTCAAACAACTCCACATAAATATTCCAATCATTGAGGCACTAGCTCAAATGCCCAAGTATGCCAAATTTTTAAAAGAGCTTCTCACCAATAAGAGGAAGTTAGAAGAACAAGGCACTGTTGCACTTACTGGTAATTGCTCAGCAATTCTAGAGAAGAAACTTCCAAAAAAGTTAAAAGATCCAGGTAGTTTTGTGATCCCTTGTGTAATTGGTGAAGGAGTAATCGAGCATGCTCTAGCCGATTCTGGGGCTAGTATAAATGTAATGCCATACAACTTGTTCTTGAAACTGGGATTGGAAGACCTACGACCTACACGAATGACATTACAACTTGCGAGATAGGTCGGTGCGAAGACCTCGGGGAGTAGTTGAAGATGTCCTTGTCGAGTCGACAAACTCATCATTCCCGTAGATTTCGTGATTCTAGATGTGGATGATGATGTCGAGGTACCCCTAATTCTAGGGCGCCCATTCCCGAACACTTCGGTTGCTCTAATTGATGTTAAAGAAGGCAAGATGACCTTGAGGGTTGGAGATGAGCAAGTGGTCTTTACCCTCCCGGAAGCAATGAAACACACACTTGATCATGATGATAAACTCTATTTCACCGATAGTACCGATATAATTGTTTCGATCGTGTGCGGGAGGTACTTGCCTTAAACCCTTTGGATGAGTACTTGGATGAGTTAACATGCCAAGATGTCAAGGAAGAACTCTCTCCTCCACCAACACAACAAGTTAATCAAGTGGAGGGTAATTCATCCAATAATGGTAAGAAAATTAGGGGTGTTGAGAAGATGTGGAGAAAATCGAAGAAGAAACAAAAAGAGAATAGAGAGGTATCCACATTGCCTCCGGATGAGGTTGATCGTATCTTCTTTGGAAATGCGGGTAAATTCAAAGTCTTTTCTTGCCTTTCATTAAACTTTCCAAGCGGCAACCCAGCTCCAAAGGTTGGAGGTAACTTTCCTCCATTTGTCCCACCATGAAAATTTTGAGGTAATGCAAGTCGAGCTAACGAGTTTAAACAAGCGCTTCTTGGGAGGCAACCCAAGCTTTTAAAATTCCTTGCACTCTAGTTTTCGTATTCTTTAATTTTGTAGTAGTTAGATGTTGTCTTTGTTTTAGTTATTTTGTTCTTCTTCTTTGTCATTTCTTTGTTGCTTGATGTTGGGATTCTTTGAGTTGTTTGATGTGTTGATGCCATGAAGCTTGCTTCTTGTGTGTTTATGGGATTATATCGGCTTTGTTTTCATTGTTTTTAGGGTTTAAAGGAGGTTATGTTGATGCTAAACAAGTTTAGAGCCGTTTTATGACCGTTAGAGATCGTTTTGGTCGGATTTGGCAAGCTTGCGGGCAAGCTTGCGCCCGCAAGCTTGCCCGTGAACCATCTGAGGGGCCTTGCGGGTGGGCTTGCGCCCGCAAGCCCAACCGCAAGGCTTCCCGAGGATCCTTGCGGGCAACCTTGCGCCCGCAAGGCTACCCGCAAGGATGCCCGACACTTGCCCTAAAAAGGCTTCTTCCCATTCTCTTTCTCTCATCTTCACACTCCCATCTTCTTCCTCTCATTTCTCACTCATTTCTCCACCAAATCACCTCAATTTTTTTGCTCTAAATCACTCTCATCCTCCTCTAAACTCTTTTGTGGAAGGATTTTGGAAGATTACAACCTTTTCAAGCCGTTTCAAGCTTTTGATTCATCCCTCATACTCTAGGGTTAAGGTTTGATTTTTATTCTTATATCTTGTGTTTTAATGAATTGTTGGGATGTAATCTTTGTGCTTTTGGTTCTCTTTGCTTAATATAGCATTATGAGATTGGTTTTGTATGATTGTAGAAATTTTTGGCTACTTTTTCAAGCAAAACTCTTGCCAAAATTTCTCGGATTTACTGTAGCAATGAACCATTCTCCTTAATTTTCATTCCATGAAGCCTCAATTTCTTTAAAATTTGGTTTAATGGTGTCCCCTTGGTCTTGTAGGTATGAGGACCAAGAAAGTGGCTCATAAGAGGACACGGAGAGACCGTTCTCCGCCCGGCGACGAACCACGATTTCGAAAGGACGATCACAAGACCCGATTCGCCCTTTTGTCAAGGAAACAATTCGGCACCATACGAAAAATTGATTGGAATGTTTTGAGAGCCTTGGGTTTAGATGAAGTCATCTTGGAGCTTATCTCTCATGGTGGGTGGGACAAATTGTTCTCCATTGAAGAACCCACCTACAAAGAGCTCACATTAGAAGTGTTAAGCTCCATTGAAGTTGCAAAGCAATGGTGTGCCGGCCGACCGAGTGTGATTACATTTCAAGCATTTGGGGAGAAACACCGAATCTCTCAAGATGAACTGGGCGTATACATGGGATTCTACACGAAGCATACACCCACACTCCCGAGTTTAAAGCCCTAGGCTATGACTTACCGCACCCCGTTACAAATGAGTCCTATTGGTGTTCTATAGCAAATCGCTCGGGGACAAGGAAGGCATCCCAACTACTGAACCCCGCCCATCGATACATCCATGCACCGCCGACTAGAGGCATTGGGGGTAGACTGGACTCGACGGGGGTTGTCTCGCGCACGGACCTACCGATGTTGTACAAAGCATTATCGAGCGCTATCCACTACACATGGGGCATCTTCTTGCGGAAGTCTTAGCACACCAGGGGCCGTTTGTTCGCCTTGGAGCAATTTTCGCCGGGCCATATATCACAAGAATGATCAAAGGCATGGGCCTTCTTGAGCACACCCAAGGCATGACAGCTTGTTGGTTCTATGGCGCCACTTAGCATGCGGACTCGACTTGCATTGGTATAGTTGAGAAGCGGGGTACCATACACGAGCTTGCACAACACCAAGGAACACACGCAGAAGACCCTCATTTTTCGCACGAGACGGACACCGGTTCGTAGTCCGAGTCCGAGCCGAGTCTAGAGAGCAGAGACCATCACTTGAGGCACGGTTTGCAGAATTTCGCACCGAGGTCTACCAACATTCGCAGACACTTGAGAGAGGACATAGAGAGTTAGCCGCATCGGTGAGTCACATTGAGAGTGCCACCACCGAGATCCCGACATTCCTACGCAGCCTCTTCATCTTCGCCGGGCACCACCTCCGCCGCTACCACCTCGTGCTGCATCATCACGGCCATCCGACTCTTAGACTCCCCAACATCACGGCACTTCTTGTTGTTCTTTTTATTTATTTTGTTGCTCTTATTGTTGTTTGCTTTAGTGTTACTTTTTAAGTTAGTTAGGGTTCCGACCCTACTAAACTTTCTCTCGTTTATTTTGCACTTTCTCGTTTTTGCACTCTTCTCTATCATTCTCATTATGGAGTTGTGATCGGTGTTCTGTCTTTTTCCGGGAATTTCTTTAGGAATGCTTCACACTCCCAGCCCTCACCACATGGACCCCGCCATCCACATGCATTTCATCGACGGATTGGGGAAGTTTCTTACTCCATCTTTTAATTCTTGTTATATTTATTTCCCACCCCGTATCGTTGATTTATGTACATTGGGGACAATGTACAGCTTTAGGTGTGGGGATGGAGTATTTATATTGTATTGCATGCTTGTATTTTACCTATGATAGCTATGATCTTTTTGTTAAGGATTTCCTAGCTTGGTAGAATGACAAGTAGTGAGTTGTACTTTACATGTGCATGAATGTAGTTCTGTTTCATCCTTAGTGCATATTTATACCGCTCACTATAACTCCCAATTCGACGCTCTAACCCATCTCATTGATTTTTGTGTTAGGATGTTAAATTCTTCTTTCAATAGTCCTTTAAAAACTTTTGAGTCTCCTGTTTTTGCTTTAACCCTCAGTGAGGTTTTTAAGTGAAGTTTTTAGCAAGTTTGATCGGGCGTTGAAAAAAAAAAAAAAAAAAAAAAAAAAACGCCCGAAAACTCTGTTCTATCTTCACTTGATGTTAAAGTTGCTTTTTGGAGACCCGGAAGATTTTTAATTGACTATTGAGAGGGTCTTTAGCATTCCTAACACCAACTTCAATCTGTGTGAGGTGAATGGACATCCTGGGGTAATCCAGGGTGTGGAGATCAGTGTGGGAGTCAGCACACACTCACGATGACACTTTGGATGAAACAGAGCTGATATTACTTGTCTATACACTGAACAACTCACTTCCTGATTTCTAACCACCTGTGCTAGTGAAGTCCTGTACATTTGAGCTTGAGGTCGTATATTTAGCCATTTATCTTCTTGCCCCTGTTCTTCATGTTTGTTTGCTTGGGGACAAGCAAACGCTTAGGTGTGGGGATGTTTGATAAACGTCTAAATATACGCATTTTATACGTACTTGTGTATAGTTTATTCTCTCTTTTTGTTAAGTTGTTTTCTATTTTCTTGTTTAATGTGGTTTTACTTGTGTTACAGGCCCGAAATAAGCTCAAGAACGTATTCATGAAGAAATCGACACCAAATACGGCGTTTTTGGGATTCATCACCGTAGCGTATACCGTAGCAGGTGGCACCGTAGCTCGAATGGAAAAATCCCTGAGAAACTCTCTGGATGCCTTGCGGGCAACCTTGCGCCCGCAAGGCCACCCGCAAGGCATCGCGATGTCTTGATTTAAAGGGCTTTTCTAGGGCATTTTGGGGAGGAGAAGTCTTCTTCCTTGGAGCTCCACACAACCATCTAAAAATCCGGCTTGGAAGAGGGCTTTGAGGGCGTTTTCACGGCGAGATCTTGGAGGAGAGTGCGTTTGGGAGCAAGATCCTACTCTAGGGCATCATTGAAGGAGGGTTGAAGACAAGAGAAGCCACCTCTTGAGTGGCGTCTTCGGAACTCCATTTTCGTATTTGAGGGAGTGATTATGCTTTCTTTAGTTGTTTTCATGCTTTTGAGTATGTATTTTGATATTATGAACAACTAAACCCCAAGGTCACCGGATGTAGGTGAACCTTGGGGGTGAACTTGTGTATTTTGGATGCTTGGCTTCAATTAATGTTTGTAGACTTGTTTGTGATCCTTGTTTGGTGCTTTTGAATGTTAGGGTATGCATGAGAACTCTGTGTATCTCTACTTAGCCAATACTAGGTTGCATGACCATTGCCCTAGTGTTAGACTCACCAAGCTTGGAAGGGAAATACGTATAAATACGCCGTGACCATCGGGTATTTGTACCCCTCCAATTCTAGGGTTAATTGCTTATTTGTAATTCAACCTTAGTTTGAGAAAACCACCTCACCCTTTGCAATCGTATGAGGATTTATACGGGTAGAGCCCGTATTCAATACTCGTACCGGATTAGGGGTCAACTGCCGTGACCATTGGGTTGACCTAATCTAGGGTTTTCTCGGTCCAACAAGCCATTTACATGTTAACCCAAGCATCCCGTACACTTCGCAGTAGCCCCCGAGGGGATCCTTATCCGGGACCGCTTTCTCACCCTGATTTCACACTTTCTATTGCCCTGTTTAATTAGCTTTCTGAATTGCATTTATTTCTTGTTTTTGCATTTTCTTCCTTTACTCTCGAAATTGATCGGCTAGACAACATTGCGAGAAGGAAGTAAGGATAGATTCTCGGACCCCAGGGAATACGACCCTCTCACGCGTGCGTGAGAGGTATTACTTGACGACCCGTGCGCTTGCGGGACGACCACCAAGTTTTTGGCGCCGTTGCCGGGGACCCTCGAGAAATATTCGGAAAACTTTTAGCGTGTTGATTTGGCTTTTGTTTTGCCGTTTTTGCCATTCTTGTTTATATTCCGTTATTTTATTCCCTGCATTTTTCCTGTTTGTTTTTCTTCAAGTTTTGACACCCGCCTTGAATTTTCTTGCGAGGTACCTATCTTATGACACGAGCGAGTCACACAAATTTGGTTGATCCTGACGACGAGATTGAACGAACCTTGCATCAACGTTTGAGAGAAGTTACTGAAAGCTCAAGGCAACAAGAAATTCGGGTCGAATCTAGTGAGCCTACTGTCATGGCCGAGCCAAGAAGAACGCTATCAGATTATGAAAGGCCACAATTCACGGGAGAAGAATTTAGTGTCCAAGTGCCAACTGTTCCGGCCAATAATTTTGAAATCAAGGCCAGCACCATAGGAATGATACAGAATTCAGTCCAGTTTGATGGTTTAGCTGATGAAGACCCGCATGCTCACTTGTCTAAATTTCTTCAGATTTGCTCCACTTTTAAGATCAACTCAGTATCAGACGATGCCATCGGACCGAGGTTATTCCCGTTCGGCTTTGAGAGGAACAAAGCATACGAGATGGCTCACATCCTTAGCTCCCGGTTCCATCACCACTTGGAAGGAAATGGTTGAGAAGTTCCTGGCCCGATATTTTCCCCCCAAGCAAAGCCGCAAGATTGAGACAGGAAATATCATCCTTCGGACAGGGGTGATACTCGAGACACTTTTTGAAGCCCATGAACGATTTAAGGACCTTCTTCGCAAGTGTCCTCATCATGGCTTCCCTTCATGGATGAGGGTGCAAACATTTTGCAATGGGCTGAATTATGCTACTAGGCAGCTCATCGATGCAGCAGCCAGGAGGTTCTCTCGAGCAACAAGCTTCCCGAAGAGGCCGAGGAGTTAATTGAGAACATGGCCAGTAATGAGTGCCATTGGAGCACTCGACGAAGCCTCCAAGGGCTGCGGGGTTGTATGAGGTGATCGAATCCACAGCTTTGGCCGCGAAGATTGATGCCCTAACAAAACATGTCATGGATAATAGTTCGAAGTATGACGCCCTAGCACAAAAGGTTGATCAGCTCATGATAGGATCCAGTTCAGGATCAAAGGCGGTTATGTCATGTGATACTTGTGGGGGCAGGGCATGCAACATCACAGTGCCCCATTGTTGTTGCCCCATCACCGCCGATGGAAACAAAGTGGATTATGTTGGGGGTGGACCAAGAGGACCTGGAAATCAGTTTAGCAACCCTTACACTTATGGATGGAGAGGCTCTTCAAATCCTTCTTGGACTCAAGGTCAATCTCAATATAGACCTCCACAATCTCGGGAAGCCAATACCAAGCTCCTCCCCCACAAGAGAAGAAATATTCTACGAGAGGATGTGTTAGCCGGATTCATGATTAGCACGGAGGCACGCTTCGTGAATAATGAAAAGAAAATGGATGAATTTGGTACTATATTGAGAAATGTTCAAGCATCCATCCAATCTCTCGGAGAATCAAGTGGGACAGACTT
The DNA here is from genome assembly GCA_902712375.1 of Dioscorea dumetorum. Classification (NCBI taxonomy): domain Eukaryota; kingdom Viridiplantae; phylum Streptophyta; class Magnoliopsida; order Dioscoreales; family Dioscoreaceae; genus Dioscorea; species Dioscorea dumetorum. Next base: position 849,286 of record CACTHL010000605.1, read on the forward strand.
GCTCGTGGACAATCCGAACGACCCTCGGGGAGTTTGCCAAGCAATACCGAAGACAACCCGAGAGAGCAATTAAAAGTTGTTACTTTGAGGAGTGGTAGACAGTTGGAAGCAAGGGAAAAAGGAATCCCAAGTGCTTCTAATGATGGGGTAGCCGTCCGGGAAGACCCCGATTTGAATAAAGATGTAAGCAAGGCTAATGGGAGGAAAACCGGTGAAGACTCTCCCAATTCTCGACATTTCAAAGGAGCACACATACAAGCCGGTGGTACCTTACCCCTCGAGACTCAAAACCAGATAGAGATGAAGCCCAGGTTCAAGAAGTTCCTCAATGTATTCAAACAACTCCACATAAATATTCCAATCATTGAGGCACTAGCTCAAATGCCCAAGTATGCCAAATTTTTAAAAGAGCTTCTCACCAATAAGAGGAAGTTAGAAGAACAAGGCACTGTTGCACTTACCGGTAATTGCTCAGCAATTCTAGAGAAGAAACTTCCAAAAAAGTTAAAAGATCCAGGTAGTATTGTGATCCCTTGTGTAATTGGTGAAGGAGTAATCGAGCATGCTCTAGCCGATTCTCGGGGCTAGTATAAATGTAATGCCATACAACTTGTTCTTGAAACTGGGATTGGAAGACCTACGACCTACACGAATGACATTACAACTTGCGAGATAGGTCGGTGCGAAGACCTCGGGGAGTAGTTGAAGATGTCCTTGTCGAGTCGACAAACTCATCATTCCCGTAGATTTCGTGATTCTAGATGTGGATGATGATGTCGAGGTACCCCTAATTCTAGGGCGCCCATTCCCGAACACTTCGGTTGCTCTAATTGATGTTAAAGAAGGCAAGATGACCTTGAGGGTTGGAGATGAGCAAGTGGTCTTTACCCTCCCGGAAGCAATGAAACACACACTTGATCATGATGATAAACTCTATTTCACCGATAGTACCGATATAATTGTTTCGACTGTGTGCAGGAGGTACTTGCCTTAAACCCTTTGGATGAGTACTTGGATGAGTTAACATGCCAAGATGTCAAGGAAGAACTCTCTCCTCCACCAACACAACAAGTTAATCAAGTGGAGGGTAATTCATCCAATAATGGTAAGAAAATTAGGGGTGTTGAGAAGATGTGGAGAAAATCGAAGAAGAAACAAAAAGAGAATAGAGAGGTATCCACATTGCCTCCGGATGAGGTTGATCGTATCTTCTTTGGAAATGCGGGTAAATTCAAAGTCTTTTCTTGCCTTTCATTAAACTTTCCAAGCGGCAACCCAGCTCCAAAGGTTGGAGGTAACTTTCCTCCATTTGTCCCACCATGAAAATTTTGAGGTAATGCAAGTCGAGCTAACGAGTTTAAACAAGCGCTTCTTGGGAGGCAACCCAAGCTTTTAAAATTCCTTGCACTCTAGTTTTCGTATTCTTTAATTTTGTAGTAGTTAGATGTTGTCTTTGTTTTAGTTATTTTGTTCTTCTTCTTTGTCATTTCTTTGTTGCTTGATGTTGGGATTCTTTGAGTTGTTTGATGTGTTGATGCCATGAAGCTTGCTTCTTGTGTGTTTATGGGATTATATCGGCTTTGTTTTCATTGTTTTTAGGGTTTAAAGGAGGTTATGTTGATGCTAAACAAGTTTAGAGCCGTTTTATGACCGTTAGAGATCGTTTTGGTCGGATTTGGCAAGCTTGCGGGCAAGCTTGCGCCCGCAAGCTTGCCCGTGAACCATCAGAGGGGCCTTGCGGGTGGGCTTGCGCCCGCAAGCCCAACCGCAAGGCTTCCCGAGGATCCTTGCGGGCAACCTTGCGCCCGCAAGGCTACCCGCAAGGATGCCCGACACTTGCCCTAAAAAGGCTTCTTCCCATTCTCTTTCTCTCATCTTCACACTCCCATCTTCTTCCTCTCATTTCTCACTCATTTCTCCACCAAATCACCTCAATTTTTTTGCTCTAAATCACTCTCATCCTCCTCTAAACTCTTTTGTGGAAGGATTTTGGAAGATTACAACCTTTTCAAGCCGTTTCAAGCTTTTGATTCATCCCTCATACTCTAGGGTTAAGGTTTGATTTTTATTCTTATATCTTGTGTTTTAATGAATTGTTGGGATGTAATCTTTGTGCTTTTGGTTCTCTTTGCTTAATATAGCATTATGAGATTGGTTTTGTATGATTGTAGAAATTTTTGGCTACTTTTTCAAGCAAAACTCTTGCCAAAATTTCTCGGATTTACTGTAGCAATGAACCATTCTCCTTAATTTTCATTCCATGAAGCCTCAATTTCTTTAAAATTTGGTTTAATGGTGTCCCCTTGGTCTTGTAGGTATGAGGACCAAGAAAGTGGCTCATAAGAGGACACGGAGAGACCGTTCTCCGCCCGGCGACGAACCACGATTTCGAAAGGACGATCACAAGACCCGATTCGCCCTTTTGTCAAGGAAACAATTCGGCACCATACGAAAAATTGATTGGAATGTTTTGAGAGCCTTGGGTTTAGATGAAGTCATCTTGGAGCTTATCTCTCATGGTGGGTGGGACAAATTGTTCTCCATTGAAGAACCCACCTACAAAGAGCTCACATTAGAAGTGTTAAGCTCCATTGAAGTTGCAAAGCAATGGTGTGCCGGCCGACCGAGTGTGATTACATTTCAAGCATTTGGGGAGAAACACCGAATCTCTCAAGATGAACTGGGCGTATACATGGGATTCTACACGAAGCATACACCCACACTCCCGAGTTTAAAGCCCTAGGCTATGACTTACCGCACCCCGTTACAAATGAGTCCTATTGGTGTTCTATAGCAAATCGCTCGGGGACAAGGAAGGCATCCCAACTACTGAACCCCGCCCATCGATACATCCATGCACCGCCGACTAGAGGCATTGGGGGTAGACTGGACTCGACAGGGGGTTGTCTCGCGCACGGACCTACCGATGTTGTACAAGCATTATCGAGCGCTATCCACTACACATGGGGCATCTTCTTGCGGAAGTCTTAGCACACCAGGGCCAGTTTGTTCGCCTTGGAGCAATTTTCGCCGGGCCATATATCACAAGAATGATCAAAGGCATGGGCCTTCTTGAGCACACCCAAGGCATGACAGCTTGTTGGTTCTATGGCGCCACTTAGCATGCGGACTCGACTTGCATTGGTATAGTTGAGAAGCGGGGTACCATACACGAGGCTTGCACAACACCAAGGAACACACGCGTAAGACCCTCATTTTTCGCACGAGACGGACACCGGTTCGTAGTCCGAGTCCGAGCCGAGTCTAGAGAGCAGAGACCATCACTTGAGGCACGGTTTGCGGAATTTCGCACCGAGGTCTACCAACAATGCAGACACTTGAGAGAGGACATAGAGAGTTAGCTGCATCGGTGAGTCACATTGAGAGTGCCACCACCGAGATCCCGACATTCCTACGCAGCTCTTCATCTTCGGCGGGCACCACCTCCGCCGCTACCACTCGTGCCGCATCATCACGGCCATCCGACTCTTAGACTCCCAAAGATCACGGCACTTCTTGTTGTTCTTTTTATTTATTTTGCTTGCTCTTATTGTTGTTTGCTTTAGTGTTACTTTTTAAGTTAGTTAGGGTTCCGACCCTACTAAACTTTCTCTGTTTATTTTGCACTTTCTGTTTTTGCACTCTTCTCTATCATTCTCATTATGGAGTTGTGATCGTTGTTTCGTCTTTTTCCAGGAATTTCTTTAGGAATGCTTCACACTCCCGACCCTCACCACATGGACCCCGCCAGTCCACATGCATTTCATCGACGGATTGGGGAAGTTTCTTACTCCATCTTTTAATTCTTGTTATATTTATTTCCCACCCCGTATCTTGCTGATTTATGTACATTGGGGACAATGTACAGCTTTTAGGTGTGGGGATGGAGTATTTATACCGTATTGCATGCTTGTATTTTACCTATGATAGCTATGATCTTTTTGTTAAGGATTTCCTAGCTTGGTAGAATGACAGTAGTGAGTTGTACTTTACATGTGCATGAATGTAGTTCTCGTTTCATCCTTAGTGCATATTTATACCGCTCACTATAACTCCCAATTCGACGCTCTAACCCATCTCATTGATTTTTGTGTTAGGATGTTAAATTCTTCTTTCAATAGTCCTTTAAAAACTTTTGAGTCTCCTGTTTTTGCTTTAACCCTCAGTGAGGTTTTTAAGTGAAGTTTTTAGCAAGTTTGATCAGGCGTTGAAAAAAAAAAAAAAAAAAAAAAAAAAAAAAAAAACGCCTGAAACCTGTTCTATCTTCACTTGATGTTAAAGTTGCTTTTTGGAGACCAGAAGATTTTTAATTGACTATTGAGAGGGTCTTTAGCATTCCTAACACCAACTTCAATCTGTGTGAGGTGAATGGACATCCTGGGGTAATCCAGGGTGTGGAGATCAGTGTGGGAGTCAGCACACACTCACGATGACACTTTGGATGAAACAGAGCCGATATTACTTGTCTATACACTTGAACAACTCACTTCCCGATTTCTAACCACCGTGCTAGTGAAGTCCCGTACATTTGAGCTTGAGGTCGTATATTTAGCCATTTATCTTCTTGCCCCTGTTCTTCATGTTTGTTTGCTTGGGGACAAGCAAACGCTTAGGTGTGGGGATGTTTGATAAACGTCTAAATATACGCATTTTATACGTACTTGTGTATAGTTTATTCTCTCTTTTTGTTAAGTTGTTTTCTATTTTCTTGTTTAATGTGGTTTTACTTGTGTTACAGGCCCGAAATAAGCTCAAGAACGTATTCATGAAGAAATCGACACCAAATACGGCGTTTTTGGGATTCATCACTGCAAGCGATCTAGCGGAATTACTCGTAGCAGGGTGCCGTAGCTCCGAATGGAAAAATCCCCTGAGAAACTCTCTGGATGCCTTGCGGGCAACCTTGCGCCCGCAAGGCCACCCGCAAGGCATCGCGATGTCTTGATTTAAAGGGCTTTTCTAGGGCATTTTGGGGAGGAGAAGTCTTCTTCCTTGGAGCTCCACACAACCATCTAAAAATCCGGCTTGGAAGAGGGCTTTGAGGGCGTTTTCACGGCGAGATCTTGGAGGAGAGTGCGTTTGGGAGCAAGATCCTACTCTAGGGCATCATTGAAGGAGGGTTGAAGACAAGAGAAGCCACCTCTTGAGTGGCGTCTTCGGAACTCCATTTTCGTATTTGAGGGAGTGATTATGCTTTCTTTAGTTGTTTTCATGCTTTTGAGTATGTATTTTGATATTATGAACAACTAAACCCCAAGGTCACCGGATGTAGGTGAACCTTGGGGGTGAACTTGTGTATTTTGGATGCTTGGCTTCAATTAATGTTTGTAGACTTGTTTGTGATCCTTGTTTGGTGCTTTTGAATGTTAGGGTATGCATGAGAACTCTGTGTATCTCTACTTAGCCAATACTAGGTTGCATGACCATTGCCCTAGTGTTAGACTCACCAAGCTTGGAAGGGAAATACGTATAAATACGCCGTGACCATCGGGTATTTGTACCCCTCCAATTCTAGGGTTAATTGCTTATTTGTAATTCAACCTTAGTTTGAGAAAACCACCTCACCCTTTGCAATCGTATGAGGATTTATACGGGTAGAGCCCGTATTCAATACTCGTACCGGATTAGGGGTCAACCGCCGTGACCATCGGGTTGACCTAATCTAGGGTTTTCTCGGTCCAACAAGCCATTTACATGTTAACCCAAGCATCCCGTACACTTCGGTAGCCCCCGAGGGGATCCTTATCCGGGACCGCTTTCTCACCCTGATTTCACACTTTCTATTGCCCTGTTTAATTAGCTTTCTGAATTGCATTTATTTCTTGTTTTTGCATTTTCTTCCTTTACTCTCGAAATTGATCGGCTAGACAACATTGCGAGAAGGAAGTAAGGATAGATTCTCGGACCCCAGGGAATACGACCCTCTCACGCGTGCGTGAGAGGTATTACTTGACGACCCGTGCGCTTGCGGGACGACCACCAAGTTTTTGGCGCCGTTGCCGGGGACCCTCGAGAAATATTCGGAAAACTTTTAGCGTGTTGATTTGGCTTTTGTTTTGCCGTTTTTGCCATTCTTGTTTATATTCCGTTATTTTATTCCCCGCATTTTTCCTGTTTGTTTTTCTTCAAGTTTTGACACCCGCCTTGAATTTTCTTGCGAGGTACCTATCTTATGACACGAGCGAGTCACACAAATTTGGTTGATCCCGACGACGAGATTGAACGAACCTTGCATCAACGTTTGAGAGAAGTTACCGAAAGCTCAAGGCAACAAGAAATTCGGGTCGAATCTAGTGAGCCTACTTGTCATGGCCGAGCCAAGAAGAACGCTATCAGATTATGAAAGGCCACAATTCACGGGAGAAGAATTTAGTGTCCAAGTGCCAACTGTTCCGGCCAATAATTTTGAAATCAAGGCCAGCACCATAGGAATGATACAGAATTCAGTCCGGTTTGATGGTTTAGCCGATGAAGACCCGCATGCTCACTTGTCTAAATTTCTTCAGATTTGCTCCACTTTTAAGATCAACTCGGTATCGGACGATGCCATCGGGACCGAGGTTATTCCCGTTCGGTTTGAGAGGAACAACATACGAGATGGCTCACATCCTTAGCTCCTGGTTCCATCACCACTTGGAAGGAAATGGTTGAGAAGTTCCTGGCCCGATATTTTCCCCCAAGCAAAGCCGCAAGATTGAGACAGGAAATATCATCCTTCGGACGAGGGTGATACTCGAGACACTTTTTGAAGCCCATGAACGATTTAAGGACCTTCTTCGCAAGTGTCCTCATCATGGCTTCCCTTCATGGATGAGGGTGCAAACATTTTGCAATGGGCTGAATTATGCTACTAGGCAGCTCATCGATGCAGCAGCAGGAGGTTCTCTCGAGCAACAAGCTTCCCGAAGAGGCCGAGGAGTTAATTGAGAACATGGCCGTAATGAGTGCCATTGGAGCACTCGACGAAGCCTCCAAGGGCTGCAGGGTTGTATGAGGTGACTCGAATCCACGGCTTTGGCCGCGAAGATTGATGCCCTAACAAAACATGTCATGGATAATAGTTCGAAGTATGACGCCCTAGCACAAAAGGTTGATCAGCTCATGATAGGATCCAGTTCGGGATCAAAGGCGGTTATGTCATGTGATACTTGTGGGGCGGGGCATGCAACATCACAAGTGCCCCATTGTTGTTGCCCCATCACCGCCGATGGAAACAAGTGGATTATGTTGGGGGTGGACCAAGAGGACACGGAAATCGGTTTAGCAACCCTTACACTTATGGATGGAGAGGCTCTTCAAATCCTTCTTGGACTCAAGGTCAATCTCAATATAGACCTCCACAATCTCGGGAAGCCAATACCAAGCTCCTCCCCCACAAGAGAAGAAATATTCTACGAGAGGATGTGTTAGCCGGATTCATGATTAGCACGGAGGCACGCTTCGTGAATAATGAAAAGAAAATGGATGAATTTGGTACTATATTGAGAAATGTTCAAGCATCCATCCAATCTCCGGAGAATCAAGTGGGACAGACTTGCTCGTGGACAATCCGAACGACCCTCGGGGAGTTTGCCAAGCAATACCGAAGACAACCCGAGAGAGCAATTAAAAGTTGTTACTTTGAGGAGTGGTAGACAGGTTGGAAGCAAGGGAAAAAGGAATCCCAAGTGCTTCTAATGATGGGGTAGCCGTCCGGGAAGACCCCGATTTGAATAAAGATGTAAGCAAGGCTAATGGGAGGAAAACCGGTGAAGACTCTCCCAATTCGACATTTCAAAGGAGCACACATACAAGCCGGTGGTACCTTACCCCTCGAGACTCAAACCGAGATAGAGATGAAGCCCAGTTCAAGAAGTTCCTCAATGTATTCAAACAACTCCACATAAATATTCCAATCATTGAGGCACTAGCTCAAATGCCCAAGTATGCCAAATTTTTAAAAGAGCTTCTCACCAATAAGAGGAAGTTAGAAGAACAAGGCACTTGTTGCACTTACTGGTAATTGCTCAGCAATTCTAGAGAAGAAACTTCCAAAAAAGTTAAAAGATCCAGGTAGTATTGTGATCCCTTGTGTAATTGGTGAAGGAGTAATCGAGCATGCTCTAGCCGATTCTGGGGCTAGTATAAATGTAATGCCATACAACTTGTTCTTGAAACTGGGATTGGAAGACCTACGACCTACACGAATGACATTACAACTTGCGAGATAGGTCGGTGCGAAGACCTCGGGGAGTAGTTGAAGATGTCCTTGTCGAGTCGACAAACTCATCATTCCCGTAGATTTCGTGATTCTAGATGTGGATGATGATGTCGAGGTACCCCTAATTCTAGGGCGCCCATTCCCGAACACTTCGGTTGCTCTAATTGATGTTAAAGAAGGCAAGATGACCTTGAGGGTTGGAGATGAGCAAGTGGTCTTTACCCTCCCGGAAGCAATGAAACACACACTTGATCATGATGATAAACTCTATTTCACCGATAGTACCGATATAATTGTTTTCGACATGTGTGCAGGAGGTACTTGCCTTAAACCCTTTGGATGAGTACTTGGATGAGTTAACATGCCAAGATGTCAAGGAAGAACTCTCTCCTCCACCAACACAACAAGTTAATCAAGTGGAGGGTAATTCATCCAATAATGGTAAGAAAATTAGGGGTGTTGAGAAGATGTGGAGAAAATCGAAGAAGAAACAAAAAGAGAATAGAGAGGTATCCACATTGCCTCCGGATGAGGTTGATCGTATCTTCTTTGGAAATGCGGGTAAATTCAAAGTCTTTTCTTGCCTTTCATTAAACTTTCCAAGCGGCAACCCAGCTCCAAAGGTTGGAGGTAACTTTCCTCCATTTGTCCCACCATGAAAATTTTGAGGTAATGCAAGTCGAGCTAACGAGTTTAAACAAGCGCTTCTTGGGAGGCAACCCAAGCTTTTAAAATTCCTTGCACTCTAGTTTTCGTATTCTTTAATTTTGTAGTAGTTAGATGTTGTCTTTGTTTTAGTTATTTTGTTCTTCTTCTTTGTCATTTCTTTGTTGCTTGATGTTGGGATTCTTTGAGTTGTTTGATGTGTTGATGCCATGAAGCTTGCTTCTTGTGTGTTTATGGGATTATATCGGCTTTGTTTTCATTGTTTTTAGGGTTTAAAGGAGGTTATGTTGATGCTAAACAAGTTTAGAGCCGTTTTATGACCGTTAGAGATCGTTTTGGTCGGATTTGGCAAGCTTGCGGGCAAGCTTGCGCCCGCAAGCTTGCCCGTGAACCATCCAGAGGGGCCTTGCGGGTGGGCTTGCGCCCGCAAGCCCAACCGCAAGGCTTCCCGAGGATCCTTGCGGGCAACCTTGCGCCCGCAAGGCTACCCGCAAGGATGCCCGACACTTGCCCTAAAAAGGCTTCTTCCCATTCTCTTTCTCTCATCTTCACACTCCCATCTTCTTCCTCTCATTTCTCACTCATTTCTCCACCAAATCACCTCAATTTTTTTGCTCTAAATCACTCTCATCCTCCTCTAAACTCTTTTGTGGAAGGATTTTGGAAGATTACAACCTTTTCAAGCCGTTTCAAGCTTTTGATTCATCCCTCATACTCTAGGGTTAAGGTTTGATTTTTATTCTTATATCTTGTGTTTTAATGAATTGTTGGGATGTAATCTTTGTGCTTTTGGTTCTCTTTGCTTAATATAGCATTATGAGATTGGTTTTGTATGATTGTAGAAATTTTTGGCTACTTTTTCAAGCAAAACTCTTGCCAAAATTTCTCGGATTTACTGTAGCAATGAACCATTCTCCTTAATTTTCATTCCATGAAGCCTCAATTTCTTTAAAATTTGGTTGAATGGTGTCCCCTTGGTCTTGTAGGTATGAGGACCAAGAAAGTGGCTCATAAGAGGACACGGAGAGACCGTTCTCCGCCCGGCGACGAACCACGATTTCGAAAGGACGATCACAAGACCCGATTCGCCCTTTTGTCAAGGAAACAATTCGGCACCATACGAAAAATTGATTGGAATGTTTTGAGAGCCTTGGGTTTAGATGAAGTCATCTTGGAGCTTATCTCTCATGGTGGGTGGGACAAATTGTTCTCCATTGAAGAACCCACCTACAAAGAGCTCACATTAGAAGTGTTAAGCTCCATTGAAGTTGCAAAGCAATGGTGTGCCGGCCGACCGAGTGTGATTACATTTCAAGCATTTGGGGAGAAACACCGAATCTCTCAAGATGAACTGGGCGTATACATGGGATTCTACACAGAAGCATACACCCACACTCCTGAGTTTAAAGCCCTAGGCTATGACTTACCGCACCCCGTTACAAATGAGTCCTATTGGTGTTCTATAGCAAATCGCTCGGGGACAAGGAAGGCATCCCAACTACTGAACCCTGCCCATCGATACATCCATGCACTGCTGACTAGAGGCATTGGGGGTAGACTGGACTCGACAGGGGGTTGTCTCGCGCACGGACCTACCGATGTTGTACAGCATTATCGGCGCTATCCACTACACATGGGGCATCTTCTTGCGGAAGTCTTAGCACACCAGGGGCCGTTTGTTCGCCTTGGAGCAATTTTCGCCGGGCCATATATCACAAGAATGATCAAAGGCATGGGCCTTCTTGAGCACACCCAAGGCATGACAGGTTGTTGGTTCTATGGCGCCACTTAGCATGCGGACTCGACTTGCATTGGTATAGTTGAGAAGCGGGGTACCATACACGAGGCTTGCACAACACCAAGGAACACACGCGAGAAGACCCTCATTTTTCGCACGAGACGGACACCGGTTCGAGTCCGAGTCCGAGCCGAGTCTAGAGAGCGAGACCATCACTTGAGGCACGGTTGCGGAATTTCGCACCGAGGTCTACCAACAATGCAGCAGACACTTGAGAGAGGACATAGAGAGTTAGGCTGCATCAGTGAGTCACATTGAGAGTGCCACCACCGAGATCCCGACATTCCTACGCAGCTCTTCATCTTCGGCGGGCACCACCTCCGCCGCTACCACCTGTCTTTGCATCATCACGGCCATCCGACTCTTAGACTCCCCAGCATCACGGCACTTCTTGTTGTTCTTTTTATTTATTTTGTTGCTCTTATTGTTGTTTGCTTTAGTGTTACTTTTTAAGTTAGTTAGGGTTCCGACCCTACTAAACTTTCTCTGTTTATTTTGCACTTTCGTTTTTGCACTCTTCTCTATCATTCTCATTATGGAGTTGTGATCGGTGTTCTTGTCTTTTTCCGAGGAATTTCTTTAGGAATGCTTCACACTCCCGACCCTCACCACATGGACCCCGCCGGTCCACATGCATTTCATCGACGGATTGGGGAAGTTTCTTACTCCATCTTTTAATTCTTGTTATATTTATTTCCCACCCCTATCTTGCTGATTTATGTACATTGGGGACAATGTACAGCTTTTAGGTGTGGGGATGGAGTATTTATACTTGTATTGCATGCTTGTATTTTACCTATGATAGCTATGATCTTTTTGTTAAGGATTTCCTAGCTTGGTAGAATGACAGTAGTGAGTTGTACTTTACATGTGCATGAATGTAGTTCTGTTTCATCCTTAGTGCATATTTATACCGCTCACTATAACTCCCAATTCGACGCTCTAACCCATCTCATTGATTTTTGTGTTAGGATGTTAAATTCTTCTTTCAATAGTCCTTTAAAAACTTTTGAGTCTCCTGTTTTTGCTTTAACCCTCAGTGAGGTTTTTAAGTGAAGTTTTTAGCAAGTTTGATCGGGCGTTGAAAAAAAAAAAAAAAAAAAAAATTTGAAACCTGTTCTATCTTCACTTGATGTTAAAGTTGCTTTTTGGAGACCAGAAGATTTTTAATTGACTATTGAGAGGGTCTTTAGCATTCCTAACACCAACTTCAATCTGTGTGAGGTGAATGGACATCCTGGGGTAATCCAGGGTGTGGAGATCAGTGTGGGAGTCAGCACACACTCACGATGACACTTTGGATGAAACAGAGCTGATATTACTTGTCTATACACTGAACAACTCACTTCCTGATTTCTAACCACCTGTGCTAGTGAAGTCCTGTACATTTGAGCTTGAGGTCGTATATTTAGCCATTTATCTTCTTGCCCCTGTTCTTCATGTTTGTTTGCTTGGGGACAAGCAAACGCTTAGGTGTGGGGATGTTTGATAAACGTCTAAATATACGCATTTTATACGTACTTGTGTATAGTTTATTCTCTCTTTTTGTTAAGTTGTTTTCTATTTTCTTGTTTAATGTGGTTTTACTTGTGTTACAGGCCCGAAATAAGCTCAAGAACGTATTCATGAAGAAATCGACACCAAATACGGCGTTTTTGGGATTCATCACTGTAGCAGTACTGTAGCGGAATTACTGTAGCAGGGTACTGTAGCTCTGAATGGAAAAATCCCTGAGAAACTCTCTGGATGCCTTGCGGGCAACCTTGCGCCCGCAAGGCCACCCGCAAGGCATCGCGATGTCTTGATTTAAAGGGCTTTTCTAGGGCATTTTGGGGAGGAGAAGTCTTCTTCCTTGGAGCTCCACACAACCATCTAAAAATCCGGCTTGGAAGAGGGCTTTGAGGGCGTTTTCACGGCGAGATCTTGGAGGAGAGTGCGTTTGGGAGCAAGATCCTACTCTAGGGCATCATTGAAGGAGGGTTGAAGACAAGAGAAGCCACCTCTTGAGTGGCGTCTTCGGAACTCCATTTTCGTATTTGAGGGAGTGATTATGCTTTCTTTAGTTGTTTTCATGCTTTTGAGTATGTATTTTGATATTATGAACAACTAAACCCCAAGGTCACCGGATGTAGGTGAACCTTGGGGGTGAACTTGTGTATTTTGGATGCTTGGCTTCAATTAATGTTTGTAGACTTGTTTGTGATCCTTGTTTGGTGCTTTTGAATGTTAGGGTATGCATGAGAACTCTGTGTATCTCTACTTAGCCAATACTAGGTTGCATGACCATTGCCCTAGTGTTAGACTCACCAAGCTTGGAAGGGAAATACGTATAAATACGCCGTGACCATCGGGTATTTGTACCCCTCCAATTCTAGGGTTAATTGCTTATTTGTAATTCAACCTTAGTTTGAGAAAACCACCTCACCCTTTGCAATCGTATGAGGATTTATACGGGTAGAGCCCGTATTCAATACTCGTACCGGATTAGGGGTCAACTGCCGTGACCATCGGGTTGACCTAATCTAGGGTTTTCTCGGTCCAACAAGCCATTTACATGTTAACCCAGCAACCTGTACACTTCAGTAGCCCCTGAGGGGATCCTTATCCGGGACCGCTTTCTCACCCTGATTTCACACTTTCTATTGCCCTGTTTAATTAGCTTTCTGAATTGCATTTATTTCTTGTTTTTGCATTTTCTTCCTTTACTCTCGAAATTGATCGGCTAGACAACATTGCGAGAAGGAAGTAAGGATAGATTCTCGGACCCCAGGGAATACGACCCTCTCACGCGTGCGTGAGAGGTATTACTTGACGACCCGTGCGCTTGCGGGACGACCACCATCCACCAGACCCACTCCTTCACCTCCTCCGACGATGATCTTTTCCAAGTCCCCGGTGCTCTTCCTTCTCTCCCGCCACCAAGTCCCTGACACCATCCTAACCTCCGGTGACAGGGGGTTATTGAAGTGAAGGAGGAGCAAAACCAAAAGATGTGAACTCATTGAAGAACTTCATAGTTATTGCATAAATGAAGGATGATGAGTTTTTTGATTCTCGGATTGTACATTTTTACTATTGAAAAATCTAGATGGATGCCACGTCAACCTCATCAAACGGCAGAACTGACGGAGTTTCTGGCAGGGGTCTAATTGGCCCAAAATAAAAAGAAGAGGGACCTTTAGGATCAAATTCGAGTAGAGGGAAAAAAAGGAAGAGAGAGAAAAGTAGAGGGACTATATAGGGTATTTAACCATATATATAAGATGCTTAGACCGGTAAATTGATGAGCGCATTTCATATATATGTATTGCATGCTTTACTCTCATCATTATTGAATATTTTGGCTGTAATTCTCCAAGTACGGTGCTATTTGAGGTATTCTTTGTTTGTCATGCAGATATGAAAGTCCTGAAGTAAGAAGAAGTGTTTTGGAACAATTTTAGAAGCTGAAGGACTTAGAAGAAACCTCATCAAGCTCAGCACGGCTTAAGCACGCCCGTGCTGTTCCCCGTGCAAATTGCTGGGGAATTCAGCCACAAATCAGCACAGCCTGAGTTCGCTGAGCACGGGTGTGAAAATCTCAGCACGGTCGAAGCACGCCCGTGCTGTTCCCCGTGCAAATTGCAGAAGAATTCAGCCACAAATCAACACAGCTTGAGTTCGCTGAGCACGGTCGTGAAAACCTCAGCACGGTCTAAGCACCCCCGTGCTCAGCGAATGTGAGTTTTCTGGAAATTTATTTGGCCGTAATCTGCACGGCTTCAACACGCCCGTGCTCACATCGAGAAGACATTAAAACCCTAGAAACTCAGTTTCTAAGGGAACTTTTGGTGGGCGAACTTTGGGAGAAAGAAAGGGAGAGCTTTGGGAGTTCATCCTCCACTTCATCAAGGGAATGGAAAGCATATGGTAGCCCGATCGGGAGGAGATTACACGGCATGGTAGATCCTTCGACAACCACAAGGATGTAAGAAATTAGGGAGTTTTCAACTTCTTGTCTCTCAATTTCTTTGGCATTGTATTTGTTGGTTGTTGTCATGAGGGGCTAAACTCTTAAGGGAGCCCCGGGGTTGTTTGGATGACGTTGTAGCTTGAACTCATTTTCTTTACTTGCAGTGTTTATGAATGTTCTGTTCATTTCAATAAATCAAGGTTATTGGCTATCTTGTATGTTGTTTAGTGGTTGATGCTTGGTAGTTAGGATCTCTTATCTAGGCTTGTGAATCATTATTGATTGTTGCAAGCAGTGGGAGTTCAACTTAGGGCTCGGCAGCGCTAGAAACCACATGCTTGTAGCATAACTAGGTTTAGAACTGAAGAAATCTCTAATAAATACTGAGAAAGACCGAGTTAGTGAACGTCGGAAATCCAACCCCGGGGCCCCATCTCCTCCATCGAGTCAAACCTCAAATCTTCCCTTGGTGAACTTCCCTTTCCCTTAACCTCCTTGAAGTCAATCCTAAGTCAAGTCCATCACCTTCTGTCTGGTTAGATATTAAGCAGGACGTTAGTATTGGAAGCTATACTAGTCCCTGTGGATTCGACTACCCGACCTAAAGGGTACACTTTACTACTTGTGCGACCCGTGCACTTGCGGTTACGCAAGGGGCGTACCATAAATCACAAAGCTCTTCAGTAAACTGATTAAAATTGAATAAAAATATGCTTCTTAAAAATATGAGTTTTTCATCTCAAATAGCCGAACAATGGTCTAGAAACCTCTCTAAACTCTAGTCGTAGCCGCGGCTAAGTTCCGAGCCATCAAGGCACTTATGTCCTTGATGTTGGCCCACCGGGTTCGTATGGTGACTCCGGACACACGACATATATCCAGTCAGGGCTCTACGCGCCACCTGAGTGGATAGATCAGTCGGGTCCACCATGCCACTCCTAAAGACTGGACTGTGAGGACCCCCTACGACAGCAGGCGGGTTACAACCCATCATCATCAAAACATTATGAGAAATAACCGCAATACAATTCAAGTAAAAAATTTCACAGGGTACTTGTCTAGGACAAATGTTCACATTTGTATAAGCCAGATCAAAGAGTGAAATATGTGTATGAAATTCTTCAGTTCAAACCAATATAGCAACTTGTAACATTATAGCGTTATTCATTTCCCTCAAATAACAAAGGTTTTGCTTTCAGAGTCCGAACATAAAGAATACGTTTCAAGCAATTAAATCATCACTTCAATTATGAAAAATCCCAAGTTTTCAATCAAATAAGTTATACATATATTTAAAGAAAATTAACTAGAGTTGTGCAAACCCAATCCCACTCACAAACTTAGCAGAACGACTCGTCAATGGCCCTACTCCTCCGTCGTCTCCTTGCCTTTGGCCGAGCTTTCACCACCTACACCAACACTAGGGCTCAAACTAACTGAAAACACAAAAGAAAGACAAGCATGAATCTCTTAATGCAACAAACCACAAAACCCTAACAAAGCTTGGGTATAGCCTGAACATGTCCCTAACGATTTCAAAGAACCCCTATGGAGACCAACTCTCCCCAATAACTAAGAATGCAAAGGTTTAATAATGGAATTCTCAATGTTACAGCAACTCCGAATTTAAGAATGAGGGAAATAAGTATCATCAAGGTAAAATGGAGTGGATCTTGACCTCCACTTCATAATTCAAAAAAAAGGATGAAAGAAATTGAACAAGCTTTCAAGAATTCATCATCATCAAACTAAGATTGGAGATCTAAAACCTAGGGCTAATGCTGGTTATCCCGCAAGCGCACGGGGTCGTCAAGTAATAAACCACTCGCGCACGCACGAGTGAGTCGTATTCCCAAGGGCCCAAGGAGCTACTATTACTCCCCTTTCGTCTATTTCCTAGCCTAACACTTTAAAAGATAAACAATGATTGCAAAAGATAAAAAACTATTAAAATGAAATCCGGGCTACTACTACACACATTTAGCGAACAACGGAGAATCAAACACACGAAGAGGTGATTTGGACAATGAATTCTCCTAGGGTTGTCATTAGGTCCTGAATTTAGGATGAAATATTGAGATGGTAGCTGGGCCAAGAGACTCCTAAAGTAGGTCAACCCCGATGGTCACGGCGATCAACACCTAATCCGGTAGAAGTATTGGATCGGAATCACATCCGCCCAAATCCTCCTATGATTGCATTAAACTTAGGGAAATCTCTAATTAGGGTCAAACACAATATCTATGTTCATCCCTAATGGTTGGAGGGGTACGAAATACCCGATGGTCATGGTGTATTCATACATGAATCCCTTTCAAGCTTGGTGAGTCTAATACTAGGGCAATGGTCATGCAACCTAGCATTTCCTAGAATTGGCACACCGAGTCCTCATGCATACCAAGGCATTAAAATACACCAAACATGAACCACAAGCTATAAGATTCCATAAAAGACATCACAAGGATGATCATCCAAATTACAAACAAACACCCCTAGAGTTCATCATGTCCAAACCACAAATAAGTTAGTTCCTCATGAAAGAGGAACACTCATACAAGTTCAAGGAGCAAATAAACAAGAAAAGAAGAAAGAAACACTCCCTCTAGCTTTGGAAACCCTTGAATGGATGAAGACCTTCAAAATACACCTTGATGTCTTGGATCTTCCCTCCAAATCTTCTCCTTCGATGTGTGCCTCCCTCTTGGTGAAGATTGCGCCGTAGATCGCCGGAAATGACCGGCAAAGAAGGCGGGGCGCCGGCCCTAGAAGAGTAGATGATGTCCCCCTAAAAGAATGCCCTAACTTTCCTTTAAAAACCTCTTTTTCGGGCATCCATTCGGGCTGCCTTGCGGGCGCATGCTTGCCCGCAAGGCTCCCAGCCTTTTTCCAGAAAATCCCATTTCGATGCTACAGTGCCTGCTACAGTACCATGCTACAGCAATCCTTCTATAGTACTGCTGCAGTGATAGAAACTCGAAAACATCATATTTGATACGGATTTCTTCCCAAATACGTTCTTGAGCTCATTTTGGCTTATTTAGGGTCTGCAACACAAAATAAAGAGATTTAGAACATAAGAAGGGCATCGGCTCATAAAAAGATAATAAAATAATACAAATTAATACGTATAAAATACGTATACTTAGGCGTTTATCAGCTAACATACTTGAGCCAATCCAAAAAAAATAAGGAGAAATGAGAAGAAAAAGAATTTACCTTCAAGGATCTTCAACCAAAAGAAAATGAGAAAGTCTAAGGATGGCTCCTTGTCCTTGACCAAAGCAATGGGAACCAAAGGAAAGAGAGGAAGAAGAAGAAAGATTTGACAAATTAGGGCTCAAAGTTCAGGATTTATATACCTCTAGCCAAACACGGGCCAAACGAGGGAGTGCAAGTCCAGGTTTGACTGTGCTTTACCTCGAAAAGGATCATCCCGACACAAGCATGGGTTGAAGCATAGGCGTACTTTACCCCATGCACTTTACAAGGAAACAGGGTGGAATTTCCTTGTCGAAACACGACTTTTCTGCCCTGAGCACAGCGTGCACTCTCAAGCACAGCCTAAGCATGGGTGTGTTTATGCCCGTGCACTTTATAGGTTACTAGGATCAAAATTTAAAACATCATGTAAGGTGCACGGCCAAGAGGACGGTCCCAAGCACGGGCGTGCTTACTCTGTGAATTGCGTTCTAAGCCCAAAATGACTTAAAACATGCCAAAACTCGTAGCACAACCGTTCTAGGATAGTTGGACAACAACATACACACAGAAAAGCCGAAATACCATAGTAATTGGGGGTAAGGAATCTCTATCTAGGATTATACCATAATGCGGCGGCTATCGGTGCGGGAACTTTCGGTGTACCGATACATGGAATCTCTCTTTAATCTATGTAGACCTAATGAGTACAAACATCCCGTTCTACAAACATCATTTAACATCAATTCTACGGAATCCAACCATTGTAGAATGAACATCCAAAATGATAGATTAGAGTCAAACATCAATTTAAACCAACATTAAATTCAACGAATATTCAATCATCCATACAAGTTATCCTCCCACGGTTCACCAGATTGCCCGATAGCCTAGGGAGATTAGTTTGACTTTAAGAAAATATAAGATGCAAGATAAGAGATACAATTTCCAAAAGACATTGTAAAACTTCCACTTTATCCACTAACAGTGGTGGTGAGAACTAGTCAGATCCGCACTGTCAAGTTCTTTAGATGCTCGCTTTGTCTTTCACCCTCTTCTCTTGTTGGTTCCCTACCAGAATCACCCTTCTTCGATGAGTGTACTCATTAGAATAGTCGGAATCGTGCGATGGCTCTCCCCTTTTCCGAAAGCCTTAACTTCGCCTTATATATATTTCTAGGTGTACGACCAAGTGTGCGGCCACACAGGGGCTGCATTGGGATTGAAACTGGGTCAAAACAGGGCACCTTGACGAGCCGTGCGGATCACACGGAGGCTGTACGGCCTTCTGGCCATGCCACGCGGCCAGCTATGCCGGCTACCCAGCAGCCCGCACAACTTTCTGGTAATGTCGTGCGGATCACAAGTGATGAGGACATCACGCACATGCCAACTACACCACCTACGGATAGTAATACTTTAGTTGGTATAGAAAAGGAAACATATCAAGGACCAATTACATGAAGCCGTGCCAAACAAATCCAAAACCAGGTTAACGCTAACTTAAGCTTATTCTTAAAATATATTGATATGATGGTGTTTGCAATTTCTTCTACCTTTATTGTACTTAGATGTACCAGCAGTGAGGACATAATTTCAGAGGATAGCAAAAGAGAAGTATTTGGAGATACGCCCCATGTGGGCCTTATACTCACTTGCACGCCCAAGTAGGAGATTATGTCTATCTTTGCTGACCCCACACAAATAGTGGAAGATGTGGTTTCCTTTTATGACAAATCCGACAAAAATATCTCTTTCCAAAATCAACCCAATTTCTGAAAGGAAACAAAATTAAATCCCAGTCTACCAGAAAATCAAGCATGAAGAGATTGCACTTGTCATATTACGTGCTACAATAACCACTTGGATGCTATTCCTATATTTAGATTGATTTTCTAGCCAATTTTATTATCCTATTTTTAGATTATTTTTCTAGTCTATTTTAATTCACTATTTTTAGATTGATTCCATAGCCAAATTTAATAAGATAGTTTCTTGTATCCTAAGTTTAAGTCGGTTATAAATAGCCTTGTATCTTCTTCTTTATGGACATCGAACTTTGATTAGTAATCACGAAATAATAGTTGTCTTACTACTATTGTTCTTGTGAGTTCTCTTGGATTCGCAAGAGGAAAGTTTTGGTTTTCTCCTAATTCTTGCTTTACGCTTCCGGGCTTTCGTGTGGATTAGTTTCCGGTTTGTGGTTCTGCGATTGTTTGGACAAGTGGGTCGAGTTCTTGAAGCTTCGGATCATTTTTCCCCAACGTACGGGCCGCATCCATCCCCGGCTGTTTGCAGCTAGTTGTTCCTCAACTTAGATCCTACGCCGTGAAGATCGGCCATCATTTAGAACTCCTTCTTCTCCACCAAGTTGGAGCCTATCAACAAGGCACGCACAGAGGCCACAAGACCCCCTCGTTGGAGCCATTTCGCTGCGTTCCCACCTCGGTTCCTCACCTTCTTGTTGTAAGCTGTTCGGGGGTCCGTATACTCTTCAAAAGTAGTTTCTAAAGCTCCAAAACACCCATAATCATCCTCATGAGCTTTGAGAGGTTCTCTGATGTCTTAAAATGCAAATATAACAACAAACGTTGTAAACGAGCATTGGTGTTATCAAAAATACATGAGAGTGTAAGAAATTATGAGATATAATACAGTATATTTAGACACTTATAAAATATCCCTACACTTTAGCTTTTGCTTGTTTTAAGCAAACAAACATAAAGATCAGTGATAAATGATAAGTAGCTAAATGCATAACCTTCAGTTCAGAGCAACAAAAAAACAATAGCATAAGCTAGACTCAAAATGCTACTCCTACAACCCAAATGGAGAGTTGTTCACCAAAATGTGGCAATGATCATGATGTGTGTGCAGCACCCTTATTTCTTTCCCGTAGTCCAAGTGAGACAAGCAACACCTCGAGAATCAATCGCGATGTCAAATCATACCACACACAATGGTTTCGGCCTTAACGTGGTAGGTTGGACTCTAATAAACTCCTAAGCAGTCACAAGTCCTTCCTTATGGTAAAGACTATCCTGATACTAGGCTAGATTTGACTTGGGATCCATAGCCTTTTTGTTTTTACTAATGTGAATTGTAGATCTCCTTTCTAAGTGGTAGATATGCTAATTAGGCACCAAAGAACCCAACATAAATGGATGATTACAGATTTTCATGTGCACACTCGTGCTTTAGTAGCTTTTTACTTAGGAAGTACTCCGACTAGGAGTTTGTATCCCAAGTTACTATACCAAACATATGCAGAGGAGCATTGTCTTTACTTAACTATGTCACTTCCCCTTTTCAAGCATCTTTTTCATTTGGAGTTGACCCGAGACCCTTAGAGGCTCATTAGAATTCCAACCTAACATGTTTAAGGCACGAATCAAAGAGGCTCATGAATTTGTTGTCCGTCTCAACCTAGGTGTCCAGGGTTCTTCTTGGGGGTTGTGAAAATTACTTTAGATGGTACTAGTCTCCATAACTGCAAGGTTGTGAGTCAGGCGCAACATTTATCATAATTTTCTCATTCATAATTGCCATTCTAGGTTCACAATCATGCAAAAACTTTTTTTAAATTTCAAAAACATACCCACACCCACATTTAAAGTTGTACATTGTCTCGAATATACTTCAATCAACAGTTTAAAGGAGGATAGATAATAAACATTAATAAAGATAGGTTTCATGAACTTCCCCCAATCTTCGAAAATAAAATCGATGAAGTTCGTGAGTCGGGGTGCTTGACATCGGTTTAATAAATTTGGTGAAGTGGATTGCCAAAATATCTTTATTTCATCCTAACAAACAAAAAGAAGCATTATTCTAGATCATCCAGTGAAACAAAAATAACAAATAAAAAAAAACTTACAGGTTATTAAAAATAAGGGAAGATACAGGGCTGGAGGGCTAAGCCCAGACCAACTGCAATATAATGGAAAACAAACAAAGAGTAAATGCAACCAAAGGAAAACATATAAGATATAGAAAACAATAGGTGCTCATTCCCAGTCAGCCTAGTCATTGTTGCACCTGTGGTGGTGCTGCTGGTGTGGAAGTCGAACGAGCTGCAAGATGTGAGAGGCTTTGGATCAAGGCAATAATTTGTTGCTGGCCCTGAAGGAGGGCTGATGAGTGCTTTTTGCAGATATATTTCATACGCATTACACCCGATATTTATTTATTCTTTTGCTATTACTTGTATAGTTCGGTGCTATTTAAGTTATTTTGAGTTTATTGTGCAGATATTTAGATCATAGAGCAATTAGAAGTGATTTAGAGGAGAATTCACATAAAAAGGACTTAAAGGAAAGTTCGTCAAGGCAAGCACGGCCTCACCACGGGCGTGTTCTTAGCCGTGCAGTTCACAAGAATTGGCAAGCACGAGGAAGCACGGTCAGAGTGCCCTAAGCACGAGCGCCCAAACTGGAGTACGGCCTCAACACGGGCGTGTTCCAGCCCGTGCACTTTACGGCCTGGCGAATTTTTGGGGAAAATCTTTGTAGCAAAATACGTAGTAAAGCACTCGTAGTAGGTATTGTAGCACCAAAAACTAAGAAATCTGAAATCTGCACCAGAATTAAGCACGGCCGTGTTGGCATCGAGAAGTCACTTTTTAAGCTCAAAAGTTAGGGTTTCAAGGGGCCTTCTTCTTCTATCTTTCTTCCCCTTTGCGGAAGGTGACGCGAGGGGAAAGAGGCGCCCTTTTGGGGGCCAAATTTGGATTAAGAGATCGTTGAGGAAGTGGAGGAACATTGGCATCGGATGCCCACCGACGAAAATTGTGAAGCAAGAAGGGAGTTATTGATTTTCATCTTATTTTCTTGTTATTTACCTTATGTTTCTTGTTGAACCATGAGGGCTAACAGTTCTCCAGTGCCCCGGATTAAGAACTTGGTTCTTGAATGTACTTGGATTCATTTATTGCAACATTTATGGTTGTCTTTATTCCCCTTTATTAGATCTTTGGTTGTTGGCTTCATTGATGATGGTTGAGTGTTTTGAATGCTTTGAGTTCTTGATTTTTGCTTAGCCTGCATATCTCTTTGATTGATGCGAGCAGTTAGAAATCAACTTAGGGTTCCAATGACACTTCATGTATCTTCCACATAGCACAACAAGACTCTAGAACATAGGTTGATTGAGACATCTCCTGATAAACCCTGCAAGAATTCGAGTACAATTGACACCAAGGGATTGATCCGGGACGCTACTCCCTAGCATTGATTTCTCGTTATCTAAACGCTTTCTCTCTCCCGTTATCTTCACTTTCTTTATTTTTATTTGTAATTAGCTTTTAAACCAAATTATTGAGCCGATTAGATATTAGGAATCTGACGAGTATCGAAAGTTATACCAGTCCCCTGTGGATTCGACCACCCGACCATTTCGGGTACACTTTACTATTTGTACGACCCGTGCACTTGCGGATACGCAAGTGCATATCAAGGGCTGTGATGTCCTTTCCCTGGCGTCGATGAGTGTCACGTATGTCTTGAAGTTCACGATACAACGATGTAAACTCCATAGCATGATTGGAGGAATGGTTTGCTGCAAGCGGTGTGGGAACTGGGGTGGCAACTCTTCGAAGCTATGCCCTTCACATTCGGCATTGTCCTACAACATAAAAATGTTGGATATTAAACCTAACTCAATTTAACAAAAACTATGCAAAAAATAATTCCCTGAAAAATACCAACAACACCCATGCTATGGGCTGATCTATGCCAGCAACCAGATGCGTGCGCCCAACGTGTGGGCCGTACCCCGTTGGCAAGCCACACGGGCATGAGCAAGGACACACACCTTGCCTATGTCCACAAGTACACGGGTCGTCTCGTAATAAAGTGACCCAAAGGGGATGGGCTATAGAACCACCATGAACAAAAGTACTATTAATAATTATAAACCTCATATCTAGCCTACATGATAAAGTGAAAAGTGATCTAATGTGCAAAGATACCAAAGAGCGGCAAACTACGGAAATAGAATGAAGTCTCAATCAGGAAAGATGGGATATTCAGACAATGCTCCTCCTACGATTACAACTTGAAGTACGAGGTTCAACAACTACACTCTTCAAATCAAATGGTTTCAATCGTGGGAATCCTAAATTTCCTCAACCATTTGCACGACAATTGATGACTTCTTCAATACAATCCCTTTAATTGTGACCAACCACGTCATAAGGAATTTGTATAAGAGTGATATGCTTCTAGCTATTCCGCAAAAGATCAATTTGGGAACCCGAAGCAGGCAAGTTCTTTCGCAAGACCACTAGACACTAATCAAGAATAAACCTTAACAAGATGACACACCCTTGCGTGTGTGTTCCGCAAGTGCACGGGTGTCGAAGTAATAAAGTACCCAAACGGGTGAGTAGTCGAATCCACAGGGAGTAGACGATAGAAACAAAAACACTTCGCTAGGTAGCGAAAGAAAACCGATTTTTGTTGAGATTAAAAAGTGATTCAAAACAGAAATTAAGAACTGAAAGTTAAAGCTAGAGTGTAGGAAAAGATCGAGATAAGAATGGGGTACTCGGACACTGTTCCCCCTAGGTTCCTTGTTTCAAGTGCAAGACTTCAAATACTTTTACTCAATAGAGATTTCAAGAGTCATGGAATCCAAAGATACAAGGTCCCAAATCTAAGGTCAACCTTGACTAGTCCCCTACGAGGTCCCGGCGGAGAGAAGACTCTCGACACCTCACACCACGTATGATTGCGCTACGCTCTAGGGATTCCAAGCGGTGAACCCTATTACCAACTATAGATCAATCCCTTTGGTCCAGGCGAAAGATCCCTAATCACAAATAAGTCCCGGCGGAAAGGCCTCTCTCAACGCCTAACTCTCTTTGAGATCGAAGGTAATACTTGGAATAAGAAGGTAGGGAAAACCATACCGGAGGGGAAAGGGGACGTGTCGCTACCTCTCAACTCACCCTCTCGACCCTCTTCAATCTTGGTTAATCTAATCCTAATGGTTATGGTCACTCGTCAAAAGGATGATTGGATTAGCCCTCAACCCTAGTGTCACTCTAAGGGAGAAACAATTAAGCACACAAGATTGAAACTCAAATTTAAACTCAAATTGAATAAAAGCATTAAAGTGAATGAACCATAGAAAACCTAGGGTTTACAAGTTCAAGTACCCACTAGGGGTTTAGCCCTCCATGGAGCAATACAAGTTCATCAAAATAAATTAAGATAAGTGCAAGAAATCCATAAAGAAAACCCCCTTAAGCTTCGTGTTGATGACCTATGAGGGCTGCTTCTTCTTCTCCACGGATCCTTCCTCCAAGCCTAGGGCAGACCTTGCCGAATCGAAGTCGTCGAAGGCTCCCCCAATAGCTCTCCTTGGAAGGAATCGGTGTTGAAATCGGTGAAGAAACGCCCCCAAAACGCAGCAAAAACCCTCTCAAACCCTAGCCGAACCTCCTCCCAAACTTAGGATAAAGTCCCCCAGTATAACGCTTCAGAACGGCTTTATAATTGGCCATCTCGAGGATCCACACGGCCGTGTGGAAATTCCACACGCCCGTGTGGAATTTCAGCCCTGTGGAAACTTGCTTATTGGTCCCCTATTTCGCCCGTTTCTTCTCCTGAGGTCACACGGACGGACACACGCCCTTGTGAAAGGTCATGTGGCATTTCTTGATGATGAAAAACCCTTGGAGAGCTTTTGAAATCTTTGAACAAATCCGAACAAGCGAGCATGACTGCCTTCGTGTCCTTCTACAAGAATTGTCTTGAAGCCTTTAGAAGTTGGCACATACCCCCTCGTTTGAACCCGATTTGTGTCTTGAACTTTGTATTTGCACAAAAGAGCTCCACATGGCACCATTATGACCTAATCTTGCTTTTCTTCGCATAAACCTTCTTCACAACCCTAATTGCACGAAAGAACACAAAAACACACGAAATGAGAAATATAACCTGAAAAATGTGATGCTCATGCAGGGAAAAACATCTCAAATAATATGTACATGCAAGCACTTATCACACGACTTGTCACATCTTCTACCTAAGGCTCACTCTTTCACCCTCTCAAATCTCGCTAGACCTATTTTATTGAGATCTCTCAACAAGAACATCCACAAACATAATCAATGTCGTCCCATACAAAGATCATGAACATTAACACCGCGATATTAGAACTCGTAACAAAATGAATTAAAGAGAAATAAATCAAACCATTCACTAATACATCCTAGGGTTCACATGCTCAAATACCTACTAGGGTTTAGTTCTCCATGGATAATTACACAAACCAATTAATATAAGAAAGAACACTCATGAAAACTTTAAGGAAAACCCCTTTTGGTCCGTGATGATGGCCTTGTGAGCGGCTCCACACTTCTTGAGAAATCCCCTCCAAAGTTAGATGCACCACCTCGAAATCAATGTCATCAGCAGCTCTCAAGTTCTATAATAGAGTAGGAATCATTGAGCTTTGGTGATAGAACGCCCCCTTAGCCGTGGAGGGTTTGTGATTCTTTATAATCAATGGGTCAAGGTTCCTTTCAAATCATACCTAAGCCATGTTAGACCGAGGGAAATCAGAATTATACTATGTGCTTTCTCAAGCCGCCTTTATACTTAATTCCATGCTTGATAGGATTGTATCTCTTCCTTTTCTATTTCTACACAATTGCAAAGATTTCTACAAAACCCTAAAAAATAAGAGCTCTTGCTACGCAATCTTATACGGGAGGAAATCAAGAGTCCTATCTCTAGTGCCTTCTATCAAATCCTTTAATTTCTATGTGATCTCACGCATTTTTATCACTTGAACTCAATCACGCAATCAACAAGAAAATGTCACTTGCGTATGCTAATTCAATAAGTATAAAATATAGATTAATCTAACTAAAAGAAAGAAAATCCTATAGCAAAAACAATCACAGGATAAAAGTATCCCAAGCTACATTAATCCACACACCAAAGGAAGTTTACCACTTCATGGGGTTCATGTTTATCAAGAAGGAATATAAAAAGACCTAAAACCGTAATCATGGAATAACGAACCCCCTCTCAATGTCTTTTTAACATGAGTGGATGTCAGCCAATATTGTCGCCTCGGATTGTTACTCTAATGGCTCTTTCAAGCTCCTTCTCTTTCTCCAGATTCACCTCCAGACCCTAGCAGTCGTACTCTGCCCTGTTCCGCAAGACTGGCATACGACAAGCTAAGGAGGGACACTCACGTCACTCAACCCTCGAGTCACCGTAAGCCTTACCAGAACCTGAAACAATAAACATGAACAGAATTCAGAAATTCAAAATATACCTAATTGATGACAAGAGTACACAAAAGAAACAATCCAACAAAAGCCTGAAAACATGTTTTGCATAAATATAACAAGATTTCAATAAAGGAGACAAGTGTACAAGCCGAGCGTTAAGGGTAACAGTTACACTAGTGGATTCATATCCTTATACAATGCAGCATGTTAAAAAAACATTGTACATGAAACATGAATTAAGAACAAACTAGTTGAATAATGCGCAGCACTCCGGTCCGCCGGACCACCATTACTAGCTAGAGCCTGAAAAAGAGTGGTGTCTGGTTTTCTGTGCTTACATTGTTGTTGTTTAAGTTGCCCTAGATCATTGGTGTCTTAAATTGTGATTCGTGTATGGTTATTTTGGACTAAAAATTAGTCAAAACATGGGTTTTGAGAAAGTACACTGGCATAACCGAAAATGCACGCCCGTGTACTCACCAATGTAACTCTCTGGATATGTTCAGAAAAAGTACACTAGCCAAAGTGAAAGTACATGCCCGTGTAACTCTCTAGGTGACTACACGGGCTGAGGCTTAAATACACTCTCTGGGTAACTCTCTGGATGCACAATTTTCACTCCATTCTAGGAGATACACGACAAGAACTAGATTTACACGGCCATGTACTTGGCTGTGTACTTCTGAGGGTATATAAATCCTGATTTTGAGCCCTAATTGGTGGGCTTCCAGCAAGCGCACAGGGTCGTCAAGTAATAAACCACTCGTGCAAGCACGAGTGGGTCGTATTCCCAAGGGCCCGAGAATCTATCCTTACTTCCTTCTCGCAATGTTGTCTAGCCGATCAAACTTGAGAGTAAAAGATGAAAATGCAAATAAATGAAACAAATGAAATTCAAGATGCTAAATAACTAGGACGATAAACGGGAGAAATCAGAGTGAGAAAATGGTCACGAATGAGGATCCCCTCAGGGGCTACTGAAGTATACAGGATGTTGAACTAACATGCAAGTGGCTAGTTGGACCGAGAAAACCCTAGATTAGGTTAACCCGATGGTCACGGCAATTGACCCCTAATCCGGTACAAGTATTGGATACGGAATCTATTCCGTCCAAATCCTCCTACGATTGCAAAGGGAAATGTGGTTTTCTCAAGTGAGGGTAGAAATACAAGTGAGTACTTAACCCTAGAATTGGAAGGGTACGAATATCCGGTGGTCACGGGGTATTTATACGTATTTCCCTTCCAAGCTTGGTGAGTTTAACACAAGGCAATGGTCATGCAACCTAGTATTGCTTATGTAAAGACACACGAGTTCTCATGCATACCCTAACATTCAAGAGCACCAAACAAGGATCACAAACAAGCCAACAA
Organism: Dioscorea dumetorum; assembly: GCA_902712375.1. Lineage (NCBI taxonomy): Eukaryota > Viridiplantae > Streptophyta > Magnoliopsida > Dioscoreales > Dioscoreaceae > Dioscorea > Dioscorea dumetorum. The sequence continues at coordinate 877,727 of CACTHL010000605.1, forward strand.
GCATTAATTAAAGCAAAGCATCCAAAAATACACAAGTTCACCCCCAAGGTTCACCTACATCCGGTGACCTTGGGGTTTAGTTGTTCATAATCTCGAAATACACAATCAAAACCATGAAAACAACTAAATAAGGCATGATCAACTCCCTGAAGGATGGAAATGGAATTATGAAGACGCCACTCAAGAGGTGGCTTCCCTTGTGTTCAACCTTCCTCCAACAAGCCCTAGAAGTGGATCTTACTCAAAAACGCACTCTCCCCGCCGATCTTGCCGCGAAAACCCCTCCAAGCCTTCCTCCAAGCCGGATTTGAAGATGGTGGTGTGGAGCTCCAAGGAGAAGGCAAAAGTTCCCAAAATAAAACCTTCAAAACCCTTAAAAAGGGTGACATCGCGACGCCATATGGGCTACCTTGAAGCCGCAAGGTTGCCCGCAAGGCTCCCAGAAACTTTCCCAGATTTTTTCGTCTCAAATGCTACAATACCCTGCTACAGTGATTCTTCTACAGTGATGAGGACAAAAACACTGTATTTGGTGTTGATTTTTTCATAAATACGTCATTGAGCTCATTTTGGCTTATTCAGGGCCTGTAACACAAATAAAACAAATTTCAGCACAAAAATAGGCGTCGACTTAACAAAAAGATAACAAAATAATACACACAAATATGAATAAAATACGTATGTTTAGACGTTTATCAAACATCCCCACACCTAAGCGTTTGCTTGTCCCCAAGCAAACAAACATGAAGAATGGGGGCAAGAAGATAAACGGCTAACTATACGACCTCAAGCTCAAATGTACAGCACTCCGCAAGCACGAAAAAACAGAAATCAAGAAGTGAGTTGTGCAAGGTATGGTCAAGTAATATTAGCTCTGTTTCATCCAAAGTGTTCGTGTGTGTGTGTGCCGACTCCCACCTTGACCTCCACACCTGGATTACCCCCAGGATACTCATTCAACTCATACAAATTGAAGTTAGTGTTAGGAGTGCTAAAGACCCCTTTCAATCGTCAGTTAAGAATCTTTCGGCCTCCAAATGTAACTTTAACGTCAAGTAAAAGTAGAACAGGATCCAGGCAATCAATAGGTCGCAAAGCCCTTTTGTTTTTTTGGAGTCTGCCTAACGTAGACTGCACAAAAATCTTTCAGAAAGATGCACATGTTGGCCAAGCACAAGAGCCACCCAACTTACTCGAGTACAGATCTACATATAAGCATTCATGCTTTTACTAGCGGAGGAATACTGGCATAGACTCAGTTTTCAACATTTTTTTAGGTAATTATATACATCCTATCTCATGTCCCCTGAGCAATCACCCGCTAAAAACTTCACTTAGGGTTAAAGCAAAACCAAGAGACTCACAAGTAAGACCATTGAAAGTATAATTTAACATCTTAACACAAAATCAATAGGATGGGTTAGAGTGTCAAAAGTGGAAGTTATAATGAGCAGGCATAAATGTGCACTAAAGATGAAACAGAACTACATTCAAGCACATGTAGAGTAAAACTCACTACTATCATTTCATCAAGCTAGGAAATCCTTAACAATAAGATCATAGCTATCATAGGTGAGTCAAGCATGCATTAAAGTAAAATACTCCATCCCCGCACCTAAAGTTGTACATTGTCCCCAATGTACATAAGTCAGCTGCACAGGGTGGGAAAGAAATATAAAACAAGAATTCAAAGATGGAGTAAGAAACTTCCCCAATCCGTCGATGAAGTGTGAAACAAGCGCATGTGGACTTGCGGTAAACCATGTGAAGAGGACCTGGAGTATGGAACAGCAGTATCATCATCCTGAAACCACAATAAGAGCTTATCACAACTCCAGAGACAAAAATAATAAGGAAGAGCGCGTACAAAATAGTTTACAAAAACCCAAAAAAACGTTTAGCAGAGCAGGAGCCCTGACTAACTCAGAAGTACAAAATACAACAAAAGAAAAGAAATACAAGCAAACTCTAAGCAAAGAATAAAAACAAAGTGGTGGTCATGTCTTGTGGGCCTAGAGGCCAGAAGGGAATGAATGTGCCTCCCAAGTGGTGGCCGCGGATGTGGTGCCGACTGAAGATGACTGACTGCGCAAAAAGGATAAGATCTCGGCAGTACTGCTCTCTATACGGCTCATTGACGCAGCCATGTCCCTGTGTCCCCTCTCGAGCACCTGCAATTTCTTATAAACCTCTGAACGAAATTCCTCAAATCTCTCCTCAAGTGGTCTACACGTCCTAGATCCTCGCTCCGGCTCTATCTCTGAATCAGACTCGGATACAGATTCTGTCTCGTGAGATGGATCGGGGTCTGGCACATTGGCACTCTGTTGCTTCACAAGTCTATAAGTATTACCCTGCCTTTCGACTAAACCAATGCATGCAAGAGTCTGCATGCCAAGTGGAGTGATGGCACCAACAACCGTCATACCCCGGGTGCGGTCTATAAGGCCCATGCCTCTGATCATACGGGTAATAAATGGTCCAGCAAAAATGACCCCAAGGCCGACGAACTGCCCCTGATGTGCTAATACCTCTGCTACAAGATGTCCCATGTGTAGAGCATCAGTAATGCTGTAGAGCATCAGTAAATCCATATGTGATACGACCCCTGTGGAATCCAACCTACCCCCAATGCCTCTGGTCAACAATGCATGTATGTATCGATGGGCGGGGTTCCGCAACTGAGATGCTTTCTTTGTTCTTGAGCAAGTAGCAATGGAAGCCCAATTTGTTGCGCTCGTCACGGGTTATGGGAAATCAAAAGTGAGGTCTTGAAACTCAGATGTGCGCGTGTAAGACTCGGGGTAAAGTCCCATTAGCACCCCCAATTGGTCTTGTGTAAACTTGCGATGCTTCCCAAATGCACGGAAAGAAATAGAGCTTCCTTGGCGAGTGAAGGAATAGTGCTTTGCAATCTCGACTGTGCTTAAGACTTCGAGGGTAAGCTCCTTGTAGGTTGGTTAGTCGATAGAAAATAGCCTATCCCAACCGTTGTGGGAAATGAGTTCCAAAACGGCCCGGTCTAAGTCCAAGCTCTTGAGCACATCCCAATCTATCCTCCTGATGGTGCCAAACCCCTTTCGTGATAAAAGCGCGAAACGGGATTTATGATCATCCTTTTTAAAACTTGGTTCGTCGGGGGGTAAAGAACGGTCACTTCGTGCTCTCTTGAGGGCTATCCTCTTCACCCTCATCCTACAAAACCAAGGGATCATCCCATAAACCTCTTACAAGTAACACAAGAACAAAAGAATGAAAATTCCATGGAAAATGCTCGGTGCTACAGTAATGCTGAAAACATTTTGCAAGAACCTTGCTTGAAAATGTGACAATCCGAATTTACAACCATGCCAAATTATGCTTAAGATGTTCTTGCAACAAAGGAGAGCAAAAGCCATGCATAAACCTCAACACAAACCCAAGAAAAATCAAGCTCTTGAGTGATGGAAAACTTACCTAACCCTAGAGTATGTGGTGGAGTTCCATTGCAAAATTTGGCTAAAAGAGTGTTATTTCTTCAAAATTTCTTCACCAAATGAGATGAGAAGAGGAGGAGAGGGATTTAGGGCCAAAAAGAATGAAGAAAATCGGTGGAGAATGGAGGGAGAAATGAGTGGAAGTTTGGAGAAGATGAGTGAATAGGAAAACCTAAAATGAAGCCCTGCATAAGCCTAACTCGCATGCCCTCATGGGTGAGCTCACTCCCGTGAGCCTACCCGTGAGGCCTCTCTGGCTTGCTCACGGGTGAGCTCACGGGCCATAAACGGCCAAAGTTTGACTTTTTGTCAACTAACCCTCCTCCAAACCATCAAAAACAATGAAAACAAAGCCGATTAAAGCATAGAAACACTCAAAACATGATTTTCATGGCATCTAATTTACAAACAACTCAAGGCAACACAAGAACATGCAATAAGATTTAAACAAAAATGACGAACAACACCACCATAGTATGAAAAACAACTTGCTAACAAACACCCTAAACACTACAAAAATACAGAAAAAGAACAAACTAGCCACACAAACAACAAGAAAATGAAACACAACAAATTTTAAAGGCTTGGGTTGCCTCCCAAGAAGCGCTTGTTTAAAGTCGTTAGCTCGACTTGTCTTACCTCAATTCATGGTGGTTCAAAGGGTGGAGAATTACCTCCGATTCTTGGTGCGGCATTGCTACCTGGAAAATTCATGGAAAGACACGAGAAGATGCAAAATTTACCTTGATTGTCAAAATATAGGCGGTCTACCTCACTGGGTGGCAAAGTGGAGATGTTCACGCTTTTTTTTACTTTTTCATTCATTTTTCTCCACATTTTCTTCATGGTTTTCTTCTCTTTGCTAGGAATTGAGGAGTTTCCCACCACTTGGGCCACTTGTCGTTCCCACATTCTTCTAAATATTCATCTAGTGGGTTTACAGAGAGGATTTCCTGCACACAATCAGAAATGATTATGTCAGTTGTATCTGTGAAATATAACATTTCATCATGGTCAAGTGAGTGTTTCATTGCTTCCGGGAGGGTAAAGACCAGTTCTTCATCTCCAACCCTCAAAGTGGTCGTGATCCCCTGTAAGCGCATGGGGTCGTCATGTAATAAACCACTCGCGCAAGCACTAGTGGGTCGTATTCCCAAGGGCCGGAGAATCTATTCTAACTTCCTTTTTGCAATGTTGTCTAGCCGATCAGACTTGAGATTAAGTATGAAAAACAATAAAAAAGTAAAACAAAAGCAATTAAATTACTAAATACCAAGGGCAATACACGGGAGGAAAATCAGGATAAGAAGATAGTCACGGATAAGGATCCCCTCGGGGTTACTAAAGTGTGAAGGATGCTGGATTAACATGCAAGTGGCTTGTTGGACCGAGAAACCCTAGATTAGGCCAACCCGATGGTCATGGCAATTGACCCCTAATCCGGTACGAGTATTGAATACGGGCTTTGTCCATTCAAATCCTCCTATGATTGCAAAGGGCAAGGTGGCTTTCTCAAACTAAGGTTGAATTACAAGTGAGTCATTAACCCTAGAATTGGAGGGGTACAAATACCCGATGGTCACGGCGTATTTACACGTATTTCTCTTCCAAGCTTGGTGAGTCTAACACTAGGGCAATGGTCATGCAACCTAGTATTAGCTAAGTATGGATACACAGAGTTCTCATGCATACCCAAGCATTCAAAAACACCAAACAAGGATCACAAACAAACCAACAAGCATTAATTAAACCAAATCATCTAAATATCACAAGTTCACCCCATGGTTCACCTACATCCGGTGACCTTGGGGTTTTAGTTGTTCATAATCCCAAAATACATAAATAAAAGCATGAAAACAACTAAACCAAACATAAGAGCACTCCCTCCAAAGATGAAGGTCGGAGAAGCTTCCAAAGACGACACTCGAAGGGGTGGCTTCCCGTCGTCTTCAACTTCTTAATTGCAAACCTTAGGAGTAGATCTCGCACAAGATCGCGCTCTCCTCGCCGATTCCTTAATGGAAATGCCCTCCAAGCTCTCCTTCTTGGTCAGATCTGCAGATGGATGTGTGGAGCTCCAAAAGAAACCCTTAAAAAGTGAAAGTTCGGGATGGCTCACTTATTGCCTCACGATCAATATATTGCCTGTGAGGTTGCCCAGAAAACGGGCAAATTTTGAGTAAGTTGTTACAGTACCGCTACAGTACCGCTACAGTAAATGGCTGCAGTACTGTCACTCTTTGGATCGCTTGCGGTGGACCTCACGGCAGTGAGGTTACCCGTGAGAACTTCCAGACTTAGCGATTTCTTCAAAATCTTCGCATTTCAGGCTGCTACAGTGCCGCTACAGTGGTCCGTGCTCTAAAACCTCGATTTCCTTGTCAATTTTTTTGCCATTTGCGACGTTGAGCTCACCAAGGCCTCATTTGTACCTGAAACACAAAATAAAACAATTTAGACCGAAAAGGGCATCGATTCATCGAAAGGATAACAAAATAATACATATGAATACGTATAAAATACGTATATTTAGGCGCATATCACAAAGCCATTTTGTCTCCCTTGCCGTTGATTAAAGCACCCGAAGTATTGAGAAAAGGGCGACCAAGGATTAATGGGACCTCTACATCATTATCCACATCTAATATTATAAAGTCCACCGGAATGATGAGTTTATCAACCCTCCCAAGAACATCCTAGACAACTCCTCTAGGTTTCCTCACTGAGCGGTCTACAAGCTGTAAGGTCATCCTTGTAGGTCTCAGTTCCTCCAACCCTAGCTTCAGAAACAATCTATAGGGCATCACATTAATACTTGCCCCCGAATCAGCCAAAGCATTTTCTTGCATCCCTTCTCAAGCGCAAAAGAGATAATAAAGCTACCCGGATCATTTAGTTTCTTCGGCAACTTCTTTTGAATCATGACTGAACAATTCCCTGATAAAGTTACAGTGTCCAAGTCTTCCAATTTCCTCTTATTAGTAAGAAGATCCTTCATGAACTTTACATACTTGGGTATCTGAGATAGAGCTTCCACCAAGGGAATATTAATATGAAGTTGCTTGAAGATGTTGAGGAACTTTTTGAATTGGGCCTCTTCCTTGTCTTGCTTGAGCCTTGAGGGATGGGGCACCACAGGATTGTATTCAGGGCTTTTATGAATAGGGTGTTTTGGAACATCATCATGTTTCTTCTCATTCTCTTCAAGTGCATTTTTACTCACGTTAGGGTCCTCCCGAATGGCTACCCCGTCAATGAAAGCACTTGAGCTCTCCTCGGCCCTTGCATACAACTGTTTTCCACTTCTCAGTGTGACAGCCTTCAAGTGTTCCCTTGGGTTACTTTCAGTGTTACTTGGTAAACTACCCAAAGGACGTTCATATTGTGCCCTAGCAAGCTGTCCAACCTAATTTTCCAAAGACTGAATAGAAGCTTGAACATTTCTCAGAACAGCGCCGAATTCATCAAACTTTTTATCTTGGGCCGCAAATCTTGATTCGGTGTTAATCATGAATTTGGCCAAGACATCCTCGGCTGTGTATTTTCTTTCCTCTTATTAAGGGGGTTGATACTGAGTTCCTTGGGGTGGTAAGGGTTTCTGCTGTGATTGTCCCTGATTCCATGAAACGATTGGGTGATTCCTCCACCCCGGGTTATAAGTATTACTATATTGATTACCCGATCCCCTTTGCCCTCCACTGACATAATCCACAGTCTCCACCGGTGTTGAAGGGGCAACAAAAATGGGACATTGCGATGTTGCATGCCCAAGCACCATATGTATCACACGACATAACCGCTCGAGGAGTCGAACTAGACCCCAACATGAGCCGATCCACCTTCCTCGCTAAAGCATCAAATTTTGAATTGTTTTCCAACACAAACTTTGTTAGTGCTTCAACCTTCGTAGCCAACACAGTAGATTCATTCACTTCGTATAACCCGGCAACCTTAGGAGACTTCGCCTAGTACTCCAATGGCATTCATTGCTGGCTATATTTTCAATTAAAGCTTCAGCCTCTTCGGGATTTTATTACTAAGAGAGCCACCTGTCTTTGCATCAATGAGCTACCTTGTAGCATAATTCAACCCGTTACAAAACATTTGCACCGTCATCCATGCGGGGAACCCATGATGAGGATATTTCCTTAGAAGATCCTTGAACCTTTCATAGGCTTAAAAAAGGGTTTCAAAATCTCCTTGTCTCGAATGCTGAAATTTCTTGCCTTAGCCTAGCTGCCTTGCTTAGTGGAAAATATCGGGCAAGAAACTTTTCTACCAATTCCTTCCATGAAGTGATTGATCTTGGAGACAAAGAAGTAAGCCATTTGTATGTTGCTCCCCTTAAACTGAAAGGAAATAATCTCAACCTAATTGCATCATCAGAAACAGAATTAATCTTGAAGGTTAAGCATATCTGAAGAAAGTTAGATAGGTGGGCATGGGGGTCCTCATCGGCTAGACCATCAAATTGCGCTGAATTCTGTTTCATCCAGATCGTGCTTGCTTTGATTTCAAAGTTATTTGCGGGAACGGTGGGAACCTGTACGCTGAACTCATCCCTAGTAAATTGTGGCCTTTCATAATCGGATAGTGTTCTTCTTGGTTCGGCCTTGACCGTGGGCTCACTAGTCTCTACCTGAACTTCTTGTTGAGTTATGCTTTCGGCAACTTCTCTCAAGCGTTGACGCAATGTTCTTTCAATCTCGTTGTCGGGTTTAACTAAGTTAGCTTGACTTGCTCGTGTCATAAGACGGGTACCTTGCAAGATAAATCAAGCCAAGCGTTAGAACTTAAAGAAGAACAAGAAAGAAAAAAAATGCAAGAAAAACATAATAACAGAAAATATACAAGAATAGCAAACAAAACAAAGCAATGGCCAAATCAACATGCTCAAAGTTTTCCGAATATTTCTCGTGGGTCCCCGGCAACGGCGCCAAAAACTTTGTGGGTTCCCCGCAAGCTCACAGGGTCGTCAAGTAATAAACCACTCGTGCACGCACGAGTGGGTCATATTCCCAAGGGCCCGAGAATCTATCCTTACTTCCTTCTCGCAATGTTGTCTAGCCGATCAAAATCGAGAGTAAAGGATGAAAATGCAAACAAATGAAACAAATGCAATTCAAGGTGCTAAATAACCAGGACGATAAACGGGAGAAATCAGGGTGAGAAAACGGTCGCGGATGAGGATCCCCTCAGGGGCTACTAAAGTGTACAAGATGTTGAACTAACATGCAAGTGGCTAGTTGGACCGAGAAAAAACTAGATTATGTCAACCCGATGGTCACGGCAATTGACCCCTAATCCCGTACGAGTATTGGATATAGAATCTATTCCGTCCAAATCCTCCTACGATTGCAAAGTGCAAGGTGGTTTTCTCAAGTCATGGTAGAAATACAAGTGAGTACATAACCCTAGAATTGGAGAGGTACGAATATCCGGTAGTCACGGGGTATTTATACATATTTTCCTTCCAAGCTTGGTGAGTCTAACACTAGGGCAATGGTCATGAACCTAGTATTGCCTATGTAAAGATACACAGAGTTCTCATGCATACCCTAACATTCAAGAGAACCAAACAAGCATCACAAACAAGCCAACAAGCATTAATTAAAACAAAGCACCCAAAATTACACAAGTTCACCCCAAGGTTCACCTACATCCGTGACCTTGGGGTTTAGTTGTTCATAATCTCGAAATACACAGTCAAAAGCATGAAAACAACTAAATAAGGCATGATCAACTCCCTCAAGGATGGAAATGGAATTCCGAAGATGCCACTCAAGAGGTGGCTTCCCTTGTGTTCAACCTTCCTCTAACAAGCCCTAGAAGTGGATCTTGCTCAAAAACGCACTCTCATCGCCGATCTTGCCGTGAAAATGCCTCCAAGCCTTCCTCTAAGCCGGATTTGAAGATGGTGGTGTGGAGCTCCAAGGAGAAGGCCAAAGTTCCCAAAAGAAAACCTTCAAAACCCTTAAAAAGGGTGACATCGCGTCGCCATACGGGCTACCTTGCGGCTGCAAGGTTGCCCGCAGGGCTCCCAGAAACTTTCCCAGATTTTTTCGTCTCAGGTGCTACAGTACCTGCTACAGTACTTCTACAGTGTTTCTCCTAAAGTGATGAGGCCCAAAAACCCCGTATTTCGTGTTGATTTCTTCATAAATACGTCCTTAAGCTCATTTTGGCTTATTCAGGGTCTGTAATACAAATAAAACAAATTTAAGCACAAAAATAGGTGTCGACTTAACAAAATGATAACAAAATAATACACGCAAATATGAATAACATACGTATATTTAGACGTTTATCACTAATTCTCCCAATTTCTTTTCTCCTTCCTTCTCTTCCCATGGTTCACATTGCTTTGATAGAGAAGATTGAGCCATTCCTAGACCTTTTTCCTCTTACCATTGTTGAAGATTCTTGAAAGTAAGCTTTTCTTCTTCCTTTTTTCTTTTATTTCATGTTATTAGAATGAACATACTAGTCTTAGGTTTAGATCTTGAATTTTGATTCATTTTTTGATGCTGTTATTAGATTGTTTGTGACATTTATCTTCATTCTCTTTTGTATCTTGAATTGATTATAGAAATCAATCTCTTGCTATCTTGATGAAATTTGTTTCTCTTATTCTTAAATTCGGAGTTACTATAGCACTGAGAACTTCATTATTAAACCTTTGCATCCTTAGTTGTTTGGGAGAGTTGATCTCTATAGAGATTCTTTGGAATCTTTAAAGACAAGTTCAGCCTATAGCTAAGGCTTGTTGGGGTTTTGTGGTTTGTAACATGAATAGATTCATGCTTGTCTTTCTTTGGTGTTTTCTTTTGGCTTGAGCCCTTGAGGCTTGTGTTGATGTAGGTGGTAAAAGCTCGATCAAAGGCAAGGAGTAGTGTTGTAGAGGAGTTATTCTCCTAAGTGTGAAGGGTTTTGATTGTACAGTTCTAGTTAATTTTCTCTAAATACATCCAAACAAATAGTGTCACCAAATCTTTTGCACGAATACTACGGTCGCGAGCTCTACGACATGGGTTGGGTAATTTAACTCATGCTTCTTAAGCTACCGAGACGCATAAGCTATCACCCATCCTTTCTGCATCAACACACAACGCAGACCTTGATGTGAGGTGTCATTATAAGCCACAGACTCCTTCTGGCTAGTGGGCAAGGGGAGAATTAGGGCGGATGTCAGACAATCCTCAAGATTTTGAAAACTCTTCTCCCACTTCTCATCCCAAACAAACTTCACCTCTTTGAGAGTCAACCTTGAAAATGGAGTTGCAATTGAGGAAAAACCGTCTACGAAATGCACATAGTAACCCGCCAAGCCAAGCAAACTCCGAACCTCTGTCACATTCTTCTGCGGCTCCCAATTGACAATTGCCTCCATCTTCTTCGGGTTTACAAAAATTCCATCTCCTGAAATCACATGCCCAAGGAAACCAACTTCATGAATATTACGCCCCGTCCCACAGGAGGGACACTCATGTCAACCAAATCTCGATTCGCCGCAAGGCTTACTACAATATGGAAATAACAAACCTGAACAGGATTCGTAAATTCAAAACACACCGAATTGAATACAAGAGTACACAGAGGAAGCAATCCAACAAGGTTTCAAATAAAATAGACATGCATACTAGCAAAGCGTTAAAGGTAACAGTTACACTAGTAGATTCATATCCTTATATAATGCAGTACGTTCAAGAAATGACGAACATGAAATAGGAATTAAGAACAAACTAGCTGAATAATACGCAACACTCAGGTCCGCCGCACAACTACTACTAACTAGAGCCTGAAAAAAAAAAGAGGGTGAGTCACTAAAGTCACTCAATGAAGGGATTAACACAAATCCTAGATGTTGATTGTAGTTGCTTGCAATGTTGTAAATTCCTCTCACATGTAATCTTCATCTTCGTAGATTTTGTGTTTTAGTATCTGACAAGATTTTTGCTGACAAACATAAAATAAGCCGTGTATTTTTTTTATATATATACAAATTTCAGCACGATCCGTTCGTGCTATATTTAATGTTGGAGTTTTTTATTTGAATGTTTTTAGGGATGGGTTGAAGTCCAAATTCAAAAAAATTGGTGTTTAATTGGGGAGGATAGAGTGATAGCAATGATGTATGGCCGGGACTTTAACTCACAGTGACCATTGCTTTCCAATGTTATCCATCTCATTCATGTCAGGTGCCTTTTTTTTTGTATGTTTGTTTATTAGTTGCATTTGGGATCTGAAATTTTCAATGAAATAATTCGGTGGTTTGTACCATGGTGATGAGCTCTATCAAAAATTTTAAACTTTATGTAAATTATACTTCAAGCTAGGGAATGTTTGTGTGCGAAGAAGCAAGAAGTGTTCCATTTTGTTTAGCACTATATGAGCTTGTCACCTTATCAATAATTAAGATAAGAAAAAAATTTGGAAAGAGAAAATTGAGCTAAAATGATTATTTGTAGATCCAGATCTTTCAGTGAATCCACAAATTTATCCAACTATGTTTAATTTCTTCATGCATATATGGATAGCACCTTTTTTTTTTACTTACTTTGAATTTCTTGTGTTAGGTTATCTTTAATAGGATGTGAATACATAAGAGAAGCACATGCTCATAAAAAGATATAAACAATAACTCGGAAGGAAAAGAAATTCATTTGGACTTCAAATATAAGTTGAAGTTTTATTTCATTACTGTCTCTCACACAATACTATAACTTAAAATTGATAGTGAGAGATAGAGATAATGATTGTAATGGTCTTATCAAGGGCACTTGGGCTTGCCATCTTGGGTCTTCCAATTGTCATAACAAGGGCATTCTTGTTTATTTCCATAGGTGCCTGAGGGTACACAGTGGCACTTATCACAACACTTGTTGCAGAAGAAAAGGCATGGCTTCCTGTGTTGAGTTGCAGAGCATCTATAGTCACACTTTGCTGGGCATTCTGCACATAAAAAGTATACTCCATTCAATTTTGAACAATTTTATTCACGTTTTAAATTTACTAGAAATTTAAAATAAAAAATAATAAAAAATAAGGGTGATATGTGATCTAATAAAAAGATATCATAAAAGTCATTTCTTCAAATGCATCAATCAGTCAATCTTATGATATATTAATGCCGGATTAAGTTTTTAATTTTTTTTTTGCCTAATAAAAGGGCCTGGTTAGTCAAGGAATATGTTCACGATTTAATATCTCATGCGTCTTCACTTTCAGTTATTAGGGTCCACATAGAGAGTATAACTCCCAAGTGTACATGTATTTCAAATCTGCTAAAAAATAGTTTTAGCTTTAGCATGTTGTCTCTTTTCCCCTACAAATTAAAGGGTATATATATATATATTTTTCGTTCTTTATATATGTAATTTTAATCGGCAAGAGAAAAGTGGAAAAGGATCAATTACTTTATAAGTTTGGGATTTACTTGTTACTAGAAATATTTTCTTTTTTCATTGTATGCTTATATGAATAAAGTTATATGGTAAAAATATAAAGAATGTAAAACATGTAATAGACCAATCATTTATAAGCAATCTGATTTTATTATTAGCCACTGATTAAAATCTTATCTTGTAGATGTGTACATAAATACCATGGGAAAAAGATTATCTTGTCATGAAAATATTTTTTATAAAGTAATGAAAATAGTTCAGAAAATAAATTATATACAAAATTAACATTAAAAAAAGCTACACTTACGTTCTGGAGGAACAGAGCCCTCTCCGCCAAGCTGTAAATTTTAGAAGAATTGAAAGATGTTAGAAAATTGATATTGTGATTATTAAATATTATAAATTATATAATTAAATTATTTTAAAAAATTAGTGATAATACTTACCGGGACATAAGATGAACCAGCGCTAACTAGGAGAACTTCCGCCTGCAAATTAAACTTAATTTTCCAAATGTTAAGTTAAAGTATACTTTAAGAAATTAAAACTAAAACACCGTCAATAAGAAACAAAAGAGTACAGTTATAATAATTTTGGCTTGAACGATATTTTTCCTACTTATAAAATATCCAACTTAAATTAATATTCCTGAAAAGTCTAAATGATTGTTATGGTTTGACTCTTTTCAGAATCAACTTGTTATTTCTAAACACTATAAATAATTCAAATTATATATGTAATTATGTTTGATTAATTTTATTTTGCTTTATAAGAAATATTTAGCATATATAGTGTTTTCTCAACTTTCAAATGTGTTCACAAAACTTTGGATGAAATTTTATATGATTAATTCTTATGACAAAATTTAATCAATTATTTTCTATTTTGATGTATCAAGAAGGATCGCCCATAATTATGTAGTCATTTTCTTTTACAAAGCAGCCCATAAACACGTAATAAAATATCAACTCAAAGATACTCTAATTAAAAAAATAAAAAAATAAAAAATTTTTTCTAGTGAAAACAATGTCAAAATGTAAATGAAAAGAAAAAAAAAGAAGGGGAATAGAAGGATATATCTTACGGCAAGGGCCAAAGTGAGGAGAGTTGCATAAGCGACCATCATCTTCATTATCATTTCTAAGGATGAGATGAGATGAGTGAAACAATCATATTATGTAGCCCAAAAGGATTTGCTTCCATGAAATAATATGGAAAGCTGAAGATTGTTATCTTTTATAAATGGAAACATGAAAAATAATATCTTTAATTTTCAAGCCCTTTCCTTGTATTGCCATAACAAATGGAATATTAGATTAAATATAATAATAAATAATCAAGGAGTATATCCTTACAGTTTTTGTTGAAAAACGTTATACATATATCATGATTAATATGGGAAATAATTTATATGGCTCATAAATGTCATATCATTTTTCTTTTAATGTTATCTACTGTAATCATAAGCATTTTTTATCCATATTTTAAATATTTTATTTTATATTTTTATAAAATATACAAGCCACTCACCGCAATATTGAGATCCATCAATCTCTCACTTGAAAAAAACGTTACAATCCTATTTTATATTTTATCCTCATAGACCATTAAAAATTGGAAAAAGATTGAAACGATTGGGGTCTTATATGCGAAAATAGCATTAGAGTAGTTAAAATGTACAAAAAGAGAAATGAGGTTTATTTTTAAATTTATCACAAAGATAAAGGTTTTTTTTGTGTGTATGTGTAAATTTGCAAGATCTATTGTCATGATAAAGCCTGTGGAGCCAAAAACTTATTATAAGATCAATGTAGTATTTGGCTGTTGTCTATAAAAGAGCCTCACCATTACCTCTTGATATCGCAAAGATCAATGAAAGAGTGTGTGAATCTAAAAGCCTACCATAGGGATAAAGCAATGTTTGATTACTCTTTTTAAGAGTCTGATCACTGCCTCTGGACACTCACAGAGGATTATGAAACAATCTTTTATTACTTTTACTAGTTCAACCTAATGTTTAACTATTCCCTTAGAAGTAGTCTCACATTGTCTCTTCATACTCACAATGATTAATAATAATTATCCTTTGAAGCTAAAAACTTTTTGCTAAGTCAAACCCGCGTTTGATGACTTTTTTCAATGAAGTCTCACTGCTATCTCTTGCCACTTATAAAAATCGATACATACAACATGTTGCCTATTGTGTGGTTAAAATAACGTTTGGCTACTCTATTTAACAGAGTTTTGTCATTGCCTCATGGCACTCATAAGAGTTGAGCACAAAATATGAAGCTAAAGACGCACCATGGAGTCAAAACAATTTTTGAGTGTACTCTTCAAGAGAGTCTCACTATATCTTGATAGTCATAAAAATTGATGAAAATGCTTGACTACTCTTTTTTATGGAAGTTTCACCATTGCCTTTGAATACTCACAAGGATTGATAAAAGTAATATGCAAGCTAAAAACCTACTATAGGGTCAAAGACGTGTTTGACTATTGTTGGAGGAGTTTCACCATTGTTTTCTGACGCTTACAAGGATTAAAGCTTAAAGTAATTAAGATATTCAAAGTAATTCACTACTAGCATATGATGCCTATAGTGATTAAAAGAAAATATAATCTAAAAGGATGATGAATCATTACTTAGACTTGATACTTATGCATAAAAGGGTGATCACTGTAGTGTATGGTTTATAACCACTAACACTAGTTACCTATTCCCAAGAAAATAATGTTAAGACCCCTCAAGTATAAAGAAGAGGAATTTTCTTCAACCGATGAAAAGGAAAAGATTCCTCCATATAAGGAAAAGCTCTAGCAGCCAATCAAGAGAAAAGACCATTACAAGTAATGAAGAAGAAAAGTACATCCCTTGAGCCATAAATAAGAGAGACCTCTTCTTAAACGATGAAGGTCATAAGAGGCTTTTTGATGAAGAAGAAAAATACTTTACATGATGAGAATACAAACTTCTTTGTTTTAATAATGACAAGAAAGGCAGTTTATGCAATATTGATGAAGAAAACAAACTCAAGTGAGAATTTACAAACTCATATATTGATAATAAAAAATCTAATATAAAAGCAAAGGTTTCTCATAAGTTAATGGATGTAAAGTTTCAAGTTAGTAAAGGGATAGTGGCTCGAAGACTTAAGGTATGAAAGCAAAGAAACAATAAAGTGCTCAAAAGGTAAACAAGTCAAAAGAATCAACTTAGAGACTCAATGATATGAAGGGGTCATGACTTGATGATCTAAATATCAAATCAAAGCTCAAAAGTATGAAAGAGTCAAGACATGAACATCTTAACTGAATGACAAACGTAATTCTAAAATTCTAAGACATAAGCAAGTAAAAGACCTAAAAAGTTCCACATGTCAAAAGCCTAAAGGTTTCACAAACATGAAGAGTCAAGTCTTTAAATATCAAATTCAAAGAATGTCAACTTTGTGACTCATACACATAGAGGATTCATAACTTGAGATCCAAGACATATTTCACGATATAAAAAAAAATGAAATCAAAGTCAACATGTCAGAGGAGACTTTTTTTTGGCAAGAGAGTTACAAGAAAATAAAGTATCACTAATAAGTGCTTAATTATACATAGTTCTTGATCAATATTTGGCACTTTGGTTGTTCGCAGGATGGATTTGATTAATTCTAAGATGTAGTATGTTTCATTTTTTGTATTCAGATCAGAATTTATTTGTTTGCGGAAAAAAGAATGAATTTGAATTGTTTTAGGGTTATTTCTACATGGGTAGAAACATGGTTGCGCCCATGGCCGTATGGCTCCCTATTCTTAAAACTTGATAGCACACACTTAAGTTAAAAAGTGCAATCCATCTCAAGAGATACCTGACATTAGCTCACTCGTGTTGGTAGGAGTTTTCATCAACATGCTTCTAATAACTTATTGATCAAGTACACGGCCTGGCACATGACCATGTTGAGCTCGTATTTTGTCATATATTTGCAGCTATAAAAACAAAGATAACGGTTTTGGGATGATTTTTGCTAGTACTTTTCCATAGATTGTTATTGAAGATTATTTTAGGAGGCCCTCTTGCCTAACTAACTAAATGAAGACAGTAAACTAGTCACACTAGTATAGTGAATGAGTACTGCTGTTTATCCCACAAGGACTAGAATTACTAGTACTAATTATAATAATAATAATAATAATAATAATAATAATAATAATAATAATAATAATTATTATTATTATTAGATATGAATGAAGGTAAAAACTAAGGGAAAGCTAAATGAAGAATTAAAGAAATCAGCATGTGCTAGTGGGGAGGCAAACAGTCATCGAAATGAGGTTTCCGAATTCGAATTCCTTAATATTACAATTACAAGTAAACATCTGTACCTATTTAATTTTAAGAATGTATAGGACCACTGAGACCCTTAGATTGTACCAATACTTTTCTCAAGGCAATTAACACCCAATGCCTTACAAAATTAGGTTGGAATCTCTTTGTAAAATAACTCTCCCTATGATTGTATCAAAGACTTTATGAGTCCCTCTGCTAGGCTTTATTTTAATCCAGAGTGTGTGACACACCGTATCTTTAGGTGTGCCTACAACCTCTTCACCTACAGTAGATCTAAATGAAATTAAATTTCTCAATCCAAATTAAAAAAATGAATTAGAGCTATCACTATAATTAATTCATGGCGTCTTGGGACACATAGATGAATCATTAATAAAAACTCTCTAACAACTAAGTTCAATTACAAATTCATTCTAGGGTTCAATCCAAATACCATAAGATGCTAAGCTCCTCGTCCTAGGAGAGTTTAAAATACAATCTAGGATAAATGATGTAAAATTAAAAAACATAATGAAAACTCCCCTAAACTCTATGATTCTCATGATTAAAGGAACCCCTTCTAAGGAGACTTATCCCTCCTTCCAGTTGCCCGCAATGTTTTTGATATCTTCTCACAATAGCCACGAAGGATCTCTTCACTTAATGACGCCTTAAATCCTCAACAAGTTCCATAAAAAAAGCAATACTAGGGTGTGTTAATTAACATTGTCTCAACACGCGGTGTGTTGCCTCTTTTTACTCTTTGACACCCAATTCAGCATGCAATAAATATTCAACATTGGCTATATTGAACCCATGTTTCTTTTCGTAGCTGTTATACTTGATCAAATTTGACTCAAAATTACCCCAAGTTTGCCACTCTTGCTTCGAGCACAAGATTTATAATCTGAATACAGAAAAATAACAATTTAATTATAGAAAAAAATCAAATTTCCCAAAAGGACAAGTGAAGTATATCAATTTATAATATTAAAACATGTATATTCAAGCATTTATCAAATATCTCCATACTTAAGTGTTTGTTTGTCCTCAAGCAAATAAAAGCTACAAAAATGAGAAAGTATTAAGTGCTTGATCTCAAGCCCTAAAAATTTGAGCCTCAAAGGTCCTAAGAAAAATAAAGAAAAATTCAAGATGAGGAATAAAGCATAAAGTTCTATGAATTAAAGAATGTCACCCATCGAGAGGTTGCTTACATGCTTTTGTGTGTTTATGCCTCGCTACTATACTCTCCTTCAACTCATATTAGGCGATTTGTAAAAGGGTCTTATTGAACCCTAACACTAATCAAACACCTTTTTTGAGAATTTGGCAAGCTTTTGATTGTATAAATTCTTGCATAAATATTTTGTTTTGTCCTTTTAATAAAATTTATCAAAACAAACACTTAATTCGTTTATTATGTGTTTTCAGGCATTACTTATCATCTCAAAAGAAAAACTATTGATTGTGGGAGCCGTTTGGAGCAAATTCATGTGGAAAATGCATTTTTAGAATATCCACAGGTATTACCAAGGCCATGTTTACAACCATGAAGTGTGTATACTTAATCTACAGACCATAACCAAAATTGGAGGCTGAGAAGTCCACGGCCTGAACTATGGCCATGGTTCCTGGAAACCATAGCTATGGTTGGAGGATGTGTATCAAAAAGAGAATTTTCAGATAGGATTACAACCTAAAACATTGGTTGTGGTTCCTCAAAACCATGGCCATGGTTTCATTATGTTGTGTGCCATTTCTTGATGATGAGAAAACCTTGGAGAGCTTTTGAAATCTTCGAACAAATCGGAGCAAGCGAGCATGACTGCCTTCGTGTCCTTCTACAAGAATTGTCTTGAAGTCTTTAGAAGTTGGCACATACCCCCTCGTTGGAACCCGATTTGTGTCTTGAACTTCGTATTTGCACAAAAGAGCTGCACTTGGCACCATTATGACCTAATCTTGCCTTTATTCATGTACCATGTCTTCACAATCCTAATTGCATGAAAGAACACCAAAGCACACGAAATTAGCGATAAAACCTGAGAAATGCGATGCTCATGCGTGGAAAACATTTCCAAAAATATATACATGCAAGCACTTATCAAAAATTCATAAAGCTTGAGGAGCCCAGAGTAGCTAGTGTCTTAGTCCATTGAAAGCTCTTGAAAGATTTTACTCTTACTTCGTACTACCGTGTGTGCGTGCCGCCTCACCAAGTGTGTCAAAACCGTCCTTGAGGGGGTCTAGTTCAAGCTATCATTTTTTACTTTTTCAAGATGACTCCTAAAGCTGGGCAGTAGCTTCATACACCCTAGAGGCAGCCATTTCACTTGGTAGATCATCAAAAATGACATTTGTGATGCCCAAGATCCGACTACTCAAGTGCGGCTTTCGCTTTTCTAAGGTGATAGCTCTTTCTACCATCTTTCTAACGGGAATTCGACGGGGCATCCGAAGAAAAGGAATTCGACTTGTCAAAATTCTTTTCTTTTTCTCACTTTTTCAAATTTCTTTTTCGTTTTCTAGCTTTTATTAATTGAGTTTGGAGTCAACATCTAATTTTTCATAAGCCTTAAAGCTAGCCCTTCCTCTAACAGAGTGACCACACAATAGAAGGCTATGTGTTAGCGTTAGGGTTTCCAAAGTAAGAGCAAAATGAAACCTTAAGTTCAACAAAAGTGCACTAGCATGCTCAATGACTCCTTAACTTAGTGATTCTCACCCAAAAATATCATAGATCGTCCTAAGTCATGCACTACATCTAAAAATATTATACACAAATAAACAACCCTCCCCCACACTTGAATGAAACATTGTCCTCAATGTTAAAAATATTACATGCAACATAAAAAAAATGATCAAGTGCTAGGAAGGGAGAGTTGGGGAATTTTCACCAAATTAAAGGAGAGGTTCCCGTGAAGAATTCCATGACAAATAAGGGCATGTGTTGAGCACCATCAAGGGGAAGCCATTTGATACAGCCGCAAGATAAATATCCATACATGCTGAATTAAGCATGCAAGAATTAGAAGGAGATAAAACATAAAAAAAAACAAACAAAAGAAAACTCACTAAGAAGAGATCAGCTTAGTAGGGGACTCCCCTTGCTAAGCTGTCTCGGAAAAAAAAATACAACGAAAATAAAACAAAGTACATGGAAAGATAAAGAAACAGGAACGGAACAAGAACACTCAAAAGTCGGGGCTCTCGGGAATCGGTGGTGTCGGACTCGAAGGGGAGATTGGTGGTGTCAATCCCCACACTCCTGGAGGTAGAAGGCCCCACAGCAGATCGAGGCAGTGGAGACATCGTCTGATAAGTGCTTGTTTATATATATTTTATAATATCAGTTTATATGCATTGAGCATCATTTTTTATCAGGTTCTATTATTGACAAGGTGTGTTTTGTGTTCTTTTATGCAAACAAGGCTTTGGGGACATGAAGTACAAGAAGAAGCAAAGATAGGGTGTGATAACACATTTCAAGGCCACAATTAGAAGCTGTGTTCATATGCATGGGGGTGTTGCCAACTTTCTGCGGAGTCCAAGTCATTTTACAAACCGAAAGGGCACAAAGACAGTAGTATGTCCATGTCCCAGCTTCCGTACCCAAGTAGAAGAAGGTTTTTGAAGATTTCAAAGGATAGAAAGCCACGCACCCTACCACACGAGCGTGTGCCCGACCGTGTGAAGCCCCAATTTCAAATTATAAAAGCTGCATTGTAATAATTTTTAGGGATCTTTTCGGCTACTTTCAAAAGACAAGGCGGCTAGAGCTTGGAAAGAGTTCTTTGTGGGTTTGGGAAGCCTTCCTCACCAACTGAGATCAACTCCTCCTTCGTCATAGCATCAAGGAGGCCATCAGCGACCCTGCTTCGAAGCGGAATCAATCTCGACGTGGAAGCTACCCATCAAGACCATCATCACGGATTTATGGGGGTTATTCTTTATGTCTTTTGAACTTATTTACCAATTCCTTATTTGTTTTGTGACTCGCTCCATGGAGAGCTAAACCCCTAGAGGGTATTCGGACATGTAAACCCTAAGATTCTTATTTTCATTAGATTTACATTGTGTTTCTATTCGAATTTATTACTTTGAGTTTTACTCTTGAGTTCTTAATGCTTGCTTGTGCTTTTGATTCCATTATTAATTGCCTTGCATGGTTTATTCAATCTAGTGAAGAGAGATATCACCGCTAGGTTTAGAATTACCAAGAGTAAAGAGGGTTGAGAGGGTGAGCCGTGAGATAGCGGAGTGTCCGCTTTCCTTTCCGATAGATATCTCCTATCTCTATATTCCCTAAGTATTAAGTAACCATATGTGGTGTGAGGCATCGAGAGAATTCTCCGCTGGGACCTCGTAGGGGGTTAGGGATCTTTCACATGGAGGCAGGGTTAGATCTATTTTTAGTAATTGGTTATATCTTTGGGATCCCTAGAGTTTTACGCAGTCATATGTGGTGTGAGGACTCGAGAGAATTATCCCCCAGGACCTCGTAGGGGACTAGTTATCGGCGACCTGGAGGCAGTGGCCATTATACCATAGGATAATCACGACTCATTGTTTTCGTTTAGAAACACTTGTAATCTACATTTAACACCCGAATCCTAGGGGGAGCATTGTCCGGATAGCTCAATTTTATTGATGGACAACTCTTTTCCTTTTTATTCCCTGCACACTTGTAGTGACACTCTTAGGTTTGGCCATTAGATCATCACACACTACACTCATTAGGCTAGATAACAAGAGATGAGCTATTACTAGTACTTCTGTTCCATGTGGTTCGACAACCCGACCCTTTGGGTCCCTATAAGTGCTTGCATGTACATATTATTTGAGATGTTTTTCCATGCATGAGCATCACATTTTTTAGTTTATATTTCTCATTTCGTGTGTTTTTGTGTTCTTTCATGCAATTAGGGTTGTGAAGAAGGTTTATGCGAAGAAAGCAAAAATAGGTCATGATGGTGCCGAGTGGAGTCCTTTTGTGCAAACACAAAGTTTAAGATGAAAATCGGGTCAAACAAGAGAGTATGTGCCAACTTCTAAAGGTTTCAAGACAATTTTTGTAGAAGGACACGAAAGCAGTCATCAAGAAATGCCTAATCACCTACCACACGATCGTGTGTCCGTTTGTGTGGCCTCGGAGAAGAAAAAACGGGCGAAATTGGGGACCTATAGATGCGGTTTTGTAGAGGCTGAAAATCCACATGGGCATGTGGAATTTCCATATGGCCGTGTGGATTTTCAACATGGCCGTGTGGATCCTCGATGTTTGCCATTTAAAAGGCCGTTCTGAAGCGTTTTAAGTGGATCTTTTTCCTATCTTTGGGGGAGGTTTTTGCTGCGATTTGGGGGCGTTTCTTCACCGATTTCAACATCGATTCCTTCAAAGGAGAGCTATTGGGGGAGCCTTCGACGACTTCGATTCGGCGAGGTGTGCCCTAGGCTTGGAGGAAGGATCCGTGGAGAAGAAGGAGCAGCCCTCATAGGCCATAAGCACGAAGGTTAAGGGGGTTTTCTTTATGGATTACTTGCATTTATCTTCATTTATTTTGATGAACTTGTATTGCTCCATGGAGATCTAAACCCCTAGTGGGTACTTGGACATGTAAACTCTAGAATTCCTTTGTTTCAATGACTCTATTGCTTTTATTTTAAATTGAGATTTATTTGAGTTTCAATCTTGTGTGCTTAATTGTTTCTCCCTTAGAGTGACACTAAGGTTGAGGGCTAATCTAATCATCCTTTTGACGAGTGACCATCACCATTAGGATTAGATTAACCAAGATTGAAGAGGGTCGAGAGGGTGAGTTGAGAGGTAGCAACACGTCCCCTTTCCCTTCCTGTGTGGTTTACCCTACCTTCTTATTCCAAGCATTATTTTCGATCTCAAAGAGAGTTAGGCGTTGAGGGAGGCCTTTCCGCCGGGACTTATTTGTGATTAGGGACCTTTCGCATGGACCAAAGGGATTGATCTATAGTTGGGAATAGGGTTTATCATTTGGAATCCCTAGAGCTTAGCGCGAGTCATACGTGGTGTGAGGCGTCGAGAGTTTTCTCTCCACCGGGACCTCGCGAGGGGACTAGTCGGGGTTGACCTTAGGTTTGGGACCTTGTGTCTTTGGATTCCACGACTCCTCAAATCTCGTTTAAGTAAAGGTAATTAGAGTTTTGCACTTGAAACAAAGAACCTATGGGGAGCATTGTCCGAGTACCCCATTCTTATCTTAATATTTTCCATACCTCTAGTCATCTCTTTCAATCTTTATTTTCTGTTTATTTACTTTTAATTCAATCGCTTCACACATTGAGTTTTCATTGACTAATTGGCAAAGTGTATTTGTTTCTGACGTCTACTCCCTGTGGATTCGACTACCCACCCTTTGGGCATTTATTACTTCGACACCCGTGCACTTTTGGAGCACACACGCAAGGGTGTGTCAAGTTTTGGCGCCGTTGCCGGGGAGTTAGGCGTTTTAGGAACATCATTACTTTGTTACTTTAGTCATTCACCACTTATTCTCGCTTCACCCTTCTTTTACTTCCATCGTTCGATTTTGGTTTCTTTTCTTGATTTCAGCTCCGGGGTTATGACCCGTAGACACCCTTCGACATTAGTTGAAGGCGATTCGAAATTGAGAGAAGACTACGAGCACGGGGACGACAACTTGAACAAGAACAGTCCTATCAGGCTAAAATAGAAATTGAAGAGTCCGCAAATATGGTTGAACAAAATGAGCAACAACGGACACTTTCAGATTTTGCAAGGCCGACTATTCGTGGCACGCAATCAAGCATAGTCGGGGCCACCAATTGCAGCTAACAACTTTGAGCTTAAACCGGGGTTCATTCGGATGGTACAACAGTCCGCACGGTTCAACGGGTTGGCGAGATGAAGACCCAAACAATCATACGAGAGAACTTTTCGGAAGTGTGCGACATGCTTTGAAGATAAATGGAGTAACGAGATGATGCCATCGGATTGAGAGCCTTCCCATTTTTCTTGAAGGGGAAAGAAAAACAGTGGTTCTTTGGTGGTGATCCCGCAAGCGCACGAGGTCGTCAAGTAATAAACCACTCGCGCACGCACGAGTGGGTCGTATTCCCAAGGGCCCGAGAATCTATCCTTACTTCTTTTTCGCAATGTTGTCTAGCCGATCAAACTCGAGGGTAAAAGATGAAAATACAAATACAAGAAATAAATGCAATTCGGAATGCTAAATAACCGGGGGGCAATAAAGGGGAAATCGGGGTGAGAAAGCGGTCATGGATGAGGATCCCCTCGGGGGATCTTGAAGTGCACGGGATCTTTGGATTAACATGTAAATGGCTTGTTGGACCGAGAAAACCCTAGATTAGGTCAACCCGATGGTCACGGCAGTTGACCCCTAATCCGGTACGAGTATTGAATACGGGCTCTACCCTTACAAATCCTCATACGATTGCAAAGGGCGAGGTGGTTTTTCTCAAACTAAGGCTGAATCACAAATGAGTAATTAACCCTAGAATTGGAGGGGTCCAAATACCCGATGGTTACGGCGTATTTATACGTATTTCCCTTCCAAGCTTGGTGAGTCTAACACTAGGGCAATGGTCATGCAACCTAGTATTGGCTAAGTATGGATACACGAGTTCTCATGCATACCCAAGCATTCAAGAGCACCAAACAAGGATCACAAACAAGTCTATAAACATTAATTAAAACTAAGGATCCAAAATACACAAGTTCACCTACATCCGGTGACCTTGGGGTTTAGTTGTTCAAAATGTCAAAATACATACTCAAAAGCATGAAAACAACAAAATAAAGCATGATCACTCCCTCAAAGATGAAAATGGGGTTCGAAGACGCCACACAAGAGGTGGCTTCCTTTGTCTTCAACCTTCCTTCAATGATGCCCTAGAGTAGGATCTTGCTCCCAAACGCGCTCTCCTCCAAGATCTCGCCGTGAAAATGTTCTCAAAGCCCTCCTCCAAGCCGGATTTGATGATGGTGGTGTGGAGCTCCAAGGAGAAAGCCAAGTCTTTTCTTTCAAATGCCCTAAAAACTCCTTTATAACATGACATCGCGATGCCTTGCGGGTGGCCTTGCGGGCGCAAGGTTGCCCGTAAGGCATCCGGAGAGTTTCTCGGGATTTTTTCCTTTCGGTGCTACAGTATCCTGCTACGAGTACTACTACTACGGTAATCGTTCTACAATAATTCTGCTACTGATACGGTGATAGTGATGAAGCCCAAAAAGGCCGTATTTGGTGTCGATTTCTTCATAAATACTTTCTTGAGCTTATTTTGCTTATTCCGGGCCTGTAACACAAGTATAGCAACTTTAAAACAAGAAAATAGAAAACAACTTAACAAAAAGAGAGAATAAACTATACACAAGTACGTATAAAATAAGTATATTTAGATGTTTATCAAACATCCCCACACCTAAGCGTTTGCTTGTCCCCAAGCAAACAAACATGAAGAACGAGGGCAAGAAGATAAATGGCTAAATATACGACCTCAAGCTCAAATGTACGGGACTTCACTAGCACGGGATGGTTAGAAATCGGGGAAGTGAGTTGTTCGGTGTATAGACAAGCAATATCAGCTCTGTTTCATCCAAAGTGTCATTGTGAGTGTGTGCGACTCCCACATCGACCTCCACACCCTGGATTACCCCGGGATGTCCATTCACCTCACACAAATTAAAGTTAGTGTTAGAAGTGCTAAAGACCCTCTCAATAGTCAATTAAAAATCTTACGGTCTCCAAAACGTAACTTTAACATAAAGTGAGGATAGAACGGAGTTTCGGAGTGCCCGAAAGGTCTTTTTTTTTTTTTTGCGAGTCCGCCTAACGTAGACTGCACAAAAATCTTTCGGAAGGATGCACATGCTGGCCGGGCACAAGAGCCACCCAACTTACTTAATTACAGATCTACATATACGCATTCATGCTTTTACAAGCGAGAGGAATACCGACATAGACTCTTTTTTTTTTTTTTTCACGGCCTTTGATCAAACCTGCTAAAAACCTCACTTAAAAACCTCACTTAGGGTTAAAGCAAAAACGGGGAGACTCAAAAGTTTTTAAAGGACTATTGAAAGAAGAATTTAACATCCTAACACAAAAATCAATAAGATTGGTTAGAGCGTCGAAGTGGGAGTCATAGTGAGTAGGTATAAATGTGCACTAATGATGAAACAGAACTACATTCAAGCACATGTAAAATACAATTCACTATTGTCATTCTACCAAGCTAGGAAATCCTTAACAATAAGATCATAGCTATCATAGGTGAGTCAAGAATGCAATACGGTATAAATACTCCATCCCCACACCTAAAGTTGTACATTGTCCCCAATGTACATAAATCGCTGATACGGGGTGGGAAATATATATAACAAGAATTGAAAGATGGAGTAAGAAACTTCCCCAATCCGACGATGAAATGCATGTGGGTGGGGGGTCCATGTGGTGAGGGTTGGGAGTGTGAAGCATTCCTAAAGAAATTCTGGAAAAGACGGAACTCTAATCACAACTCCGGAATGAGAATGATAGAGGAGAGTGCAAAAACAGAAAATTCAAAATAAACAAAGAAAGTTTAGTAGGGTCGAAACCCTAACTAACTTAAAAAGTAAACACTAAAGCAAACAACAAGAAAAGCAGCAAAATAAATAAAAAGAACATCAAGAACAACAACAAGTGGCGTGATCTTTGGGAGTCTAAGAGTCGGATGGCCGTGATGATGCGGCACGGGGTGGTAGGCTGCGGAGGTGGTGCCCACCGAAGATGAAGAGGCTGCGTAGGAATGTCGGGATCTCGGTGGTGGCGCTCTCAATGTGGCTCACCGATGCGGCTAACTCTCTATGTCCTCTCTCAAGTGTCTGGATTGTTGGTAGACCTCGGTGCGAAATTCTGCAAGCTGTGCCTCAAGTGATGGTCTTTGCTCTCTAGACTCGGCTCGGACTCGGACTACGAACCGGTGTCCGTCTCGTGAGAAGAATGAGGGTCTTGAGCGTGTGTTCCATGGTGTTGCGCGAGCTGTGTATCGTACCCCGCTTTTCAACTATACCAATGCAAGTCGAGTGCATGCTAAGTGGTGCCATAGAGCCAACAACTTGTCATGCCTTGGGTGTGCTCAAGAAGGCCCATGCCTTTGATCATTCTTGTAATATATGGCCCGGCGAAAATTGCTCCAAGGCGAACAAGGCGGCCTGGTGTGGTAAGACTTCCGCGAGAAGATGCCCCATGTGTAGTGGATAACGCTCGATAATGCTCTACCCCCAATGCCTCTAGTCGGCGGTGCATGGATGTAACGATGGGCGGGGTTCGGTAGTTGCGATGCCTTCCTTGTCCCCGAGCGATTTGCTATAGAACTCCAATAGGACTCATTTGTAATGGGGTGCGGTAAGTCATAGCCTAGGGCTTTAAACTCTCGGGAGTGTGTGTGTATGCTTACGTGTAGAACCCCATGTATACGCCCGGTTCATCTTGAGAGATTCGGTGTTTCTCCCCAAATGCTTGAAATGTAATCACACTTGGTCGGCCGGCACACCATTGCTTTGCAACTTCAATGGAGCTTAACACTTCTAATGTGAGCTCTTTGTAGGTGGGTTCTTCAATGGAGAACAATTTGTCCCACCCATCATGAGAGATAAGCTCCAAGATGACTTCATCTAACCCCCAAGGCTCTCAAAACATTCCAATCAATTTTTCGTATGGTGCCGAATGTTTTCCTTGACAAAAAGGGCGAATCGGGTCTTATGATCGTCCTTTCGAAATCTTGGTCCGTCGGTGGGCGGAGAACGGTCTCTCCGTGTCCTCTTATGAGCCACTTTCTTTGTCCTCATACCTACAAGACCAAGGGGACACCATTAAACCAAATTATAAAGAAAATAAAGCTTCATGGAATGAAAATTAAGCGAGAATGGTTCATTGCTACAGTAAATCCGAGAAAATTTGGCAAGAGTTTTGCGTGAAAAATTAGCCAAACATTTTTACAATCATGCAAAACCAATCTCACAATGCTATATTAAGTAAAGAGAACCAAAAACACAAAGATTGCATCCCAAAAATTCATTAAAACACAAGGTATAAGAGTGAAAACCAAACCTTAACCCTAGAGTATGAGGTATGAATCAAAAGCTTGAAACGGCTTGAAAAGAGTGTAATCTTCCAAAATCCTTCAACAAAAAAGATTAGAGGAGGAGGAGAGTGATTTAGAGCAAAAACAAGGAGGGGATGTGGTGGAGAAATGAGTGTGAAATGAGAGGAAGAAGATGGGAGTGTGAAGATGAGAGAAAGAGAATGGGGAGAAGCCCTTTTAGGGCTGTTGTCGGGCATCCTTGCGGGTGGCCTTGCGGGCGCAAGGTTGCCCGCAAGGAGCCTTTGGATGCCTTGCGGTTGGGCTTGGGGCGCAAGCCCACCCGCAAGGATCCTCGGGATGGCTCACTGGCAAGCTTGCGGGCGCAAGCTTGCCCGTGAGCTTGCCATTTGTGACCAAACTCCTCTCTAACGGTCATAAAACGGCTCCAAACTTGTTTAGCATCAACATAACCTCCTTTAAACTCTAAAAACAATGAAAACAAAGCCGATATAATCCCATAAACACACAAGAAGCAAGCTTCATGGCATCAACACATCAAATAACTCAAAGAATCTCAACATCATGCAACAAAGAAATGACAATGAAGAAGAACAAAATAACTAAAACAAAGATAACATCTAACTACTACAAAATAAAAGAATACGAATACTAGAGTGCAAGGAATTTTAAAAAGCTTGGGTTGCCTCCCAAGAAGCGCTTGTTTAAAGTCATTAGCTCGACTTATTATACCTCAATTCATGGTGGGACAAAGTGTGGAGAATTACCTCCATTTCTTGGCGGGGGGTTGTTACCTGGAAAATAATGCTTAAGACGGTGACCATTAACCTTGAATATTCCATTATGAGGGTGAGTTATTTTGATGGCACCGTGAGGAAAACTTCTGTGACAATGTATGGCCCATGCCATCTTGATTTCAATTTCCCTGGGAATAGTCTCAGTCTAGCATTGAACAATAAAACTTGATCTCCTTTTTGAAAATTTTTAGCTCGTTTAATGTGGCGATCATGATACTCCTTTGTTTTCTCCTTGTATCGCACCGAGGTTTCATATGCCAAAGTTCGCCATTCGTCTAATTCATTCAATTGAAACTTCCTCTTGTGGCCACTAAGGTGAGGGTCGAAGTTGAGTTGTTTCATGGCCCAGTAAGCTCTGTGCTCCAATTCAACTGGTAAGTTACAAGCCTTTCCATAAACTAATCGGTAGGGTGTTGACCCGATAGGTGTCTTGTATGCCGTCCTATATGCCCAAAGTGCATCATCAAGGCTGTTACGCCCAATCTCTTCGGTGATGGTTGACGGTTTTCTCTAGGATCCGCTTTAACTCCCTATTTGACACCTCAACCTGCCCCTTGGTTTGAGGATGATCCGCGATCGACATACTATGAGATACCTCGTACCGTTTTAGAACTTTCTCAAGTTGAGAGTTGCAGAAATGGGTGCCTCGATCACTTATGATCACCACGGGTGCGCGAAACCGGGAGAACCGGCTTCTTTAGAAATTTCACCACCACCCTAGCATTACGGGACGGACGGGCTTTTGCTTCCACCCATTTTGAGACATAATCTACCCCCACCAAAATGTATTTGTTACCTTGGGAGCTAGGGAATGGGCCCATGAAATCGATTCCCCATACATCAAACACCTTGCAAGCTTGATTCCACGATTGTGGCATTTCTTCTCTTTTTGAAATATTACCGGTCCTTTGACATCGTCACCTTTGTTGTACCAACGTTTGCGCATCCCGGAACATAGTGGGCCAGTAGAATCCCGAGTCAAGAGCCTTCTTAGGCTGTTACGTTCCCGCCGTAGTGGCCTCCTATCGGACCCGAATGGCAATGCATCAAGATATCATGCCATTCCTCCGTGGAAACACATCTCCGAAGACCCGATCGGCGCACATCCCGAATAGGTACGGGTCTTCCCAAATGTAGTGCTTTAAATCGGCAAAGAATTTCTTCCTTTGTTGATATGTGAGCCGCTTTGGGAATATTTTTCTTGCTAAATAATTTGCGATATCTGCAAACCACGGAGTCTCATCTTCCTCGATCACTGAATATTGCATAAGCTGTTCACCGGGGAATGAATCATTTATCTCACCCTTCGCCAATTATTCTCCATAGGCTTCTCAAGGCGTGAGAGATGATCGGCTGGCTAAATTCTCCACCCCCTTTTTATCCTTTATTTCTAGATCAAACTCTTGCGGTAGTAGGACCATCGGATCGGTCGAGGTTTTGCGTCGACTTGCTAAGTAGATATTTCGGGGGCGAGAATGGTCCGTGTACACAATCACCTTAGATAGCTCCAAATATGATCGAAATTTGTCAAATGCAAAGACAACGGCGAGCATTTCTTTTCGGTGGTGGTGTAGTTTTCTTGCGCGTCGTTCGGGGTTTTTCTTGCATAGTAGATGGGGTGGAAATGATTGTTTCGCCGTTTGTCCAAGCACGGCTCCGACAACAT
The DNA here is from genome assembly GCA_902712375.1 of Dioscorea dumetorum. NCBI lineage: Eukaryota > Viridiplantae > Streptophyta > Magnoliopsida > Dioscoreales > Dioscoreaceae > Dioscorea > Dioscorea dumetorum. The sequence goes on from CACTHL010000605.1 coordinate 908,497, forward strand.
AGTCACTCGCATCACACATTAGTTCAAATGGTAGACTCCAATATGGAGAAACCATAATTAGTGCTTCTATAAGCTTTTTCTTCAAGGTGAGGAAGGCTTTCATGCAGTCTTCGTTGAACTCAAAAGGGGCATCCTTCTCGAGTAGCTTCGTTAAAGGTCGGGCAATCGAAGAAAAATCTTTTACAAACCTCCTATAGAACCCCGCATGGCCCAAGAAACTTCGATTGCTTTTTGTGAAGTTGGAGGAGGAAGTTTCTCAATGGTAGCGACTTTTGCCTGATCCACTTCTATCTCCTTTTGAGAGATTTTATGTCCAAGTACTATACCATCCTTGACTATAAAATGACACTTCTCCGAGCTAAGTACCAAATTCGTTTCTTCACATCTTTTTAAAACTCGCTCCAAATTTTTGAGACAAAAATCAAATGAGTCACCAAAGAGGCGAAAAGTCATCCATAAACACTTCCATGATGTTCTCCACCATAACTTCAAGAATGGCCAACATGTATCTTCGGAATGTGGCGGGTTGGTCGTGTGCGTAACACACGGACTCCGCAAGTGCACGGGTCGCCAAGTAATACCTGTGCGTGACACGAGGGTCGTATTCCCAAGGGGGCCCGAAGAGCTACCTTTACTCACTCTTTGCTTGTTGTTTAACTAATCATGTTCAGTTTAAGCAAGTAATTTAATGCAAAGCAATTTAAAACTCTAAATAAGAAAATAGCAAGAAACTCACAACGGGATTGGATCAAGGTAGAGAAATGGTCACGGATGTGGCTCACCAAGGGGGCTACTAAAGTGCAAAGGAGGCTAAGATTATCATGCTTTTGACAATTTGGACCGATAGAAAACCCTAAGCTAGGTCAACCCGATGGTCACGGTGTTGACCCCAAATCCAATGAAGTAGTGGATGAAGAACTCCTTCCACCCCACATCCTTCCATGATTGCAAAGAGAGTAGTGGCTTTCACAAATTAGGGTTAAAACTCCACAAAGAAGCCAACCCTAAAACGGAGGGGTACAAGTACCCGATGATCACGGTATACTTATACAACTTCCCTTCCAAGCTTGAAAGTGTCTACAACTAGGGCAATGTTCATGCAATCCTAGTAGAAACAAGGAAATGATAAACAAGATTCTCATGCATATCAAGGCAATAATTCTCATCAAGCAAGGATTCACAAACCAACCAAAAGCATAAATAAATCAAAGCATCCAAAAATACACAAGTTCACCCCCAAGGTTCACCCACATCCGGTGACCTTGGGGGTTTAAGTGTTCATCTCAAGTCTACAAACAAGATTCATCTTGAAAACAACCAACAAAGACATAGAAAAACTCCCTCAAAACCCGGAGGCCGAATGACGTTTGAAATTCCTCAAGAAGTGGCTTCCGAAGACGCCACTCAAGGTGTGGCTTCCCTTGTCTTCTACCTCCTCAATCGATGAAATTCGAAGTAGATCTTGCCCAAATCTTGTTCTCCCCGTCGTTTTCCACCTTAGAATCGCTCCCTTCGTCGTCCCTAAGGTCGGATCGGAAGTTGGAAGAAGAAGCTCTCCAAAACCCTAGGTCTCCCCCCTTTCTAAAACTCTTGTTTCTCTTTTTAAAAGCCCCAGTCGGGGGGTTATGCGGCCGGGTATGCGGGCCGTATACATGCCCATATAGAACCATCGAAAGGTTGCCGATTTTTCCCGTAAGTTCTACAGTGATTGCTACAGTATCTGCTACAGTACTGCACAGTACTGCTACAGTGCTTGAGCCCTAAAACGCCTTTTCCATGCCGATTTCTTCTCAAATCGCGTTGTCGAGCTCCCCTAAGTCTCTTTGTGCCTGAAACAAGAAAAATCCCCGATTAAACCATCAAAGGGCATCGATTCATTAACAAATAACATTAATAAAACACAATACATACGTATAAAATACGTACATTTAGACGTTTATCAAACATCCCCACACCTAAGCATTTGCTTCTCCCCAAGAAAACACACATGAGAAACTAGGGGCAAGAAGATAAACGGCTAAATTCACGACCTCAAGCTCAACGGTAAAGAACTCCACAAGCATAGATGGACGGAAATCAAGAAGTGAGTTGTTCAATGAATAGTCAAGTAATGATACCTCTGTTTCATCCAAAGTGCTCATGTGAGTGTGTGCTAGCTCCTACCTTGACCTCCATATCCCGGATTACCCCAGGACAACCATTCACCCCACACAAGTTAAAAATAGTGTTAGACGGCTAAAAACCCTTTCAATGGTTAAGTAAATATCTTTTGGTCTCTACGAGAAAACTTTAACCTTGAGTGAAAGTAAACGAGACGAGGTTCCGGGCGATCAATAGGTTATTCAAGCACAGATTTTTTTTTTTTTTTTTTTTTCGAGTCCGCCTAACATAGCCCGTACACAAAACTTCTTCTTTTCAATTTTTCGGATGGATGCACATGCGGCCGGGCACAAGAGCCACCCAACTTACTTGATTACGGGCTACATATACGCATTCATGCTATTACCGAGTGAGAGGAATGCGACATAGACTCATTTTTCATCATTTACTCTCTTTTTTTTTTTTCTTTTCATAAAAACATATATACATCCTATCTCATGTCGCTTTGATAAACTCCCTGCTAAAAACTTCACTTATGGTTAAAGCAAAAACAAGAGACACAAAAGTTCTTAAACAACCATTGAAAGTAGAGTTTAACAATCTAACACTAAAATCAACAAAATGGGTTGGTTAGAGCATCAAAGGTAGAAGTACGGTGAGCATGCATAAGTGTGCACTACGAGATGAAATAGAACTACATTCAAGCACGGTAAAAGTACAACTCACAACTATCGAGTCTACCAAGCTAGGAAGTTCTTAACGGTGAAATCATAGCTATCATAGGTTGATCAAGCATGCAATGAAATAGGGTCTCCATCCCCACACCTAAAGTTGTACATTGTCCCCAATGTACATCAATCGGCGACACAAGGTGGGAAATAAATATAACAAGAATTAAAAGATGGAGTGAAGAAAACTTCCCCATTTTCGGTTCGGAGTGGACAATACATGCACGAATACGGGGTAAGTTCAATCATCGAAGGGTGGTGAGAGTGAAGCTCCTTTTATGATAATCCTACAAAGATCAAGAAGCAAATCTCATCTCACCAATTCAAAAGTAGGGAGCAAAAACAAAAACAAAAAATAAACTAAGTCGAACAAAAACAACAAGGTATGACTCCATGCAAGTTCTCTTCTCAATCTATAAGTGAACAAATAAATTCAAGGAAATTTCATTGAAAAGTTCTTTGTAGCACGAGCGGAAATTTTGCAAGAGTATCCCCTTGTTTTTGAAGCCCAAAAATTTACAAATAATGCCTTAAAATGCAATTAAATCAAAGATTAAACATTCACATAACATCTCCCAAAGTTTGAAGCAAGATAAGCATGAAAAACAAGAAGAACCATCAAGTTTGCTTCAACACACAAGTTAGGGCTTCAAAGCTTGAATCGAAAACGATCGGTGAAGAAGATGATGAAACCTTGAATAAACCACTGGATCCACGTTGCAAAGGTTAGGAGAGGAGTGTAGAGGACGAAAAATGAAGAAAAACGGTGAAAGAATGAGGGAAAACGGATGAGAGATGAGAGAGATATGAGGAAAATGGTGAAGAGGCATATTTAAGAGATGGGCAGCCCGAGCTCCTTGCGGCCTAGCATGCGCCCGCATGCTAGCCCGCATAGGGCTCGGGTTGGCTATGTGGGCAAGCATGCGGGCGCATGCTTGCCCGTATAGATGCCCGGGAACCTCCCAACTCAATTTTTCAAGTTTTTCGAAGGGAACAAGCTATACACATGAAAGTTTTCCTCCAAACAATCATAAAACCACTCGAAACAAAGCCGAAAACTCACACGAATTGATAAAACCTTCAACCAAAAAGCACCAAAACTAAAAAGAACAACAAAGAACACAACAACCAAGCATTAGCAAATGATACAAAAACTAAGAAATACGAAAAACAACACAACTAACACAACACACCAAAGAATAAAACTAAACCACACACTCAAAGAAAATACGAAAACACACTTGCAATGAAATTAAAAACTTGGGTTGCCTCCCAAGAAGCGCTTGTTTTATGTCATTAGCTTGACATTGATTACCTCGAATTCATGGTGGAGCAAATGGTGGAGACTTACCTCCATTCTTTGACAAGGAGTTGTTACCCGGGAAGTAGTGCTTTTAGACGATGACCATTGACTTTGAATGTCCCATTTTTAGGGTTGTTTATCTCCTCTTTGCGCCATGGGGAAAGACTTGTGTGACAGTATACGGCCCATGCCATCTCGATTTCAACTTCCACGGGAAAAGTTTTAGCTTTGGCATTGAATAACAACACTTGATCTCCCTTTTGGAAGCATTTGCTTTGCTTGATATGTCGGTCATGATACTCCTTGGTTTTTCTCTTTGTAATGCCTGAAGTTTCATAGGCTAAGGTTCTCCATTCATCTAATTCATTTAATTGAAACTTCCTCTTGTGACCACAAAGGTGATGATCAAAGTTGAGATGCTTAATGGCCCAATATGCCTTGTGCTCTAGTTCAACGAGCGGATGACAAGCTTTTCCAAATACCAATCTATATGGTGTGGTGCCGATAGGGGTTTTGTACGTTGTCCTATAAGCCCGGGGCGCATCGTCAAGTTGATCGACCAATCTTTCTGTGATGACTAACAGTTTTCTCCAAAATTCGTTTCAAATCCCTGTTAGACACTTCCACTTGGCCATTAGTTTGAGGATGGTAGGTGGTTGAAATTCTATGTGACACACCATAGCGTTTCAAAGTTTTTTCAAATTGTGAATTGCAAAAATGAGTGCCTCGGTCATCGATGATCGCCCTTGGAGTGCCGAATCTAGTGAACAATTTTTTAAGAAATTTTACCACCACTCTTGCATCACGGGTTGGGAATGCTTGCGCTTCTACCCACTTGGAGACATAGTCTACGGCGACGAGAATAAACTTATTGCCATGAGAACTAGGAAACGGTCCCATGAAGTCGATCCCCCAAACATCAAAAATTTCACAAGCTTGATTCCAAGTTTGCGGCATCTCGTCTCTTTTTGATATGTTACCCACGCGTTGACACCTATCACAGTTTTGCACAAGCATCGGCGTCATGGAATATCGTGGGCCAATAAAATCCTGCATCAAGTACCTTCCTCGTTGTCTGTTTCGACATGAATTGGGTTTTCCTCTAACCTAAATTCATCTTCTTCTAAAGCTGTACATCCTTTGCGTGCTCTGTGCCCTGTTCCATTGGAGAATGCTCTACAAGGTTCACTTTCTCTGTTTGCATATCTTGGTTGAGGAATGGCGAGTATTGAAATGTCCCTGAGTACGATTAATCGAACCCTCACAATCTTGCTTCTTCCATTGATCATCATAAAAATTTGGAGTGTGTGACTCAATCCCGTGCAAGAGTAGTAAGAGCATGGCACTGCGAGTGATGATAGTTAACCCAATCATTGTTTGCATACATAATTAAATAATATAAGAAAAATATTTACAAACATAGAATAGAAATTGGAAACAAAACAAGAAAAGAAAAGACACTCAAAGTAATAAAAGAATATAAACGGGAATGGTAAAAACAACAAAACAATAGCCAAATCAACACGCTAAATGTTTTCCGAATATTTCTCGAGAAGTCCACGGCAACGGCGCCAAAAACTTGGTGATGATCCCGCAAGCGCACGGGGTCACCAAGTAATAAACCACTCGCGCAAGCACGAGTGGAGTCGTATTCCCAAGGGCCCGAGAATCTATCCTTACTTCCTTTTCGCAATGTTGTCTAGCCGATCAAACTCGAGGGTAAAAGATGAAAATGCAAATACAAGAAATAAATGCAATTCAGAATGCTAAATAACCGGGGCAATAAAAGGGGGAAATCGGGGTGAGAAAGCGGCCACGGATGAGGATCCCCTCGGGGGGCTCCTGAAGTGCACGGGATCTTTGGATTAACATATAAATGTCTTGTTGGACCGAGAAAACCCTAGATTAGGTCAACCCGATGGTCACGGCGGTTGACCCCTTAATCCGGTGCAGTATTGAATACGGGCTCTACCCGTACAAATCCTCATACGATTGCAAAGGGCGAGGTGGTTTTTCTCAAACTAAGGTTGAATCACAAATGAGTAATTAACCCTAGAATTGGAGGGGTACAAATACCCGATGGTCACGGTGTATTTATACGTATTTCCCTTCCAAGCTTGGTGAGTCTAACACTAGGGCAATGGTCATGCAACCTAGTATTGGCTAAGTATGGATACCACGAGTTCTCATGCACACCCAAGGATTCAAGAGCACCAAACAAGGATCACAAACAAGTCTACAAACATTAATTAAAACTAAGCATCCAAAATACACAAGTTCACCCCCAAGGTTCACCTACATCGGGTGACCTTGGGGTTTAGTTGTTCATAATCTCAAAATACATACTCAAAAGCATGAAAACAACAAAATAAAGCATGATCACTCCCTCAAAGATGAAAATGGGGTTCGAAGACGCCACTCAAGAGGTGGCTTCCCTTGTCTTCAACCTTCTTTCAATGATGTCCTAGAGTAGGATCTTGCTCCCCAAACGCGCTCTCCTCCAAGAGCTCGTGCTCCGATACTACTACGGTAATCGTGCTACGGTACCACCTTACTGATCTGCTATAGTAATTGTGCTCGGTAATTCTGCTACGGTGATGAAGCCCAAAAACCACGTATTTGGTGCCGATTTCTTCATAAATACGTTCTTGAGATTATTTTGCTTATTCCGGGCCTGTAACACAAGTATAACAACTTTAAAACAAGAAAATAGAAAACAACTTAACAAAAAGAGAGAATAAACTATACACAAGTACCTATAAAATACGTATCTTTAGACGTTTATCGGTTGCGAGTCTCTAACTAGAGCGTCGATCACTACGTGGGAAGAGATGGTTAAGGCCTTCCTTGCCCGATATTTCCCTCTGGGAAGTCGGCGAAATTGAGAAACGAAATTTCCTCATTCATGCAATCGTAATTGGAGTCTCTTTTCGAGACATGGGAAAGGTTCAAGGATCTTCTGCGAAAGTGTCCTCAACATGGGTTCCCGAGTGGATGATCATCCACACCTTCTACAATGGGTTGAACCCAAGCACAAGACGGTTACTTGATGCCACGGCGGGAGGTACCTTAGGAAGCAAGACCCCAGAGTACGCCCGCCAATTGATAGAAGAAATGGCTATGAATAGCTATCGGTGGAATGCTAGAGACAAGAGGAAAGTGGTGGGTATTCATGAAGTTGATGCGGTAACATCTCTAGTGGTTCGGGTTGAAGCATTGAGCAAGAAGTTAGATACTTTGGCGAGGCCCGTCTAGGATGACTACGGTGATGAGTTCTGATGGTTGTGGAGGAGGGCATGTTTCATCCGATTGCCCTATCTCGGTGGTTGGTCTTTGCATCCGTTGGCAGGTGGATTTTGTGGGGAATGCTTAGGACGAGGTCAAGGGAACCCCTATAGCAACACCTACAATCCGGGATGGCGAAATCATGAACTTTTCATGGAGCAACCAAGGGCAACAAAGGCCCTCTGCACCCCCGGATTTCAGCAACCCCAACAACCAAACATGGAAGGCCGAGTTTCGGGGCTTGAGAGCCGAATGGCGGACTTGGAGAAGGCATTAACCAAGTTCATTCAATCTTCGGACACGCGTTTCCAAGGCGTGGAAGTACACTTCGCAACCACACGGCCTCACTACACAATTTGGAAAATCGGGTGGGACGGATTGCGAAGTCATTTTTGAGCGACCTCAAGGAAGTCTCTCGGGGAATACGAGAGACAAACCCAAGAGAGCGGGCTGAAGGCGATTACTCTAAGGAGTGGTCGTGATGTTGAGGGTAGACTCCCTGCTGAAGAGGTTGTCCATGTTCTGCTACGGAGAGAGATAAAGAAAAGGATGTTAAGGATAAGGGCAAGGAAAGGAGGTAGCTTTTTGCATCATACAAGCCAAGGATTCCTTACCCTTCAAGGCTGAAAGTGATCAAAATGATGAGCGGCACAAGAAATTATTGGGGCTTTTCAAGCAGTTGCACATTAATATTCCATTTGTGGAAACTCTGTCACAAATGCCTCGATATGCAAAGTTTTTGAAGGACCTCTTGACCAACAAGAGGAAATTGGAAGAAGGTACGGCGGTGATTTTAGATGCATCTTGTTGTTTTTTTGCGAGATGAATGTCCCAAACAAGATGAAAGAGCCGGAAGCTTCATCATCCCATGTAACATTGGGAATTTGGGTGAAGAGAAGGCATTGGTAGACTCGGGAGCCGGTATCAATGTCATGCCTTACACCTTCTTCAAGAAACTAGGACTAGGAGAGCCAAGACCCTTGGTGGAGAGATACATCTTTCCGGCCGATTTTGTAGTTCTTGATGCGGATGAGAATGTCGACGTACCTACGTACTTGGAAAACCCTTTACGCGTACTTCCAAGGCTCTTATAGACATGGACGGCGGAGAGATACGTTAAGGATTAGAGATGAGAAGCTGACCTACCGCCTTCTTGAAGCCATGAGACATTCCCTTGACTTTGATGACACTCTATATTTTCTTGACACTCTTGATGAGTTGGTTAATGAGTTTGTGCGGGAAATCTTACGTCCGGACCTTTGGTGGGATGGCTAAACCAAGAGGTAGAGATTGATGAGAGTCTCTCGGTTGCTCTAGAGAACAAGGAAGAACTTCCCATGGGCATAGTAAATAAATTCATCACAAAGGCTTGAAGAGGGTGAGACATCGTCGCAAGAAACACAGGAACAATTTTTCGGGTTGACATTCAGAGATTAAGAGTGATACCTCTTTTGTTGGTAACAATTTCTATTACTCATCCTCTAATTTGCAAAAGTTTGGCTCATCATGTTTGAAGAGTGCGGGCGGTGGAGGAGTCCCGCTCCATGACCCCCTTGATTTGAAGGGCGGGTACGTTAAGCTAGTAACGTAAAACAAGCGCTCATTGGGAGGCAACCCAATTTTTAATTCCTTGGCATTTGTTTTAGTTAGATTTCAATTTTAAGTAGTTGAGTTTTTGGTTTGTTTTTGTTTTTCTTTTTCATCTCCCGTGTAGTGCGTTTTTGTTTGAGATACGAAAAATCGTGTTTTTCATCGTTTACAGTAAGTTTAAGAGTGTTTCCTATGAATTTGGTGAGATTTGAGCCACATTCTTGTTTGATTACAATTTCGTAGTTTCCCATGTGTTTTCAATGAATTTGGCGAGTTTGGAACAATTTTGGGCCAAAAATGGAAACACATGGCCATCTGTTTTAGATTTTTGTGGGTTTTCTATCATCCGGGAGAATCCACATGGCCAATCTAATCATCCTTTTGACGAGTGACCATCACCATTAGGATTAGATTAACCAAGATTGAAGAGGGTCGAGAGGGTGAGTTCAGGAGGTAGCAACACGTCCCCTTTCCCTGCCGGTGTGGTTTACCCTACCTTCTTATTCCAAGCATTATTTTCGATCTCAAAGAGAGTTGAAGGCGTTGAGAGAGGCCTTTCCCCAGGACTTATTTGTGATTAGGGATCTTTCGCTGGACCAAAGGGATTGATCTATAGTTGGGAATAGGGTTTTATCATTTGGAATCCCTAGAGCTTAGCGCAGTCATACGTGGTGTGAGGGCGTCCGAGGTTTTTTTCTCCGCCTGGACCTCATAGGGGACTAGTCGGGGTTGACCTTAGGTTTGGGACCTTGTGTCTTTGGATTCCATGACTCATCAAATATCTTTTAAATAAAGGTAATTAGAGTTTTGCACTTGAAACAAGGAACCTATGGGGAGCATTGTCCGAGTACCCCATTCTTATCTTGATATTTTCCATACCTCTAGTCATCGCTTTCAATCTTTATTTTCGGTTTATTTACTTTTAATTCAATTTCTTCACATATTGAGTTTTCATTGACTAATTGGCAAAGTGTATTTGTTTCGACGTCTACTCCCCGTGGATTCGACTACCCACCCTTTGGGTATTTATTACTTCGACACCCGTGCACTTGCGGAGCACACAAGCAAGGGTGTGTCAGTCCACTTTTATTACTTAACGACCCGTGCACTTGCGGTAACTCAAGGGGTTGACACATCACCCTGTGTTGCGGAACACACGCATCGGCGTCACATCCCATGCTTCGGGGCAGCCTAGGCGCCGCACACTCCGGAATCATCCACCCCCAAAAAGAAGGTGAGTGTGAGGGGGTAGAATCCGAGGAATAGGGCGAAAGTGCGGGCCTGTGGTGTGCGTGGGGAGATAGAAGGACCAGCCGCCGCGCGGGAGGAGAGTCGACACGTGGCGCGAGCGGGTGCGGACGTTGAGCGGGCCGTGGGAGGTGTGTGTAGCACAACATGCCCATCGCGTGAAGAGTGTCCACGGGAGACAGTACCACCCCTCCCACCATCCTCATCTCTTTGAGGCCGGAATGGAGGCCCATCCCTCTAATCGGCCCCATGACGTAGTGATAAGTGCTTGCATGTATATATTATTTAAGATGTTTTCATGCATGAGCATCACATTTTTCAGGTTATATCTCTCATTAAGTGTGTTTTTGTGTTCTTTCATGCAATTAGGGTTGTGAAGAAGGTTTATGAGAAGAAAAGCAAAAATAGGTCATGATGGTTGATAAGTGCTTGATTATATATATTTTATAATATTAGTTTACATACATTAAGCATCACTTTTATCAGGTTTTAGCATTAACAAGGTGTGTTTTGTGTTCTTTTGTGCAAACAGGGATTTGGAGATCATAACGTACGTGAAGAAGCAAAGATAGGGTGTGATGACACGTTTCAAGGCCACAATGAGAAGTCGTGTTGATGCGTCTCGCAACAACACAACGGGGGTGATGTGTGTCAACCCCCTTGCGTTACCGCAAGTGCACGGGTCGTCAAGTAATAAAAGTGGACCCAAAGGGGGTCGGGTTGTCGAACCACGAGGAACGAAGTACTAGTAATAGGCCCTCTTTTGTTATCTAGCCTAATGAGTGTAAGTGTGTGATGATCTAATGGCCAAAACTAAGAGTGTCACTACGAGTGCGCAGGGAATAAAAAGGAAAGAGTTCTCGGTCAATAAAAGTGAGGTATCCGGACAATGCTCCCCCTAGGATTCGTGTCACGCCCCGACCCTCGGGTCCCGGGTCCATGGCACTACCGCCACGACAACCCGGGGAGGTCAACACCGCCTCAACCCAGTGTCGCCGTAAGGCTAACCCGTTACTTGTACGATATTAACTTTACCACAATAATACTCTAAATCTAAGGTATTTAATCACAACCCTGTACAAGATCAACAGACTCGCACATATATGTACATATATATCCCCTGGAAATCACATCACCAATGATCATGGACACAATCATAGTATTTCACAAACACCGAATATAGACTCATACAACCTAAGGTCCTGATTGAACCAATCAAGATTATACAAGATCAAATGGAAATACGAAAACATAGGTCCTAGTGGATCCATCTTATGCATAACGGCAATGTTTAGTAAATCATACACCTAGTCAAAGGTAAATGCGAGAATGGATGCCAAGCACTATCACTTCTTACGCCCCGGCGCCGTGCTAACACCTAAAAAGGAGAAGAAGAATGGGTGAGTAACTAAGTTACTCGGTGAGGGGTTGAACATGGGCTATAACTCATACAAGTGTAAAGAATGGTATGCCGAAAACATATGTAAATCTTTAACAACTCAAGCACCTTACAAAATACTTTAAGTACACATTTCAATATAACAAGCTTTCCAATTTTCTCAAAGAAAGGCATCAATAAGTCTTTGAAAATCTTTGTAAAGAGATTCAATACTGAAAATTCAAGTTAAGAATACTCGCCAAAAGATCAAAAAGATCAAACCCATCGAATTAAGAATTTATAGTGCAACGCATGCAGAAATCCTTTATCGATAGCGTCAACAATAGCCTATGAAAAACCCTCCATCACTAACCATGGCCGTGTGGGTTAGGTCAAGAGCCACCAAGATGCCTTATCTTGGCGTTCGCCGCTTGAGTATCCCGTGTGGTGACTCCGGGTACCCAACAGGACAGACCTCAGGGTTCACTCCGCGCCTCCGCAAAGCGGACTCCATCACCCAGAACTCCACGCCCCACCCCATAGGTCGGTCCGTGGAGACTACCGCTTCCTGCAGTAAGACGGGGATCCTCCCAATGTCACCATCCCGCCCGTAGGCTTATCATGAACACATCATAAAAAAAAAAGATAATAATATGAAAACATCGATATAATATCATAATCTCATCAAAAGATCCCTGGAAATGCTTCGCGTAGGCTCATCATAAACGTATCATTTTGCAAATCACATATCTCAACAAGATATCACAGAATTCGCATAAATACAACTCTTAATCCGAAGAGTAAATCCTTTTCACGAAAGCATACGACAATAATGTCATTTTCATCAAGAATATCAACACAAGAGTATTCTTTGAAAACTCATTTCCAAATACGGATAACATCGTGGAGAATCTCCAATTTGGTTTACATAGACCCTTATTCGGTCAAAATAACAAGAACATCGAATTCTCCAAATTCTGAAATCCTTGAAAACATGTAGTTCAAGCCATAGGATTATCCAAATCCTCATCAAATATAAATAATGTAAAGGAATTTAACAAGATCATAAACCATTACATGGTTTTTAGGTCTCAAGGAAATCATCTCATGAGCCTTTTGTAATAGAATCAATAGTTAAGCAAGATCATAAACATCAAGGTTTCTAGATCTCAAGGAAATCATCTCATGAGTCCATTAAGATGAAATCAAAAGAATTAAAAAAGGATCATATAGTATCATAATTTCAGTTTCAAGAAACATTTCAAGAATCCATTGGGAAATCAAGAATTTCTCATTTCAAAAGGCTAGCATCATTAAACAAGCATGATCATAGCTCTTTAATTAAACAATTCCCACTCCACAAACTTAGGCGAGATCGAACACTTGGATCACTCGCCCCTTGATCTTACCCTTGCCTTTAGATCCACCTTCTTGAAACCAGTTAACCATCCAAGAAAAACAAGAATCAATCACAGCCTTATACAGTAATAAGAGAGGAAAGAATGCTTCCAAAATTAGATCTCAAGGCTTCTAGGGTTTTCTAAGTGTTCTAGATTCAGAATTAACAATCATAGAATCCTGAAACCCTCAAAATCAAAATGAAATCAAGAACATCTAATTGGGTTCGGATCTACAAGAATCAAAGGTTTAGAGATCACAGGATCTCCTCTGCATTTCCACCACCAAACATGAAATCAAAGGCTCCTATGCCATTTAAACATTAGATCTATGGCTAAATCTCAATTAAATAATAGATCCATCCTAAATCCACACTAATTCTCCATGGATCTAAAAGAAATGAATAAAAAGAACAAAGAATTGAAGAAGAGAATAAAGCCCACCTCAATCTTTGCTAGAACTAGAGGAGAATGACCATCAATGGAGAAGAAGGGGAAGATGAACACCTTTCTCCTTTCTTGGAGGCCTCAAGAATGGAGATCTAATGGAGGAGAATGAGGGTTCAAGATGGGGAGAAAAAAGAAATGAAGGTCTTATAAAGGCCATTTAAGTTTGAAA